>VXAZ01007874.1:340188-877907 GCA_013399875.1 Gymnorhina tibicen
GGGGAAACGCCGTTACCTCGGCGGAAGGGGCCCGGGCGCCCCGCGGCAGCCGCAGGCCGCGGGGACACCGGCGGGCAGAACTCCGCTCGGAGCTCAGGAGCCCCCCCAGAGCGCGGCAGCGCCAGTCCCGGCCCCCCGCCCCACTTGCTTGGAGTCGGCGGAGAACACGGCCCTGGCGCCGCGCAGGGCGCTGCCCCCGCACCGCACCACGCGGAGCGCGCCCTGCGACACCATCTTGTCCCGCCGCCACCCGCGCGCCAGCCCCGCCCCGGCCGGCGCTGATTGGCCCCGCCGCCGCCGCGCGCTGCGGGCGGGCTGCGCGCGCGCCCCCTCACGGAGACACGGGAACGGCGCGGTGGGGAACAGCTCCAACACCGCCTCATCACCCAGACCGTGGCACCCAGTGCCGCGTCCTGACTCTCCTTAAACACCTGCAGGGACGGTGACTCCGCCGTCTCCCTGAGCAGCCCATTCCAACCACTCTTTCTGTGAAGAGATTCTTCTTAATGTCCAACCTGACCCTCCGCTGGCACAGCTTGAGACTGTGTCCTCTCGTCGGTTGCCTGGGAGCAGAGCCCGCCCCTCACCTGCCCACAGCCTCCTGTCAGGTAGTTTGTAGAGGGCGCTCCGCCCTCCATCAGTGCTCCTGCCAAGCGCCCCTCAGAGCGCCGGTGAGTGCGGGGAGCTGCGGAAATGCTGCCTCTGCCCCGGGGATGTTGCCTATGCCCACTGCCATGCTCAGCCCTTCGTCTGAAACATCCCCTGGCCTCTCTCTCCGGCCATTCCCAGGATAAAAGGCGGCGGGAGTTCTGAGCAGGGCTGTGCCGGCCGGCCCGTGAGGGGCTGTGCTGCTGTCGCTCCCCGAGCACTCCGGTCCCTCCTGCGCTCAGGGCGTGGCACGGGATGCCAGGGCACTGCCAGGGAGAGTCCTCTGGCTGGGTCTGGAATTGCGCCTGTCTGAGGAGAAAAATGCGTTAACTCCCTTGTTTAAGTGGGCAGAAAGGCTGAACAGAGGAAACTGATGGGTAAGCTTTGCTAAAACCCCCCTCGTTCGCCGACTTGGACGAGCTGTGGGTTTGCTGAGTTACGGAGCACATCGTGTTCTCGTATCTGGAGGAAAACCGCTGTCAGAAGCAATGTGAATGTCTGGAATACACCGTGATTTATGGTGTCTGGGCCCTTCACTGCTGCTTTGGAATAGCAATTGCAGGTCTTGCACAGCTGTGTAGTTTTGGCGGCTGTTTACGCGATAGAAGGTATCTCTGGTATGCTTGTAATTGATTTTTAAACACAGACAGTAACAGGGACAGGTGTGTTTGGGGGGGCGAGGTAGGTAGTTGTGATCATCCTGCTGTAAACCAAGTTATGTCCTTTTCTTGCCTGCTAACTGAATCCTAGCTCAGAGGTTAGCTGAGCATTGTGTAGGGACAGTAGTACACACCGTGGAGTACTGTGGTCATAGGGAACTGGGGATGGGTGTGAGAGAGCACAATGCCCCCAGAAACCTGGCTGCCAATCTCAGATGCTTTGACACTTAAACAGTGCACTCTCTCCGGAGCTGAGAGCAGAATTTACATGTTCTGCCTAATTGCAGTTGGGTTTAGCAGCTGTGTCCTGCTCTCATTCTAGTGAATATTTTAGAATCCAAAGGCAGATGCAACCTAGTGCTCCCCCTGTATGGGACAGTACATCATGTGCAAGTTCTGAGCCAGAGGCACTGAGTAAAGCCAGAGCTCTGTTATAGGGGGAAAAAAGCAAGGTGTCTAGGAAAGGACAGTCCCTTAAATCCACACTATTATGTGAATGGGACTCTTTAGTCCAGGTCTACAGTAAATGTAGTCAAGTCTAGTTACAGCACAGGAACTTGGCCTGTTCATCTTTCTCCTTGATAAAGGAGAAAGGCAAATACCTTGTGCATCTTCATGCATATGTTTTTGTAATGCACATTTATTTTTATCATTTTAGGAAATCTGCCATTTTGAAGCTGATTAATCATGTAGAGATCAAGACTACCCCCAAACATATAACCTAGGGCAGGGGCACAGATAGATAAAACAAGCCATATACCACCAGCACCAGTGCAGAGCACTGCTCTCCCACAGCACTGCCACTGCTTTCAGCACCGAGTTTCTCTGCTTCCAGCAGCACAATTAATTCGATTTTCCTTCCCACACCTCAGCAGAAAACCCAGTAATGCAGCCACAATTAATGTGATTTCAGTATCAGAAGACCACTTGCTAGTTATTATGTACAGGGTTTTTCCAACTGTAGATGCTCTGTGTCATTGTTTCAAGTAATGCTGCCCAAAGTTATTAGTAGTGCTATTCTAAATATGAAACATTGCTGTGAATTAAATTGGGTCACTATGGCAGGGTTTAAAAGACTTTTGTATTCAAAGTTAAAATGGTTGCCATAAATTTATTAAGAAATAATAAATATTAATTGCAAATAATTAATTATATATAATAATATACAATATATAATTATTAATAAATAATAAACACAAACAAGGTGTGTTTAAAAAAAGTTTTCCTCTTTTTTTTTTTTTTTTTAAATGCACTCAGCCTTTTAGTTAATTGTCATAACCTGTATTTTAAGTGTGGTTTGGTGCACAGGTGTATAAAAAACCAAAACTTACCTGTACCACTTCTTGGAAGTTGAGGTACTAGGAGATATTGAAAGTATCTGGTTTGTGGTATTCAAGTGAGTAAGCAGCAAACTAATGTTACCTGTTGTTTGTTTTTATTTGTTTGAAGTGGTGGCTTTGAATGCTTTTTCTAATTTATTTGTTTAAATTTACATTTCCAGTATACAAAATTCATAGGTTTGTCTGTCTGCAGAAATTTGCTTTTGTCTTTCCTAAAGTAGTGACTTGATTCAGAAAGGATTCTAGTGTATTCAGCTGATGGTTATTTAGGGGGAATTAATCAACTGAATGTGATTATAAGTACTGCAAGATGTATTTTTTGCAAATTTAAGAAAAAACGTATTGCAATGAATTGAGCAAATAGCTCATAGATCATAGCAAATAGTATTGGCCAAAGATTTGTTTGCATTTGGAATTCACTGTGTGATTGTGTAAGTAATTATAGGTAAACTAGTTGGAGAGAATGCAGCTGTAGTTCTGAGACATCTATTTTTAATGCTGTAAATAAAAATAGAATAATTTTAAATATGTTACCAACTTAGAAGGAAATCCCTCAGGCCAAGAGGCAAGTTCTTTCGAAACAAGTGTTACTAGTTAGGTTTATGTACTCTGTCTAGACTGTAAGTTTCTAAACTGTTCCAACACTTGTGAAATCCCATGTAAATAATTCAGTGTAAGAGTGATTAAGAGAAAAAAATATTGTGACTTCAAGAAAGCAGAATGACCATCCCTTAAAGTAAGGTATGATACACTACAGTACCACTGCAGCTCATTAAGTCAGTAGTACAACCCAGGACAGATACCCGAAATGCTAATTACATGTTATATTTGACTTTTTTTAGCAGGTTTCTTACTTTCCTGTACCCTTTTTGATCTCAGCCTTGCTCCTTAATAGAGTATCCCGCTCTGTATTGCTGTCTGAAGCCTGGGAGCTGTGATAATTCCCTTGCTGTCCCCTGCACTCTGCTTTCACACTGGGATGCTGGTTGGCCAACATTTCAGCATGGGGCAGTGTATCTGGTACATTTCAAAATCTGTTCTGTTTGTAAACTCCACAGTCGGTCTTGAATGGCTTTTTGTCTTCCATTTTGTGTCTTTCTCAACCAGCTTGTGGCTGCAAAGAGAAGAGGATTCTGAAATACATGCCTTGAAGTCTTCTGTAAGGAAATCAGTGATAAGAAAGGCTGCTTGTCCTTCATTTAGGAGGTGATGTGACTGACTCAAATAATTGAGTACCGATTTGCCTAAGTAAACTTAAAGCAAAGACAGTCTACTCATATGTTGACTTCAGTTTGGGGAATATATTTATTTGAAGGGAAATCACATTGTTTTCTTTGTGGTACACAAGATTTAGCATCTCATTTGCTGAAAGAAAAATTAACATGACAGAGATGAGAACTGAGTATGCAGCAGGAACACGTGGTGTTGTGGGAAGCTCCTGCAGCGGGGCCCATCAATAGTTGTCAGGTTGGGAAAGCAGCTCTGCGGGGAGGAGAGGTTTGGTTTATAGAGAGAGGGTGTCCCCATTATAGTAACGAGTCAAAGCCGCCGTCAGCACTAGAGGGTGCTGGAAGAACGACTGCAACATGAACAACTCCGTGTTTGAAGTCCAGAACCCCCGAAAAGGGGAGCTTCCCGAAGATGTGTTGACCCAGCCTTGCCATAAACAGCACACGGGTGTTCTCCCAGTGGATCTGCTGCTGTCAAAGGGAAGGCAGGCACCTTGGAGGGACTCTCTTGTGTGACACGCTCTGTTTCCTTAGCGGTGCTCAACAGGTGATGGCAAAACAAATGTAAACACTTGAATCACTTTTTCAAAGAAGTTTTGTTTAGAAACATCTCTAAATAGAGGGACTAAGCATATGGTGAGAATGAGTAGAGGCAAACTTTATAAACAGAAATTTGAATCTTGATAGTGATTCTGAAGTGGGTCTTTAAAATAATTTCATCTCAGTATGTTTTGGTGTCTGATAAATTGTGAAAGAGCATATAGTATAGTTTCAGTTTAATTTAAATAGTTGATTTTGAGTGTCCTTTTTTTCTTTTGAAGCTCATAAGACTGTTTAATACGACAGAGTTCTTGATTATAATGTCATCCCATACTAGTTTGATTTTACAAGTTGTCTAAGTACCTTGGAAATATTGGCCAATAAGTACTGACGTACATTTAGCTTGATGGTAGAGCTGTTTGGAATTTTTGTTACCAACTTTTTAAGATAAGGAGATATCAGTTACCTAGTAAGGACGTAATGACACAGTGAGAAGCCTTGCAAGTAAATAAAATGGATATTTCATATGAGAATTTGACAACATGGATTCCACTCAAATTTCTTCCCATGTCATGCGTTCCTTTTTTTTTTTTTTTAAATGGAAGAAAGGGAAAAAGATATGCTTTCTGACCATTTCTAGTAGTTAGATTAGAAAATACTGTAACACATAATGACAGTAGAAGCTCACCTTGCAGTAGAGTGGATATACTTAACCCTTTCTTCATTCATTGGATTGTGCCTTTCCCTTTGGGCATTTTGTGGAGATACGGTACCAGCTGACCTCCATACGGGCACAGCTGGGCTGTTGCATCCAGGTTGTGAATAATCTTCTAGCCTTGCTATGGGAACTCTAGATGGCCCTGTGTATGTGTTGTCCCATATGGTGGTTTCTATAAGCTGTGCATCATCTGCATTTTCTGCATCTGTGTGTGCGCCTTACACCTAGGCAGTCATAGAAGAGTCAGGGTTTCAACTGGAGGAACAAGTGCCTGGTAGATAAAGTGCCAAGGGTCTTCTAGATTACCCCAACAGATAGAGTGGAGACAGTATTGCTCCACATGCATTTCACAGCTCATTTTCCTAATTGAAAACCAGAAATGATGTCTTGTACACATCTGTGATGGCAATGCCAGTCAAATCCCACGGCTATTAACTGCTTATTAATACCAGCCAGGTGTAGAGATGTGATGCTGGTTTTGTGTTCTGGTGTGTCTCCTGTAGTCTGGTAATGAAAAGAAGCTCTGAAATAAATGATAATAAGTATTTCCTAATTAGCTACGAGACTTAAAGACTTTAAGTTACTTTATCAATAAGGCATTGGCTACTGCTGGACACCCTTTCCACAAAAATGCAAACGGAGCAACTCATAACTGCTGAAACAGATGTTGAGTATTCAAAAGATAACCTGAGAAGCAAAACAGAACACGCATCTCTAACTTCCTTCTGAACTCAAACTGTTCAGTGCAGAGACTTTGCTATAAAAAGACAGACATACTCTAAGCATATCCTATTGTATGTGGAGGTCTTGCTTCAAGGGTTTGTTCTTTAGACAGTGGCTGTTAGTAAGCAAGGATACAGTTTAAGGGGAGGAGAGCTAAAATGGCCTCAATCTTATTCACGTCAAGCAGCTGCTGAATTTTTAGTGTCTCCTGTCCCATGTCTTTGAAGATTTTTTTTTTTTCCCTACCAGTAGCAGAGGAGACAAAACTTTCTTCAGCTAGGGAAGGTAAGTGCTGCAATAGTTACAAAAAGATTCTGGCTTAAAAGGAGAGACTCAGTCTTTTAAAAGCTTTGTGCCTGTAGTCTAACAAATGTTCACAGCCTTTCCTCTGATACAAACCAGCTGTAACCATGCATTACTGTGTGTAAACAGTGTTCTCCTGCTGTGTTTCCAACAACAAAGCAGGAGATACAAGCTTTACTGTTCTCTTCTCAGCTGACTCGTGCTAATTCCCTACTACTGATAATCACCCCATTTTAAAAAATCCTGTCCTATTCTTGAAGCCAGCAAGAACAGGGGCCAGCACTGGATTATATGCCCAGTGACAGGGTAAAAGCTGGCCTAAGAGACTGGGGTCTTGGTGCAGCTTTTAGTGTCTTTGTGAAAAGTCTTATTGCAAAATCTTGGAACTCATGGAAACTAAAGACTTTTTATGCATTTGTTCATCTGGATAACCATGGCACTACTTTTCAAGAAGCAATTCATTGAGCAAGCATAGACTCTTCTTTTTTTTACATTTTTGAAACATTTACAGTGTTTCATTAATTAATTTTAAATTATTCCTTACTGGAGGTGGTTATCTTTAATGGAAAAGAGCTCTGAGATGTGCCTCAAGGGTTCACAGATCAGAGTTAGTGACGCTTTAGAACTGGTGGGTGTCTTAAGTAATGTAACATAATGGGTCAAGTAAATATCCACTTTCCTCTTTCTGATACTGCAGCTAGCAGGGTTACTTGTTTTTTCCTCTCATACATCTATTTCTTACAAGAAATGTACCCTCTACTTTTTCCCTGCATTTTGCACTGATGGCTTGGCATTTGTGGCATCTGTCTGACACAAAGGGGCTGATTCTGAAGGATGGGTGCCCTTTACTATTCATGTCTCCTCTGAGATAAACAATGCCAACAGAACTCTAGTTTATAAGTGTATTCAAACTGAGGTAAAACTCATTTCCCAAATTATTTCCAAGCACCAAATCCAGATGCCTATTGTTAAGGTTTGGATTTTTCTCTTGCAGCAGCTGCAGAGTGGATTTTTTCTGAACAGTTGTATTGAGTTTCATAGCAGGGAAAACTGTTTTGTTGCCAAATGGTTTTTACCATGATTTCTACTAAAAGAAGAATTTTGGAGGGGAGAGTGAGTCCAAATGTGCTGTTTGTTTCAGAGTTGTGTGGTATCTTTAAATGCACAATGTTTTTAGTAGCCTGAGTAATGCTGCTGCTTTAACTCACGAGACATAAACCATGATGCATTCTGAACTGGGGCTTTGTAACTGTTAGAAACAACAGTCAGTCATAATGGAATAGCTTTGTATTTTAAGGCCTATTGAACTGACAAGTGTAAATTAACAGGAGAATATCTCCTAGCTTACATGCAAGTAAGAGGGAAATGTAGTTTAGGCGTTACACCTTCAAATTCTGTCCTGCCTAACTCAGACATGGCTGCTCACTTGTAGTACTGCATACCTATTCTTTTCACATTCTTAATCCACAGGCACTAATTCTATCTAAAGGATTTTCTAAAATGGTATGCACATCCATTATATCCTTTACATACTTTCTCCCAAAGTTTGCTAGAACTTGGTAGCTGGTGGAACAAAGATTGCCTTTGGGTTTAGGATCATGTTGCCTTTAGCAACTCTTGCTATCACTCGTGTTGCTAATGTTATGTAGCTTTAATTAGGGCATTTTTTTCTCTGAAGGCTGCATGTTCTACAGGAAAAGTGTGCTCCAGATCCACACTCGGAGTAGCACTTGGAGGGCCCTGACAGAGTGAGAGCTCAATGAACTGCAGCTGATTTTGTGGCTTAGAAGGAAGGTATTGCTCCAATGAACTTACAGGGATAGCGCCATATTTTTGAAGGCAGCAGTAGCACTGTCTTTGCCGTCTTCAAATGATGGCAGGTGTTACTGAAGGATCCCAGCATAAGTAGTTGCATGAACTTCTGGACTTATTTCATGCTATCCCTGAAATGCATTCTTGTAGCAAGAACCTGAGCCTGCTACATGCTTTTGGTTCATCTGGAGCAAACAGTGTTAAACCCCTCTACTTTTAGAAGTCACAGAAGTGGTGGAGTTTACCAGGTGCTGGATACAGTTTGTAATCAATTAAATGGACGTGAGAGAAAATGCTCTGTGGAATGGAAGAATTTATTTGGATTACATTGGCATTGCTCATGAATACTGAGTATTCATTTGGAACTTCTGTTCCAAATTGTGCTTAAATATAGTTTTGCTCTCTTTCTGTTGAACTAAAAAGTCTTTTTATGAATAAACACCTTAGGTTGTATTGTTTTAGGGCACCTTTGTAGTTTATGCCAATTTAAATTCTTTGTACATTGTGGTAAAAGAAATCTTAATCTGATTTACCTAGGTGTCCATACTTGTTATTCCTGTGAGAGAGAATCCTACTGAGATACTTGTTCTTCTAAATTCTTACCCAAACTTTTTTTTCATTGCAATTATTTGCTTATTTGTCTTATTTCTGTTTATTTTTTCCTTTCATTTAAATGCCTTCTCCTATCTTGACTATGTATTTAATTCATGGCTTCTTGTGGGTAAGTTGATACATACTTAAGCTGTTATGGTTTCTATGGCAGATTTTAGTTTGGCATTGTTACTTCAAGCTCTATTTTATCCTCTTTGAAGGTAATTTGTATAAATTCTTGTGGAATGTTCTGCGTAGTTTCACTTCTAGATTCACAATTGCCTTTCATTGTCTTCAGTGCTATTCTGCTTGTAAACTGTAGTAAAACTGTTAAATGTGTTATAGGTTTGGGAGTTTTTTTTGTGAAGCTGAGTGTGTTTACTGTGCTATTTCTGTACTTTTCCTGCTTAACATACTATTCTTTTTCATTTTCAAATTATTTTCTTCCAAATTTTAAATCTTTCACTACTTCCTTGATCAGTATCAGTGGTAAATAAACTGACACTACCTGGCAATTTCCTCTGTCTCTGAAGAAAAATGTCCCCAGCACAGCCCACAGACTAGGGTATGGTGTGTCCTGCTGTTTTGCTGCCTTGATAGGTGGGTGTCCGGGTAGCTAATGCCCTTAAATTTCATCAAGATTCTGCCATGTGCCCGCTTCTATCAGTTAGATTGACATACCACGTAGGTATTTCCCACTCAGGGATGAATAAATAAGATCATATTTGACATTTGTGGATAAATACTTTGCCTCCACTCTTCCCTAAGACTTGCAGCTGTCATAATTTAGGAGAACTCATGGTTACTGGCTGTGAAAGGCCAGACAGAGCTCCTGCCAGAGCCACGAAAATCTTCTCTTTGGTCAGCCAGCAGACTGGCTGTTGAGCAATTTGAGACCCTCCCTTCCCCCAGAGACTGGGTATTTTGTTACTGCAGTGCTTCCAGGCACTCTTGCATGGAGGCGAGAAAGCCATCATAAATGTTTAGTGTCTTATGTGATGGTTTAGGAGGAACTGCAGAACTTGGCTGGCAAGGCAGAGTTTGATAAGTACTCAGGCTCTCTGTAAAACGGATTGTTTGTTGTTGACTTTTGTGGAATCTGTGCTCTTCAGTAATTATCAGGGCTGAGGAGCAGGACCAAAGGTTGTAGTTTGCAGGTTAAATAATCTTGCCCTAAAGGATGTGCCGCTTTTGAAATACCCAAAATAATCTAGGCTGTCAAAGTAAAACAGCAAGGTATCAAAGCAACTGACTTTTTTTGGCTGAATTTGGTAACAAAGGTATTAGCATACCAAGATACCTTGGTAACAAAGGTATCAGCAACTGACTTTTTTTGGCTGAATTTTCTTCCTCTGTTGAGCAATAAGGTCTGTAGACAAAAAAAAAATTCTGAGAGCTCCACAAGAGAGTGGCTGCCAAATACAACAAAGGTTTCCTGTGCAAATCTAGAAAGCCAGGCTTCAGTCAGACTTAGGGCAATTGCTGAAATTTGCTTACATCTGCATTTGTTTGACTGGGTGTGCTTCAGGCCCACAGGGGTAATGAGTTTTTAACTTGGTGAATTACGAATTTTCAATTTAGATGGAAAAAAAATGCAAATAGTGTAAGAGAAAACCATATAAAATGGTTTGAGCGAAATGCCACGTGGTTTGCCTTTACTTATATGCTGCCATTTATTACTAAGAGCCCACAAGAACACAAACTCTAATATTTTTGTATTTATAAACTATTTCCATGGGCAGTGCTGCAGGTTCTTCCTGTTTTCTCTTACTTGAAGCCAATTGAATGTTAACTGATGAAAGGTAATTTCCGGGTATCGCTCTTTTATGGTGTTGTAACAAGAAGTGTTTTGTTCCCCACTAGCAGACCTTCCTAGCTGGGTCTGGTGGGCAGGTATCTGGCAGCAGCTGCTTAGTTGTGTCATTTTCCTTGTTATTCTGTTCCTTGGGTACATGTGTTGATGTCGTAAGAGATTTCTCACCTGCTTATCCCCCGCGTTGTGGTTGTAGGTCTCTTACAGGTTTGTGCAGGAGTCGTGGTTGAGATGTAGGCGTGTGGAAGAAACTGAAGCATAAGACAAATTAAATGAAATAACTATGAAAGTTCTGTGACAAACCCTTCTGTTTGATATGGACTCATCAACAAAAATATTTTTCTCTGCACCATAGTATCTATACTTCAGTTGTAAACTAGGCTATTTGCTGCCTTGGAAGTCCAAGGGAAATAAAAGTTTTATGCATACTTTGTCACTCTTTAGATTAAACAGGGTTTCAGTATAGACCCTCCTTTGACCCAGGATGTCCTGATGCCAAAAACACAGCCACTTGAAGCTAAATTGGAATAATCTTGAAACAAAATCACTGAAGCTTTAATTTCCTTTATTATTTGTGGATGCACATGGAATAATAATTTTGCTTCATAACTTCAAGCTGAAAAATAGCTTTTCATATCTATCAAGATTTTCCTTCAAATGCATTTAATATTTTATGCTCGATTCCTAAGAGGCATGTTAATGTTAGGAACAGGGGAATGAAAAAAGGACCTCTTCTCAAGGACAGATGAAAATTTTTTTGTGAATTGATTAGTTTTTTGTCTCTCTGTGACTTTGAAAGCTAGAAGACAGCTGAGTTTTCCAGAAGGAAAAGAAGCAATGTATAAAAAATACAGGAGGCAGGGTGGGAGAGTCAAGACAATGAAGCAAGGTAGTGTGAAAATAGAAATATCAAGTTTTTCTTTTGACAATATTGAAAAGGCAGTAGGTGAACAGAGCATATATTAAGTGAGGGGACAAATCTCAGTGTGATGTTACCGCTTTGTGACTTGTGAAGCACGCCAGGAAATCTTAGAAAAGAAGGAAAGACAATGTTCAAAGGTGAATGTTGTGAACTATAATTAGTCTGAAAAGGCAAGTCCCCACGTTGAAACTTTTAGACTTAGCAAAGAGGAGTGTCTTTCCCTTTGTGCCCCATACGGAAGGATCTGAGACTTAGATCAAGAGACAGAAGAGATATTTATGGAATGTCAACAGCACATCAAGAAGCAGTTTGTACTTGTGGTGGAGGATCAGCAGAAGTAGAAAGGACTTAGAAGGGCATGAAACTGAATTACTTTCATTTGACCTTTTTCTTTGGATGGTCACTAGCTCAGAGTTTTGGAAATGTGTGGAGCCAGTTGAAGAGATGCTATACTGCCAACTGCCTGTGCTGTGTGGGAGAAATCGGAGATCCTGGTTTTCGCCATCATCTCCCCCTTCATTAGCCATAAAGTTACATATAGTCTCAAAGAACAGAACTTTTAAACAGTGAAAACTGCCAGCCTGATCTTTCACAAAATAACAGAATGAACCTATTTGTGGCAGCAAAAACAGAGGCCTTTTTTTATCAGGGTCTTTGTATCCCTCCCAAAGGTTTTCCACTAGCAGTCTTAGTACAGCACCAAGAATGAACACCTAACTTTTCAGTTTGCACTGAATAATCACAGAATTGCATGCAACCACACTGCAATTCCATCAAAATGGAGAAATGACTTGAGTACTTAAGGTCTATTTACCCTGAATAGGAGAACAGAAGGACTTTTATAGAGGTTTATTTCTATATTCCTTGTGGATGATGCAACATACATAGAGTGAAGTGAACTTATCTGCGGGGAGCTTGGTGATAATCTTTTTTTAGGACTTGCAACATCATGCAGTCTGGAGGAAACCAGCCTTTTTGCTCTGAGGATGATTTGAAAAGCATCTGTTTTCAGATGCTTTCATCAGGTCATTCCACTAGAAATGGAAGTGCTGGAAATATTTTTGATGGGAATTATGCAGTTGAAAAAGAATGCAGTTGTATTTTATCTCTAAAATGGCTTTGTATTTCAAAGAATTGTACAAAAAAAGTGGGCTTCTAAGCATGTCAAGCAAGTTTGAAAATGTGAAGATCAAAATGTAAGTGAACTTGATAACTGCATCTTCAGTTCTGATGTAAAAGTGGCATTTTGATGAGCACTTTTGTTACTCAGTTTAAATTATTTCACATGAAACTAATTCTTGTATTAAATTAGAATTTTATCTAGAACTCATATGGCCTATATTTGCTTGAGACTAATGTTAGATGCGCAATGAGATGGTACCTTGAGATGTATTTTTAACATGATTTTATATGTGATACTGAGGCCATGCTATTCTTTGAGAGCAACTTTCATAGCTGCTGGAGCCTGCTGTGCTGACTTGTTGAATGTGGGTGTACTATGTACCCACAGAGCTGAGGAAGTTATGATGACAGTGTCAGAACTGGAGCATTCTCTTGCAGCAGATCTGCAAAGAGGAGACAGAGACAGGTCATTAAATACCACCTGCCGAGGGTATTGCCAGCATCTGCAGATAGCAGAGACTGGCATCATGATTAATGAGGAAAAGGACAGATTTTACCCAGAGAGGGTATTCTGGATCTCTGCATCAAAAGGGTAATGTCAAATAATGTCTTTTTCTATCATGGAAATAGAAACATCTGTCATCGGTACAGCACCTGAGAACAGTCTGAGGGAAATGATGATTGTCTGTAGGAGCTGGAAGTGATGGATTATCGGGTGACTGTGTTGGAACAGCTGGATATGTCTATAGCTAAGAGAGCTGACTGGTGCTTGGATGTGTCTGGGGAGGACATGGTTACAGTACTTGTGTTTTCTTAAGTACTGTTTCCCTCTCAAGTTACTCAGTTTAAATGCATACCTTTAATTTAAAATGCATTAAAGAAACTAAAACGAAGAGCACGTATGATAAGGTTGGTAAGGCTTATTCTCTCAGGTAAACCAGGTTAGTATTTACAGAGAAGACCTGTTTGCCCAAACCTTGACACCAGTGTTTTCAGTTGGCTTCCAAAAGGAAAATCCAAAGAAAAATCAAAAGACAAAATTTGTGTGGTCTAAATTTGTTGAAATGCTAAATGAGGGAGGTAAGAGGAGAAAAGGAAGGTGCTGGACACTCTTTGGCTAGAAGGGCTAACATGAAATGAAATTTGAAAACAAATGAAGACAGGAGGTGGATGAATAACTCCTGTGCAGCTTTCAGATGGTTTTGTAGGTTGTTTTGGGGTTTTTTGGTGGGGGATTGGGGTGGTGGCAATGTTTGTTTTGGTTTTTGTCTTGGTTGGCTTTAGAAATCTTTATTTGTTCGAACTGTTAAAGGTATGGAGTGCTAAAGCAGGGAATCTGAGTGGGATAGATGCCAGTTTAATTGCTCTGCAACTGTCAAGAGAGTGTGACCCCTTGGCAGCTGCCCTGCGTTCTGGCAGCAGGCGGAGGGACAAGCAGGCAGAGAAACAATCTCATCAGTTTTTCCACTGAGCTAACTCTCGAGCACCTAATGTTACACACCGGTGTTTAATAAATTAGCTCTCAGAACGTGAGTGGGGAGAAGTTACAATTTATGTAGAACCATAGGATATATGTTTAAATATACACTGTGTAGATACTGATAGCTGCTCAATAAATAGTCACCATAGCAGGTGCTAAAGGACATGCCCGTGTTTGAGTTTTGGGGAGAGTACATCTGTGATATACGTTAGGGTGTCTGCACCTGATCATACTGTTCCACGGTGTTTATTAGTTCACCTTTATCTACTTACACTTTCAAAATCCCTTTCTCTGCTTTCTTTGTGCCAGCTCCTGCTTTTGGATTCTGGGGTCAGCCCTGACTGACGTTTATATGAAGTTAGCTCCTAAGTCATCCTCCCCACACTCTGAGAAGTGCTTTGGCATAGAAAGGTGGAGTGGCAGGATCCTTATGAGTCATACCCAGCTCTTAAGTAAGATTTATGTTGATCAGTTAATTGAAAACAAAATAGTGACATTTTTGTTTTGAATGAACTGCACAGTCTTCTACTTCCCTTTCATAAGTGTCCTTCATCTATTTTCTAGCCATGATTTTTAGTCCCAGGAGACCTTACCATAAGTAAAGAGAAGGTTGGAAATAACTTGCCCTTTGCTTAAAGGCTTAACTTTGCTTTTGAGTCTGTATGCTGTCAAACAGAGGATCTGCTTTCCAGAATGTGACTCATAATTTTTAAAGGAAATAAAATACTAATTACTAGCTGAAAATGCTAATTGCTAACTGCTCAAGCAAGAGATATTCAGGAAAGTCTTCTATAAAATTTAAGTGAATTCCTTTTAGTTCTCTCTACACTAAGAGAAGCCTGAATTGTGTGTTTCCATTTGGCCTTTGGGAGTACAGCTGAGACTTGAAAATATATATTTTAAGAAAAATGTTTTGTCTTGGAGAAGTAATCACTTGTTCTGAACTGAGAACAGAGTGCCAAAATGTGTGTGGTGCTTAGGCAGGAAAAGCCTGTATGTCACCCTAAATAAACTAGCTCCTCCTAGGTGTGTGTAGGAAAAAAATTAACTTGTTCTAGGGTGAAAGGTACAGCACTGTTAAAAAGAAAAGCAGTCAGTAATTAGGAGTTTTCTGGCAGTGAATTTGTTGTGGTCCTTTTGTTAGTTTGTGAATGATAATGAACAATTTGTGGATTGAAAAGAAGCACTTTTCGGCTACATCTGCTCGCAGGTAAAATTTTGACATGAACAAACCCCTGGGAGTCTAGAGCTACACTGGTTAATGTACATAGTTAACAACATGTATTCTGTCAAAGGGTTTCTTACCTACATCTGTCATTACATATCCCACATTCTCCTCAGGGTGAAACTTCTCACTTTCCAGTATTCTACACATAGATTACTTGAGCTTATAAACTGTTCTTTAATATTTTCACTTTAGTTATTTTGAGCATCAAAACAGCCAGATTTTCTTTCCAGTGTTTACTTAGGACTGACACTCCCAGAGAGTAAAAGAAGTATCCAGCCCATGTTATTTTTAAGGTGTTGCCTAAACCCATTCCAAAGCCAGTTCTTCAGAGGAAAGCAAAGACATAATTCATCTGCTGAAAAGGAATAACTTTTTTTTCCTAGTTATAGCGGAAAAAGCATTCTCTCATTTTGTTAGACAGCCAAGCAAGTCCCTGACAAGTAATTAATCAAAATAATATATCAGCTTTTAGAAAGAAAAAGAGAAGATTTGTATTCCTAGTCAAGGAGGTATCTTAATGTTTTAGCTATACTGCAAAATATGTATTTGTATTAGTGACTGTAGCAGTAGGGAGAGAATTTGATTGTTGTATGTTTATTTCTGTGGGCCTATTTGAAAATCAGGGTAAACATTTTCCTTTGGAATAATTCAGACACCTACAGAATACCTTCCTATATTGAACAGGTCAGAGCCAGCATCTTCCGAGGACTTAACATCATGCCATATCAAGTGATACTTGTCTTCCTAATTCTGGGGTTTTTTTTAGCCACCCATCTTCCTGGGAAATTTACATGATCCACTTATTCTGAGAACCAGGCTTTAAAGCTTAGGATTGCAAATAGAGAAATATAAATGTTCACTTTTGGCTTTTTTGTGTTCACCTTTGCTGCAGGGGCTCGTTACTCGTAAATATTGTGGATCCCCCCACGTAGCTCTCTTTTCATTGCACTGTACAGCAGTTAGCAATGTAAATTGTGATCCAGGCTGGGCTTGCTACCAGAGATGATGCCACAAATGGTGGGGATGGGAGTAACTGCAACACTCTAGACTGTAATTTTACCTTCAGGATGACAACAGCAGTGCTACAGTAAGTGGATTCAGGAGGTAAACTGAAAACAAAAGTAATTTGTATGTTGCAAACTTCAAACGAGTTCAGTTGTAAAGGCAGTTTTATGGGCTATGCTTGAAAACACACACCCAGAAGAGAAACTTCAGGAAGAGCAGCACAGTACCCTGCACAACCATCCTCATGATGTTGCTTTTCTTCATGTTGCACTGCCCTCTTCACTCATTTTGCAGACTCTACGTATGAGCATCAAACGTTTTATTTTTTGTAGGCAGGTTTATGATTTTCCAGCAAAATGCTATTAACACAAATATTTTTGAGTTCTTGCTTCCACCTTGCTTTGGTCAGTACTGGGATAATTTTCTCTTAATCCCCTACACTGCTTTATGAAAATGTGCCATTTTAAAAGGGACATGCAGGTATTAGATACCTAAATGAACACTTTTGGTTTGTATTCCTGAGATACGAATTAAAAATAAATCAAAAATAAGATGTGTCTTATTTTGCATTTAAGAATGATTTTCTTTTTAGCTAATAATTAAATTATTCTTAGTTCAAGGCTCTCCGAATAACATACAGAAAGAAAATATAGTTGTGCATGTCATTATTTTCAGTCACATTATGCATAGGTTGGGTGATTGAAAGTCACCCAGAGAGACCAGTTCTAGTGAGAAAATACCCAAACAGTATATGTTTGACCTATATATGTGATTGTCTCCTAACACCTGCTGTTGGCCATGGTTGCTGATAGGAGAATTGGTCCACTGTGTTTTTAAAATAGGATTAAAAATAACTTTTGTTCATTCTTGTTTGTTTGTAGTAATCTAAATCCATATTCTCTTATTCTTTTTGAACAACATTTTCAGTGTTCATAAAGGTAGAAATATTTTTAACTTGAAAAATCTTCCTGCTGACCGCAAATGATTTTTCTAGATTTTGAAGCTGCCATGGGGTAGTTAAGAGATGCTGAATGTGACTGCACAGAAGTTTCTTTTTAGCCTTCTTTTGGTTGCCATTTCATGCAAGCTTAGCTAGTATTGCTGTAATAAAGAATACAGAAACCAGTAATTGGATCTTAATATCTAAAAGATCTGTAACATCTGGGCTCATGTCTGTTTGTGCCATTAGCTAATGGGACCAGAAGGGTTTAGCTTTGTTTTTGAAGGTCTGTTTTTTAATAACAGATTCAGTAAGTTAAGAAAGATAACAAAGGTTCATGTGCTGCGTTACCCAGTTAGAGCCCGGGCTTTGTCCATTCTCCAGCTGTCTGGTTATATGTGGCACATCCTGGGCAGCTTGGCATGTGTGAGATGTTTATCACCCTGTAGCTCTCTCCAATGGTCAGCACTTGCCCCTGAACAGAACAGCCCTAGCAGTAACTTCACTTTATTCCTTGCTAACTGGAAGTGTGGGAAGTTCTCCTGCTCTGGAGAAGTGACAACAGCATTTGTCAGGAGCAGAAAGGCCAAATAAAATTGCTGATGTCTGTCAGCACTCACTTTGCTTTCTATTGGGTGTTTCCTTGTTAATTGCATTAAGGATGGAATTTGTAATATGATGTGCCTTATAATTCAGCTCAAACTGTGCCTTAAATTTAAGATTTACCCAAAATTCCTGCTTTAGAGGTGTTCTACCTACTTCACTAAAATCATCGAAGCTAATTCAGTTTGTAAATAAGACAAATAGTGAAGTCTTCTAGCAGGACCTGTAGACAGATAACTGGAAAACCTAGGTCAGGTTCGTAGGCAGTGTCATGCCCTGCTGGTCACTGGCTTGTGACAGCCAGGTAGTAACATCTTCATCAGGAAGCTGAAACTTCCTTTTGCTTGGTTTATTGATTATTTATGGATATTTTTTCAGAATACGAAGAAATAATCTTAATATTTGAAGACTTTTCAATAAACTTTTTAAACTCCAAGACCCTATGGCATCTGAACCGTAGAGGTTAAATTATTCATGCAAAATAGCCCCAAACAAACAGAACCAAAAATCCACCCCCAAAAGCAGAAAGAAAATCACAGTGATATTTTCACATTATTTAATAATTGCTGTGTGATGGTTTCTTTTTTTCTTTTGCAAGCCATTACACTTTTAGGATGATGAAAGAAACTACACTGTAAGTGCAGTCATCACAGTTTTACAATGTCCTTGCTTTGAAATGTGTTGCTTTAAATGTATACCTAGAGTATTTTGATTTGTTCAGCCAGTGTCAGGTCCCAGGCTTTGACCAGCTTTGACCAGTGCTGTGTTTTTTCTCCAGAAAGAGACCAACACAAGGAGAAGGAAATACTTCAACCCTAGGTATCTGAAAGCACACTTTAGTGACCATGTCTTTTCTTCATGAAAGAAGAGGACGGAGGAAAAGGAGATGGGAGGCTGAAGGAAAATGAAGTAGGTTGTTTGGTAGTTTGCATTATGGCACTGGAATATTTCATGCATTTACTGGCAATAATTCAGAAAAGTTAGCTTGATAATTTACACAGTGGATCTCTGGATCTCTCTGAAGCTTGTCCCCTTCCTTTATGAATGTCAGTGTCTTTTAACAGAGATGACTTGTCAGCTGTGTCTTTGCCTGTGCTACATAAAATGTGTATCAGCACTTGCAGTGGAGAATGATATTTTTCTTCAAGTGGCACTTTGTTGGCACCTGGAATAATGAGATTACTGTTGTCTTGTCTCAAGCATCATTCAGGTGTGTGATGTATATAGCTGATATTGCAAGTAGGTGTGCTGCCAAGCAGGTACAGCTAAAGAAGTATTATACCAGTCCCTCTGGTATAATATTATACCTTATACCTTACATTATACCTTATACCCCAAGGACAGGTACAGCCAGAGGTAATAAATCATCTGTTCTGGCTGGTTTGGATATCTTCTGACTACTCTGCTGCTGTCATATACATCATTAAAGTAGTTTAAAGGGAATTGCTTCTGTATGTGGCTGTAGTGAAAGAAAAATTTTCACTACTGTCTTGACTATTATTTTTCCATAACATGTTTGAGATGAATGGGAAGGAAAAAATATGGCAAGCTCCTACTCTAAAATAAATTAGATTTGTATGTTTCAAAACACTTGAGAAAACTTTGGTTAGGAAGTTGACTTACAGATAGGTTGATTTGTTTATACAATGCATATCAGCCATAAATATTTTGAATTTTTGTTAACAAAACCAAAGATGATTTGATAGTTTTTTTCCCCAAGATCTCTATTTCTTTTGATTGTTCCTTAGAATGCCTTGATCAATATACTTAACAGTCTGCCTTAAAGCTGTGTCAGTGGTCTGTTTGACCTGTTAGCTCTCCATGTCCAGGTGACTGGTGCATTTTTCTTTAACCTGTCCCTTACTTTTGCTTGACCTGGTGTACTCTACGTTTTGAGAAAAACTAGTTAACCCTGCTGATTTTTCTGCTATTTACAGCTACATTGGTTAGCCACCATTACCTGACTTCAAAGCACAGTTGTCTAGGCTTCTATGTATTTGGGCAAGATGTTGACAGAAATAGCCTTAATGAATGTTTTTTCTAGAATTCTGTGCAACTGCTTTTGATGACAGTTTTAGTACCACACATATAATCTCCTTTTTTGGAAATTCTACTGACCTTATGATTGGTAAGTCTAAAGTAAAGCTCTTCTGTATTTATCTGTTCTCTGGCCTTGCTGTGACAAAGTGCAAAACCTCATGTCTATGGCATGTTTTTTTTAAGTTAAGGGGGAAGAGAGCATGTTAAGCATTTGCCAAAGCATGCCTTTGAATCATTTCTGTTCATCTCTCCTCAAATATGTATGTTCTGTGAAATGAGTGTTTTGTGAATGAAAATGAATTATTGGCAACTTGTCTTCTGATCAGTATTGTCAAGTACACTTTTTAAAAACTTTCTTCCCCCTTGTGCAGCATTCCCCAAGAGATTCCATTTTGAAGGAACACTGAATTTTCTCCTGCATTTCAGTCCCATTTTGTCTTAATTAAGCTTTTCTTTTTTTTTTTTTTCCAAAACAATGGTCTTGTCACTTTTTAATTTAGTGTTACAGTGAGTTCAAACTGAGCAGACATTTTTCTCATGCAGTTCTATTTTTTTCTGGAGTTTAAATGCTCTTAAACTGTGCGTCCTTTTAGTTTTTAAGAATGTACAGCATTTCTCAGTAAAACAGATGCCATACATCAAAATCCATTTATAAGGTGGTGTAGCTTGCCTCTGCAATCACAAGTTTCTGGTTTGGGTAACAGTTTAAGTTCTAGATGTGTATGTTTTTTATTTTTAATGGGTCTGCTGGAATGGCAGCCATGACATCAGTCCAAAACAGAATTACACAGTCAATGGAAAATGCACACTTTCACTAGCCAGCAGTGAAAGAAAGAAAGAGTGTGTTAGACTGTCAGAGTTTATGCCGTGGAACAGATAAAAGGCCAAGTGTAGCAACTGCCAGTTAAATAATTTCTAAAATAAGCCAGTGGATTTTTTTTCAATTGAAAGATCAGGTTTTCCATAACTCCTCTAATCTTCTAGTTACAGTTCCTGCTTTAGAAACACTACTGCAAAGCAGAGGCAGCAATACATAATCCAAGTTTTTTCTTGTAGTTTTAATGTAGTTTTTATTTACATATGTATACAAATTATATGTATGTAATTTATTTTTTTGAATCACTCTCATTGCAGAATGAGGCACTATTTATTGTCAGTCTGCCTAAGTCTTTGAAATAAGCCCTGGTGAATTTATTTTTTAAGCCTCTTTGAAGAGATTTGGGAAAGCTGTGGCATCTCAGATGATGCTATCAGGTAATGAAAATGAGAGTGAGGGTCGTAGAGCTGGAAATAACTTCCAAGTATTGAAGACTGCTTCCTGCATGTCTGAAAGTACTGATGTAGGACAACTGGCAACCTCTCCCCCTCTTTCTTAGTCTGGAGCTCTCTAAACTCTTTTTCAGGAATTTTGGAATATTTTTTATTCAGTTCTAAAATTTAAAATATTTTACATAAAAATTATCAAACAGCATCTTAGTTCTGTACGTGATCTGTCCTACTGTGATCTCTTCTTGTTGCTTTAGCTTCAGAATTGAGACTAAAGGCGACCCAGGCATTCAACAAAATCCCTTTGGATTTCAGTTTGAGTTGAAATTTACTTGTATCTGAATCAGCTGTGACTTGCTCACATTTTTGTCTGTGCTTACAAAGCATAGTCCAAGCAGGATAAAAAAAACAAAATCCAACATTTTTCGTCTCACCAGCCTTTGGAACATTCTGTGCTATTTATTACAGCTCTTTCCATTCACAGTGTACTCAGTGGCAAAAGATGCATTACAGCTAAAAACCTACTTCTGGTTTTGTAATCCCACTTCTGGTTCCAACAAAAGTCTCAATACAAATGTGAATCCGAACTTTGTCACAGATTTGTAAAAGATCAGGCATGTGAAAACCAGGTTAATTTAGTAATTGAGCTATTTGTTCGTTTAGAACCAGTCTTCAAAGTCTTTCAAGTCAGACTTCGGGGCTATGTGTTTTAAGTCAGCCTGCTTTCTTGTGAAGTGTAGGATTATAGGGTCCAGGACACTTTTTTTTTTTTTGTCTTCCTTAGTGTGTTTTTGCTTGTTAAAGACAAAGGCTATGTATGATTGTCTCTGGCTTTCTTTTTTTTCTTATTTTGGGAGGGGAAAAAAAAAGTAATACAACTAATTATGTTTATGTAAAGAAGATGTTTAGAGCCTGATGGACCATGGTGTTTCCAAGCTTTCAACAGTTTAGGTATTCATACACTGTAGATTTCACTTTATCAGCTTCGCATACATAAAAGCAAAACTTGGTTGGATACATACCAGCAACTTTCCAAGACAGTAAAATGAAACAAACTTTTGAACCTCTTTAATGGGCTGTTATAGAGTAATTTTCCTTTCTATTCCATTCCATTCCTTTCTATTCCATTCTGGCTCTGTGGAGGATTCACTTACCAACTAGAGTTGCTTTACCTTACTGCTAAGGCAGTTTCTCTCTGTTTCAGGTTTCCTTCACAAATCATTTGGGTAGATTTAAGGTACAGCAAGACAAAATTTGGAAAAGCTTTGTTGCAAGGGAATGAAAAGTTGAGTGTTTTTTCCCACTTAATAGGGGGTATAAAACTACAGAAGGAGAATAAACCTGGACACATTATAGTAGATATTCCAGAGATTATGTCCAACTGGTTTTGATGCCATAAATAGAAATCCAGGAACCATCTAAAACTCTTGCCAGTCAAACAAAAATATCCTGAAACTAACCTTTGAACTTTGTTGATATTCCTTGGAACTGCATTGACCAAGTATATAGCATAGCAGCTGCCACTGCTTTGTAAATCAGTAAGAACTTTATTTACCCATTGATTTCAAGCATTTGAAAAAGTTCCTTTCTGGACAGTGGATCTATCCTCCTATAAATCTATCTTTAATATGCCAGCACTAGCCTATGCTTTGCAGACATGCTTCTTTTTCTTCACATATCACCTTCTCTGCCATCTTCCTTTGCTGTGTTATGACTTTAATTCCAAGTTTGAGGATTTACTAAGCAGTTTTATTGCATGCTTGGTGTTAAAACAACTATTCTACCCTTGCTTGTGATGAATCTGCAATTGAGGTCAGAGTTGCGCTGATGCCTGGTGCTGGCACTTTACACAAGCATATCACAGGACCATTTCCTCACAAAAATAGATTTACCACCAGAATTGCTGGGGAACTGAATGCTAAACTGCCACCACAATAAATGCTTTTAGAGAAAAGAAAATAATAAGAGGGTTTTAGTACATCTTTCCATCTGGTTATGCTTATGGCCCTTTCTGACTCTGAAATAACACATAGCGCTGTCATGCTAGAATTTTCCATGACAGAACCTACTGGCAAAGCCTTGGTTTCTGCTGTTGGAAATTATTACCTATTTCTAATAAGTAGGCCATTTCAGACACATTATTGAAATATTAATTGCACTAAGAAATCATCTCTGGAGAAGGTGTGAAGCTTTGAAATGTAGTAGGAGTTCAGTTTTGAGAAGTCTAGTCCAAGGAGATCAGTAATTAAGAGGACTTAGCTCTGTGCCAGGGCCAAATAGAGAAATGAAGACATATGAATCATATCAAGAAGTATTTTCTGAACAATTAATAATATTTTTTGAACTAAAATATACATTGTTGACTTCTCTATCCAGCTAATTCCCTGGAAATTGTGAAGAGGAGATGAAGTTCTATTGTATGAAAAACCAGAAAGCTTTCTATAGCCAAGGCCTATCAAAATGTACATGTGCCTGTGTCGCATGTTGGATTCGAGAGCTCTTACAGAAAGACACAATGCCTTACAGATTCCCTCAAAACACACCTTTTTGGTAACTGCTGTTGTAATAGGCAGAGCTTTCTGATATCTGATGGCCACAGAAATGTAATCCAATTCTCAAAAATCTTTCCTTTTATATTTGTAAATCAAACCGATTTTTAACAACAATAACTTCTAAGGCGTACCTCTGAGACATCCCTCCACCCTTAACTCATTTATCCTACATCAGAGGAACCACATTGATCTCCTAATACCCAGCTGACCGATTTTTAGTCTGAAGTTTCTTTCAAACTCTGCAGGATTTGAATAAAGGACCTCAAATATGTATCTAATAAAAAATTCTACCATGGCCAAAGGAAATATCTTTTATCTGTGTTCAAATATTCTGTTCTGACCCACTTTCCTAGGCATCCATTAATTGCAGTATTTTTACAGGTGTTGAAGGGTATGACTTTATTTTAGTTTTCTGCAAGCTCTAAATTGAAATCAAAGAAATAATCAACAGCCTGGTAATTAATGTGGAAGTAGAAGTGGAACAGAACACTTAGAAATGTTGAATATGCTCAAAAAGAATCAGCAACTGAACTTGTATGGCCTTCTCTTGAAACAGTCAAATTTCTGTTGTCCTTTGTGGCCCTTCTGTGTGTACATCAATGCCAAGTAGCTTTGTGCTTCCCTGTAATTTATAAACTACCCTTCAATTTGGTTTTAAAGATATTTGCTTGAATTAATGGTATTATATTGTTCCCTCATAAAACACACACATATAACTCCTTAACAGTAGAGGATACTACATCTATGTAACAAGAAAAATACCATCTGTGGTAGATTACAGAGTAGAACACACATGGTTCAAATAAGGAAAAAAATCCATTGTTTACTAGAATTTTATATTCTGCAACAAATACCACATGAAACTTGGGCAGTTTTTTCAGGCTTCTGTGTCAAATGTCAGGGAGTAAAGCAGGAGGAATGCATGAATTGTGGCAGAAAATCTAGTGTTACATGTCTTATTTCTTGAAGTATGGCCAAAATTTGTTTGCTTTCAGAAAGGGCAGCTGTAAAGTGGGAAGGAAGGAAAGAAATACTTTCTCTGACTGTCTAGGAAGTCAAGCTTAGGACAGCCCTAGGTATTCTGTGCATGTCACTATGTTCACATGGATGTAATAAAGCTTTCCAGGCATGGATGCACTCCAGACTTTCATCCTCACCATGCAGCTTACTACTCAGTGCACCTCCTGCATAGCAGATGAGTTTTCCATTGCTATCAGCAATGTGGTGACATGTAAACGGCCACCATCACCCCACCTATTTTATGGAAAGTAACAAGAAAAGTCTTCATGCTATTACATTTCCCAAATATCTTGAAGCAGCTGTGAGGAATTTTTTTTTAGAATTTGATTGTAAGTAGGAAAACCCCAAATATTTATCCCCTACCTTTTATTGTAAACATAAAGGTGCTGTTAAAAAAAAGGTATTTGACATTGTCAAGCATGCTGTGTGTTTGACTTCAGGGTGAGAAGCTTGCAAGGGTAGCAGATTTGGTTTTGCCTGTATTTTGTCTAATTCTGTAGATTTACATGCACTTGTAACAAATTACCCTTGAACAAGTGTGCGTTACGGAATGCATGGTCTGTTGAGAGAAGGTTTTGGAGGCACATATCTCCATTATTAGGATTTGTTTTGGGTAAGTAGCCAAAAATAGCTGCTGCTGCATGGTGGCTAAGTAAGGAATCAGCAGAGATGTAGAAAAAAATTTTGAGAATGTAGCTTATAAGTAGTTCTGAGTGAGGTGGGTGATACAGGTAGGCAGTAGAAGTGCGAGAACAGTTTCTGTGCATACAGGCAGCTTCTGAAGGCAGTGTGACTGGGTCTGAGTTTGGCTGTTCTTTATGATTCTCATGGTATTATAGGATGTTTCAGGCTTTCATACTTGACTGAGCTTCCTGGGTGCCCAGAGCACAAACTCCAGGCAGAGTCATAACCAGCTTGAGGCTTCTGCAAACACTTACAAGGTTGGTTTGAAAGCAGTCTCCAATCACTCCTTGGGGTCTGGGAGCTGGCTAAGTTTCTGTATGTACAGCTGGAGCTGTCTTGCTGTAAAACCCATCCAGAATGCTGAGAAATTAGTGTGTGTGTGTTCTCACACACATTAATGTGTGGAACAGTTGATACCAAGTCCTACATCTCAGGTTAAAATCATATCCCAGTGAAAGCAATGGAAGATTAACAATTTCATTGTGTATATTGATACCAGGTTTAACTGAAATTGGTAAAACTGCTTAAAAAATAAGCACAGTAGACTGAAGTTGGTCCCAGTAAGATGATTATTTTTCCTATGAACTTTTTTAGATACTAAATGTGTATCTTGTTTAATAACCTCTTATTCAGAAGTCAACTGTCCCACTGTAGAGACTGCAGAGGGAGCAGCATCCCTGTCTTGCTTTCACAGTGCCTGTGAAAGGGTTCTGTTTGACAGTAGTGGAAACTCAAACTTTTCCTTGGCGAGGCCTTCATGCCGGTGACTGCTGGGAAGGGCAAACTTTTCACTCTGGCATTGTGCTTTTGCCAGGGAACAAACCCGTCCTGGTGCAGAGTGCAGTTCCTGGGGCCATCCCATGGCTCTCACCTTTCCTGGAGCTGCTGGTGAGGTGTTTGCTGCAGCTGAGAGAGCAGCCAGTGCAGGGGGATCAGACACTGCCAGCTTGATGTTCCAAGCTATGCTGGGTAGGAAAGGTCACTCAAAAGCAGAAATTTTGTGCAAATTGCTGTTGGTCAGAGAGCAGGCTCTTGTTTTGTAGCAGACTAAGGAGGAGATACAAGATGAGTGAACAAATATTTATTCTGGTAATTGAATGTGTGTTACAGTTACTGTGATGAGAAGGGCTTGGAGCAGAAATAAGCTTGGACAGCTTCTGTGAATGGAAATTCTTCAAAGACAGACACTTGCTGACATTGTACACAGGAATCAATTTAGTATTCATTGAATTCTTAGCTCTTGTTGTAGAAACCATTTTTTTTTCTAGTTGGTTTATTTGAAATCTGAAAACAGTGTATTATTAGGCCTCAACAGGCCCCAAAACTGAGAATGTTTTAGAAGTGCCTGTGTGACAATGCAAACCCCTCCCTAGTCCTTACAGTTGTTTGTTACAGAGGCCTGGGTTTATAAGAGCATGCCAGGAATCCCCTTGTCCTAATTATGGAAAGGGTAGGAAAAGGAGAAAAAGAAAGAGCATGACTGAGAGCATAAAGAAGTCAGAAATGACTACATTGAAGTTTTACAGTCAGACAAGGTACTATTTACTACAGAGAGACTGCCCAAATCTAAATTGTCTAATGATGGGTCCTGAATTTACAAACATACTTGCAGAAGAAAAATATAAATGCCATATTGCAAGAATATGGAACAAATGTGAATTTGTAGTTCAATGCATTATTATTAATTGTCATGCAATAGTGTCGAGTTTTGAAATTGTAGGGAGGCTTTGTTTCACTATGCCTGTAGGTTGTATGACAGAGAACCTGGTTTCTGCTTGGCCATACTTAGTAGGAGATGTAAAGATATAGAGGTCAATTAGGAGTTAGTAAAGGCATAATTTAAAAAAAAGATTTTTCTTTTGGTACTGAGCGTGCAACTGCAACATGTTGTAGTTAGCCAACCAGTAAAGCAGCCACCCTGAACTGCTGTTTGTATTGCAGGCCAGTAAATAGGAAAACAAATAATCCATTCTGGTTGAATAAGATGTTAGTCTGATGATGAAAATCTGGAAGTGAGACAGAAAATAAACCAAAAAGGACAGTCTTTACAGCAATGTAACATGAATTTAAATTATAAACTGCATGGTGAGCTTTGACAGTAGCTGTGGGGACTTTATTTGCCATTGCTTCTTGTCCAGCTGTCTGCTACTGTGCTTGAATTGCTTTAATTCCCCTCCTGCAGTGAATTCCTTCTGTCTAATATCTAGAGGAGAGTTTCACCTTGTTTTCCACATTCTTTGATTTACAGTTATTTTTCAGAAGTAGTGCCCACCCCTAATGTAGGGCTTAGAGACCATCCATAACTCAAGCGCAGTTCTTGTAGTGACCACATGCTGAATTGCAAAAGCAGCCAGTAAAATAAGGTGCTATAAACTGTGTGCCTTCTATACTTGCTCGTATTTCCTTGTAGCAGAAGCTGCTGCTTGTTAGGGATTAGAGAACTGAAATGTCCTGGCATCTCCTGCAAGCACGAAAATCACAAACCTCAGCCACACATCTGCTGAAGTAGCTGTGGTACTTAAATAAAGGTCTTGAAACCTTAATTAAAATGAAGTGAAAACTAATCAGTAACACTTGGCATTGATCAGGCAAACTGTACTTCATTTTATTTGTCATGCCATTGCACCTCCTTCCCTGCACATGCACTCAAAATCCTAAATAGCATTCTTCCCTACAAAATATAGTCCCCTGGATTCTGGGATTTCAGTATCCCTGGTTCTGGGATGTCAGTATTTTTGACTGTCTCAATTATAAAATAAAAAAACAAAGAAAAAAAAATCTAAGAAAAAACACAAGCAAACTCTGTGTTCCAAAACATCAAAACTTCACAAAACGAATGCTTTTCCATTCATGGGACTTGCAGAGCTTATTACTGGTTCCATGTTTTTTTAAGGGCGTGGGGTTACAAAGTTATCCAAAGTGTTCTCTTTGGATGGAGGCTTGGTGTGTTTCTCTCAATCAGGCTTTACTCATGTAATCACAGATTTTTGAGGCAGTGTTAAATTGGATTTCTTAAGGTAACAGAAACCTCTTTGTCTGAAACCTTCCATTCTAGAAATACCAAAGTGCAGTTTAGAAAAAAGAAATACGAAACATCTGGTAAGTCAGGATGCTGTCTGTACTGGCACAAAGATGCAATAATAAAAAGCCATTTTTTTCCAAGTCTGTTCTTGCAAATAACATTATTACAAGAGTTTGCTGGCTGCAGCCTGCCTTAAGGGAACAAGGACATGTTGCAAAGTGTTTTGCTGTGTGGAATAGCTACACTTTGGAAATAGTTCTCTGTTGGCTACTTGAATGAGAGAACAGTGAGGTTGGCTTGTAACTGGGGCAGGTTTGTGCATCTCGCACAGACATGTTCGAGCTAGCAGCTGGTAGCAGAACTAAGTGCAGTGTAAAAAGCTTCGTTTCTTAGTAGGTAAGACAGTCATACTCTGTTGTAATTGGTTCTTCATAGTCTTGAAAAAAGTCTTTTAAATACCGCTGGGATCATCCTCTCTGGTGTGTCAGTCTGCGTTTGATAGTCTTGGTGGTGAAAGGCTGTGGCCTACAAGGAAATGGACATTATGTGTGCGTATGAAGATTGCACCCCAAACCCTGACTGTGCTAGACTCATTGATACAGGTTGGGCTTAATGCTCCATTGCCTAGGGGCAGTTTGTTCTGGGTAAGTAGCCAAAAAGTGCTGGCACAGAGAGATTCTCCAGCCCAAAAAATGGGACATGTAGTGGTTGTAGCAGTTCAAGCAAGGTAAGCTCATGCCAGCCACAGTCTAAGCCCTTGCTTTCAGAATAAAATAACTCTTGTGCTTTTTCTAGTGTGCAAGCTCTGCTCATCCTGGCACAGATAATCCTAATACTGTTCTCACAAAATTAGAGATCTCTATTTTAGCAGCAGCTAAAATTATCTTGAGATATGACAGCCAATAGCACCATTTTGGAAAACGTGCATTAGAGAAAAAAATACTGTGAATGTTCTCTCACTTTCTTCTTCTGGCTTTTTTACTAGCATTTTTACTGTTTCATTTCTTTTCTCTGTAGTCAGACTCTGCTATGGTTTGGTTCTGAATAGAGGATGCTGGTTTATTTTAGGGTCAAACTAGCAACTCTTGAGTAAGGTGTCAAGTGGGACCTTTGCCCCCGTGTAAAATGGCTGTGCTGGCGCCAGATGTCAGTGTTGGTCTGTGCTAACCGGGCACAGGGCCGGGCACGTCTGTGTGTCCCCCTCTGCCTCAGGGGCTCCAAGTGTTTCAACAGACTGGATGGTGAGAGCCTACTTGTGAGGAGTCATCGTCTGCAACTGAATTATAGATGAGAGCTGCTTTCTGATTAAGGGCTTTTTTTAAAAATAAAATCATTGCATAAAGATATGATTTGATAAATTGTATCAACAAAACAACAGCCATTTTACTCAGTTAGTATTAACTGTTGTTATATAGCCAGTTCTAGTTGTATTTTATCTCCAGCTGCTGTAACTATACTGAAAGTGCAGCCTGTGGAAGTCTTCACAGATTTTGCATTTATGTTTTGCTAATTGTTTACAGGCAAATTATTTTTACAAGACACTGATTACAAAGAGCAGGCTAAGATAAATGTATTAGCTTTACCAAGGTGCCTCATAACCTAAAGAAATAAATGGTCATTATTGTAAGTGAATAATAGTCCTTGATGTAATGAATGACACAGATGATGCCAACTCAACCCACTGAAGTGTGTGTATGTGGGAAGAAGGAGTTAGGAAGGCAGATGTTTTGAGGCCAGTGACTGAAACTGATTTCTGGGTCAGATTCTGTGTTTCACCTTTGGGAGGACCATAGAGAATTCTTGGCTTGTTGTGATTTACGGGCTGAAAGAGCTTTTGACATAACTTTGCCAGGGAAAAGTTACTCTGTGTAATGGAAGCAAACGCTGGCTGGCTTTGCTTTTAATGGCCACAGTGATGTGAAACCTGGTGCCAGCGTGTTTGGCCAGTACTGCTGGTAAAGGATGGCATTCCTGCATAATGGGAGAGTCAGAGTTCAGGGTTAGGGATGCTGTTTCTTGACTGAGACCCTCAGTGTTGAGGGGAGTATACAACCTCTTTTGAAGTCATTTTAGTGAACCTAAGTAAAACCTATCTGTGCCTTGAATTGCCTCTAGAGGTTCCTGTTCATCTCTGATCATCAAGGGGAATACAGCAAGCAGTACCTTGGGTTATATATATCATTTAACTGCTTAAGACTTAATGCGATTGATATCTTATTTTTTAATAGATCTTGATAAATTTTTCTACAATTGCTACTATAAAATGGATCCTTTCTACTATCAACTTACAAAATTGTGTTTTGCATTAGGCCCTCAGAGGAGGGACAAGGTGAAGAAAAGCAAAACAGTAACTTTAGCTTAGCAGTACTGAAAAAAGAAATCTCTTTGGTAAGAGAGAATACCAACTGTGAGACAATTGGAACGTTGCTCTAACTGCTAGGAATGCTGAACCAATATTTGTATTAAAATAAATTACTGGAAAAAAACAAGAGAAAGTATGAAAACATATCTAGACCACAGAGTAGAAATAGATTAAATTTTAAGAGAACATAGAAGTGAACTGGAAATTTCCTGTTATTCTCCTAAGTTAGATTTGTAATAGAAATAAGAAAGTGATCTTAGCTAGAAATGTCTTTCATTCTTATCTCTCTTGTTTCATATTACCCTGAAAAAAACAGGATAATGGATAGTAAAAATAAGAGCTCCATATGCCCTTACATACATGCTTTGCTGGTTATGTTTTTGTTGGAAAAATTCTAATTCATATTTGTGATATAAATTAGAGTATGAATGATATGAAAAAAAAAGCTTTTTCCCTAATTGAGAATAGAGGGTACTCCCTACCTAGCCATACCCCAGGATCTGAACACAGAGCAGAAGGACATGAAGGAATGGGAACACTGGAACTTTAGAAAATATTGAAGTATTAGCAGGTGCTATCTGATGCTGAGATCCTCTAAAAGGAGACAGTGACTAACAATAGAGTTTGACCTTTTTTGTGAATTTGTGAATATTTGTATCAGGTCTTTTTATATTTGCTTTTTACAAGTGTGAATTCCTACAAACTTGGGCTTTTTGGCAAATACCAAGATTTCTGTCCTTTTTTTGGGGGGGAGGGGAAGACCAAGCTCTACAAACAAACAAACAAACCCCAAGGAAGAATAAGTGTATATCATGTTATGAACATTATTACATACCTTTTTAAAACTCACCTCAATGACAGCTCAATTTGTCTCGCCTCCAAAAGCTTGTTTTTCTGCAAGAAAAGTACAAAGTGTTTTATCAGTTATAGATGTTGCTTCTGGGATGTTTGCCTCCAAATTAATCCTACTTGTTCTCCATTTCACAGTACTAATTTAATTCACTTCTAATCAGTAAAGATGTTTTCTCTGAAACTCCCTTTTTCAAAAGAGTTTCTAGGTTGGAATATGCAGCTATGAATAAGAAAGGACCTGGATATTTGTATTGTCCATTTAGAAGTTGTATTTCATACACTGTTTCATAAACTACCCTGAAAAGAAGAAACCCCTAACCTCTGCCCCCAACCCCTACCTGGGGCCATCTTTATAACTCCTGCCAACCTGGAGGTGTCTCAAATCCCCAGTAATATTTACCCAGGAGATTAATTCTAATTTTATATTGCTTAATCATCCTATCTGCTTATTACTTTGTAGTCCTGTCTGCGATTTGCAGTCCCACCTGTCACACTTCTGTCTTACTATTTCCTGTTCTCACCATAATCCTGTTATGACATTAACTTTGCCTGGTACTTCTAAGGCCTTCCACAAAGTAAAATTAAGTCATCAGCTGTTTGAGTATATGCTGACAGGAGTAATCTAAAATATGTTAAAGCTGTAATAACTTGGTTAATAAAAGGAAATACTGGTCTATTTTAGAAATATGTAGAAGCCAAAAAGTAGCCACAGCATATATTATAGCTTATAATTCTTGAAGAATTACAACCAGTTAGTGTATTTCTAGCTGTGTAGTAAGACTGCAAATTAAATACTCTGTTTACTGCAATTTTCCTGCTTGGTGGTAGTAGGACCAACTGATGTTATGGAAATGGTATGTTAATAATGTTTTGAGAGATGAAGTAATATTTTGACTACTAAAAAAGATTGTCTTTCTTTAAGGATCTTTGTCCTGGTTTACTGAAAAAACTGAAGAGCTTTCATTTGTGTGGATTTTATGTGTTTTATCCAGGGGAAAAAAGCTGTCATCTTCTAGGTCAGTGACACAGATCCAAATCCTATTGAGGTGTAAGGACTTTGTCTGTTTCTGTAGGTTTTTTCATCAAGTTAGAAAAGAATATCCTTTTGACTTTCATGCAAGTGATCTACTTGTGTCTCAGATCATAAATCTAACCAGCAGTTCAAGTCAGAGAGAAGAATGCCTCTTTGTAGGCACTGCGCCATTGTCTAGAATTTTTACACGCACTCTTTCAGTTCCTGTGTGCAAGTAATGGCTGAGCAGGACTCAGCTTTCCAGAGGTGAGGGCTGGTGACTCTCTTCTTCCCCATTTTTACCTCAGGGAGCAGACAGTTCTTCTCCTTCCCCAGGGTTGCCCAGCATGGTGTTCTCCTAAGAAGGCAAGAATAAGAAGAATTTTTAGCACAATTCTTTCTCACATTTCTTCCTTTAATAAGTTCTGTGCTTTATTTTCCTTGTACTGGATTTACTCCAAATTTTTCATCATGAGCTCAGAGTTTTACTTAAATGGTACATCTGTTAAATTAATCTATTTGTGTGGGGCAGACTGCTACAATGATTAATATTTCCCATCTTGGTGTAGACAGTTGATGCAAAACACAGGATAATATTTTCTAAACTGCACATTTCTAACTAAAATCCTATTAGTCACCTTTTCTAGACAAAAACGAAGGGTCTACACTCAAAGTGAAATTAGTTTAAAAAGCAGACAGAAAATATCACGTGAAAGCTCACAGCATTTTCAGACCATGCATTGATATATGTAGCTTTAAAAAATTCCAGGGTGTGAGTTCTTTCATTTCTGGAAGAAAATACAGAAACTCCAGCACTACCCACAGCACTAGTCATGTTTTCCAGGTTGGCTTCCTAGAGGGACTGTGGCTTCCAGTCTCATATCTTTGGGATTCCTCTTCAACTACATCAACATCTGGCATAGTGATTTGATACAGTTTTGTTATTACTTTCCCCATTTAAAATACATACACCATGACAAGTGTTACAGGATGGTGATCTATGTTATCATACAAAGGAAAAAGGTTGTGGCTGCAAAGCGTCACCTCTGCTTTAATTGTTAAACATGAAGATTTAAGTTATGGGAGGATAGAGACCCTGGTCATAACTTTAATTTCATTTTATTTTTCTTACCTCTGAATAAGAACCTTCATCAAACAATGATCAGTGATAATCCAGGCATCTGAATCAAGGAGACAGAGCAGTCTGTGGAGCAATGGAGGCACCAAGAAAGTTCTCAATCACAGCTCAGTGACATGGCTGCCATGGTCCAGCCCTACCTTTAGCAACACTGAGAAAATGCTACTGACAGCAGAAGGTTTCAAGGAAGGGAAAGTCAATTATGGTTCTTGTTCATTCTAATTAAGGATGATAAGGCAGGTAAATAACCCATGTGTTGCACAAAATTGAGTTTTGAGAATAAAAATAGTGCCCAAGGTGAATTTGGGGAAGACAGGAGAGTGACAAAATCAGGTGACAAAAGGTGACTTCATAGAACTATAGACTTAATCACTTTTGATCACTTCTATAAGTCATTACTTTGTAGCACCCAAATTGCAGGGTTTTGTCTTCAGCCTTAAATCACTCATAAATAAAAAAATTGACATGCTGTATTTCCATTGCCTTTCTCAATTCCTCATGTAAAACTGTGGGTTTTATACATTTCATTTTATATGGGGCCTGTGCTTTATGATGTCATGTAAGGTAATTTCTACTATTTCTGCCCAGTTTCTGTCAGAGTTTCCTTAATGTGTAGTTCCATGTGCTGCAGATACAGTTAGTAGAGCTGCCAGAGCTGTATCTCCCTGTTATTAAGGTGGTTGGGTTGCACATAAAGTCATCTTGCTGGCGCTCAAAGACCAGGGGTTTTGCAGGACTTACTCAGAGGCAGTTTGAATGTGGTGACTTCTATGGATACTGGTAAATAAAACATGTCTCTGCCAGGTGTTTTAAAAGTTTCAATTTTAAATTTTGGAAGAGGAAAGCAGTAGCTAGCTAAAATTCTGTGGTTTAGTTTAATGGCAATTTATGTAATTAAGTTAAATCATCTAGTGCCTTACAGGTAGATTTCAGAAATTGATTTAAAATTAATAATAAAGAGAATTATTAATTCTTACATTTAACCTAGTTCAAATTGTTCCATAACCCAAAGCAGAAAGGATGGTTTATATAAAATGTTATCTTCTAAATTTTTCATTTCATCAAGTAGTCCTAAATGTCTGTCTTTTTCCCTAGTCTGAAAACAGTAATTGTAATTCACCACTTCTGTGGAATGAAGGGGGGGAGCTGAATTCTGAGTACAGCAGTAAATGTAACACTACCTATATTCCTTCCATACCCACTACCCTGTAATTCAGAGAGGGACGTCCAAAGCTGTCTATAAACACTCAGTCACAAAAAAATGAGTCCCAAACACTAAACCTCGATCTTTTCTTTGATAAGAACATGAATAAATCACTTAATAAACACATTTAGCACTCCCAAGCTCTCCTAGCAGTTATGCCATTGTAAAGTCTTGCTTCCTGCTCTGTGCTTGCATTCTCAGAACTTTGAGAGTACAGCTTTGACTTCCTACTGTAGCCTCTCAAGTTTGCCAGAATTTCTGAACTGTAGTCATCTTTGTAGCTGCAATCATGGCAAAGTCTCTTGTCTTGTGCTCCCCTGAGAGTGCCTCTTATTGGGATTCTTGGAAAATAAATCAGTGACTGTTTCAGCCCACGTTCTAGCGAGTGGCCGACCTCTGTATCCCTTTGGATAGCTCTGTAGTGACTCACAAGTCTTGTCCAATCCTGGCTTTCTTAGCATTTTTCCATTCACTTCAGTGTTTTTTCTGCACTTCAGCTCTAAGAATATAAGGGAATTCTGTTTAGCATACATTAAATTAGCTGACTAAATCTGTGCCTCTAACTGGGTTCTTCGTGTGGCAGTTCATTTCCTTGTCCCTGCCACGAGCTTCTGTTGGATGAGGTCGGGCACTGAGCAAACCAGGCGGGCATCTCCTGGCTGGCCCTTGACTCTGTGTGCCAGCAGTGTGACCTTTCTCTGGTACTCCACAGATTCCTGCCATGTTCAGCCTGATTTAATTTACCCGTTTGCAAAGATTTTATTTTGGGAAAGAAATCTGGAGGTGCTGATATGTGGAACAATGTGATGACAAAGCTTCTGTGTTACACTGTGGGAAGTTAGTGATCTGTTTGCAAAAATGGACAACCCAAGTAAAGTATGCAGCCAGGGCATAGGATCTTTAAAGGTATAAAAACCTACAGGGAATATAGCAGACATTAGATTGAGATTTAGTTCTTATACAGCATTTCCAGTAATAACCCTTAATTGAAAACCAGTTACAGAAAATGATGTTTCATTACATGTACTGCCTCAGCACAGATAATGAGGCCTTGGGGGTTGTGGGTTCATCACTACCAGGTTTCTGTAACTGGGAAACCACGGCATCAGTGTTGGCTCCCCACATTTTGGGGACGTAATGGATTTCAGCAATATGCTTCTATAAGACAGCTTTGTGCAGTCCATCAACAGAGTTCTTTTCAGAGCTTCCATAAACTTTATCTCAGTTTAGAATACTGTGTAATTTACTCTATCAAACAACATGATTTCTTGTAAGAAGTAAAACTGAATGTTTTGATACTCCATAAACTATGAAAATGTATAATTTTCTTTGTATTTTTCTAATTTTGGGAATTTATCATAAGCGTTGTACATTGGCAGACAAGCAACCTGAGACTTAGAATCATGCGATGATTAAATCCAGGTTAGTGAAGGTATTTATCCATCTTAAGATTCATGTCAGGTGTCTAAGGGGAGATCTAAAAGCCATTTAAACGGACAACACAATGCTGTTGTTTGAATGCTTTTTTTCTCCCCCCTCTGAAAGACTTTATAAACTGAGAAATGTCAGTTTTAGTTTTGTTCTGGTTTTGAACACAGCATGAATGGCGTTGTTCAGGCTGTACCAGTCACCTGCTCTTGCACAGAACCTGCCCAGGTCTGTGTGGGCAGTCAGGCTGTCCCTGGGCGTTCCATTGATGTCAGGTTTGGGTTTTAGTCCCCTAACTGTTATGACCATAGCCCAGCCTCAGTTGGTGGGCTGTCCTGTCCACATTGCAGACAAAATCCTGTCAAATAAAGCCAGATTTAAGGTTGTACCATGTTCCGTGTAAAACACAATATCCATCTGCTATGACAAAGTTTAGCAATCACAATGATGGGTTTATTGTGTAGTATAAAAGGAGCAGGTCTCCTGATCCAAGTCCTGAAAGTCATCTTGTATGCGTAAACATGTCTATGCAACAGTCATTACAGAGGAGAACGCTCAGCTGTTTGAAAACAAAATGTGTCATTTTTAAAATACAATGTTGTAACTGGAAATTTTTATCAGCAGATTTGATCTACTTGGCAAGAAAGACCTATTTTGATGAAAAAGATTGGATCTGAGTGATGGAGTTTTTATTCTGAAGGAGAGGTTGCATGCAGTAAGTAGCAGAAATATTTTGTGATTCTTATTATATTCTTAAAATATTTAAGACTCCATCAGAGTGTGAAGTAGAAATTATTTTATTGAGGCTGAGCTACTGATGCTTAATACTACCAGCTTCTGGAACGGCTAGAGCTCAATTTCTGGAAAAGGTTACCTGCCTTACATTGTTAACATTAATTTGGCTTTCCCCTCCCTCCCCTTTTCTAGTTAAAATTAACTACTTTAATACATTTAACGAATTATTGCTCTATGACTTCACTGAGCTGAATCCAAGGGCACTGATGCCTTTCTGCATTTACGGTACCTACTGCATTCTTCCAACTTTCACTTCCATGTGGTGGGTGAAAGAGAAGAGTCACTGATCTCAAGTAAAACCAGCTCTCAATGGTGCTTAAAAATAAAGATCTGAATGTTATGTTAAAAATGTAAAGCTGCATTTCATTATCACAGCCAGCATTGCATTTCATGCGTTCCACTATTAAATGGGGCTTTCTGTGCTAAACCCCACCCTTTTAAAATTTGTCCTTTTTTAAACACTAGAGGTTACTTGAGAGATTGTTTTTTTTTCTAATAGGGTAATGTCTTAGCAAACCTATGCCTGAAAGGTATGTCCTTTTAAGAATAATTAGCTGTTGAGAAAAGATAGCTTTGAAAAGGTATTGCAACCAATTATGGCAAAATGTTAATTAAAAAGCTGGCTTTACATCTGCAGCTGATTAAATTTCTGTGATTATTTTTCACAGCAGCCAAGAAATAGGTGCTCACTTGTTAGCAAAAATAAATCTTAATGACAGCTGTAAATCATCCAGGTTGCTAAGAGGTTAACTCACAAAGCAGGTGGTACTAGGTGGAGCTGAAACAGTGTGCCAGGCAGTATAGGAGCTTTTCCACGAGCAGTCAGGGGAAACCTTCTCCAGTAGCATGCAGCTGTGTCAGCTGGAGGTTCAGGGTAGGTGAATTGTAGCCTTCACAAAGAGCTTGAGGAAGTAACCCTTGAATGTGCTGTCTCTGACCTGGACTTCTAAATGTGCAAAACGTTAAAGGAAAGAACAAAATGAATCAACTGCCAAGTGGAGGAGTTGATCTCTTTGTGTTCCAGAGAAGTGATTAAGGTAGCTTCATTGCTTATGTACTTTGCTTGCTTTAAAAACAACGACAACAAAAAACCCCAAGAAACCAAAATTCCACACCAACACCCCCCCCAAAATCCAAAACCCCATCACCCGAATATATATATCTGTTAACCAGATTTTTGAGACGTTTGCCCTCATAGAGCTTATATGTAACAGAGTATCTGCAGTTTCAAATCTTGCCTGCATATATTTTCCAGGAAAAAAAAGAAAATTTATAGGTATTAACTAGAGCTGTAATAGAAATTGCTAAAACATTTCCTTTTATCTTTTTGAAATAACCATAAAGAGCTTTACTGTAAAATTCTACTTTTTTTTTGGTGGGATTTCTACTTATGTGATAGGACTGGACCACTTGGTAAAAATTACCAAATCCTCTAGATTCCAGAAATCTAGAGGAATGTGGGTGGTGTTGCCACCAAGTCAAGATAACTGAAAATATCAGTTCTGACCTGGTCTATCTTTATTTGAACCAATAGAACTCTTCGGAGATGTCAGTTACTACTGTGATAAATCTTGAGGAGGGGAATTTTCATTGTTTTCTGTTAAAGTTTTTGAGAACAGGGTCTTGCAGGCCAACTCCTGAAGTTTATGAATTAGAGATGTGGCACACAAAATCCCCCAGGTAAATTCCCTGCACCTCTGGGGCTGGTAAATCAGCCAGTATTTGGAACACTTAAGGAATCGGTGGTAAAAACTATAAAATCAGTAACCAGTAACAATTTTTTTGTATGTGGCAGCATTTGTGGCACAAAAAATGTGACCAGTTTTTGAAAGGGTGATCTAAAATGCCTCTTTGAGTTTTTTGGTGCAGGCCTACATGGTGTTACTGAACTGCATTTACCCAACAAAAATGATTTTACTGGTGCGATATTTTGGATCAAAATGACATACGTGTTTATATAGAGTTGTTTAAGTCATAAAGACATAATTGGGCATCTTATATGAGCAGTATCTAAGAATGCTTGTGTTTTATTAATTCTGAAAACAGTAAAGCTTGTACAAATTGTTTGCATTAGCCTTTGAAGTCTGTTTTCTTAACATCTTGAATTCTGCTTTGGCTTCCTGGTGTTGTGACAGAGATGCTCTCTGGAATGATTAAAGAGTGGCAGCAGCTACACTTGAACCCAGCTGCTTCACTGAATCCTGGTTTTGGTACATGGTTCTTACAGCTTCCACAAAAACTTTAATTTAAAATTGGCCAGAATGAAGAAGTCTAATTTGTAACATCAGTCATAGTAATGTAATCCTTGCAACTTCGGCCTGCTAGAAAGCTTAAAGTTAAAATTGTATGAATTTGTTCTGTATTTCTACAAAATTGAGCAAAAAAATCTAAACTTTATGCTCATAAAGTTTGAATTCACGTTCTTTTGTTCCCTCTCCCCTCTCATAGGAGTTCTAACTTAACAGGCACTTAAAGCATTGCAGTAAGTCACTGTGGGATTGATGCTTTTCCATACTGCACAGATGTGTGGGGATTTTTCTTAGCTGTGATTCTCATCAGGTAGTTTGGACACTTTTCTAAGTTATGTAGCAGAGGAGAAAAGAGAAGAGGCTTGTGAAAAGGGAGACATCAGAGTTTAAGACCAAATAATAAATGGGAAAGGAGAAGAGAAACTTTGTTATCTCTTTAAAAAAAGTATTGGGTTTTTGTTCGCATAACCATTTCCTCCATATTTGTTAGACTATAATTTTCACATTCTCTCACATCATGTTTTATTGAAGAGTCATATAAAACATGATTTTTTGGTTTTGGGAAATTTTATTCTAAAAAAATTAAGGTTTTGGTTTTTTAACTAGGTGACTTATTTCTAAAGCACTTCTAAATTCTACTGGGTTTTATGAGGAAGATTTTCACAGCTGTATAGTGAGGTATTCCCATTCAAATTCAGCTGTAGTTGAACACTGAACTCCTATTCTTTGAAAACTTCCCAGAGTTTTCTGAATATTGGGAAAGGGCTGCATGGCTCTCTGCAAGCTTGTGCAATGACTGGAATATTTGGAAAGCAGCTTCATTTGTGACTTCTAAAAGCACTGTATGTGAAAATGAATAATAAAATGTGGTGAAGGATCTAACACTATTTTAAGAATTACACTGATGAAAAATTATGAGAGAACTTGTAAAGAGAGGAACAGCCAAAAAAACCTCTAGCAACAGCAAAATTCCAAACCAACTGAAATGCTGATTTCAGTGTTCTATAGTTTTAATAAAGAAGTAAATGCATGTACCCCACACCCTCCCCAAAAACCCAACCCAACCCAAAACCAACTCAAACCTGAGGTTCTACAGTGTTGTAAACCCATGATATGCTATTTTTAATGTGAATGTGAAAACTCACAGTGGCCGAATCATGTGTTCCCCAGTTTAATAAACATATAAACCAACAGAATATACTTCCTAAAACTCTAAAGTACAATTGCTCTTTTAGATTAGGCTGAAAAACCAAAAATTTTGCCTGTTATTAAAGGTTTTGTTTTCACAGTGGGTTAAACTATGAGCAGACCATTTCCCTGAACATCCTTAGAAAAGTGAAATTTAATAGATATTCTAGAGTATATTTTTGGGGTGAAAAAGTTTTATAAATACTCCGTGCCTGTAGGACAAGAACACTGCAAAATTAGAAAGGCAGAGAGGGGAATGCAGCGGTGAACACAATGCCAAATCCCAAAGAAGCAGTGCTTCCCCCATGCCCCTTCTTGGCAGTGGTATGGGAACTGTTGTCACCTTGAGGTGCTTATCGCTTACTGGATGAGATTTGCTGACAACTAATTTTACAGTAATCAGAAGAAAAATTTTAAAAAGGCACTTGTAAATTACTCTAGTTCCGTTCTTATATACAGTGAATTAGTAACCTAACTCTCAGATTTAAGCTGTGAATTAAGTGCCTTTGATGTAACGCATTGAAACCCGTATGGGCAGTGGTCTCAGGGTTTTCTGATGCCTGGCACTTTGCCCTGGCTCAGGTTTCCATAGATACTCTAGAGAGGAGTAAAAGGACACCTTTCCCTCAGTCCGTAAAAAGCTGATGGAGCATCGCTTTGGTATGAAAGACAAAGACCTATCTATGAATTATGCAGTGGAAACTATATGGGAGAAATTAATACTGTAGGTATGACTCTCCTTCTGCTGGGTCTTGGCAGTAGTTCCAGGTTATTGCTGTGCAGAAGTGCTGTATGTTACTGACAGAGGGGAAACTTCAAGGCCCCATGCAGGTCTGGAATACTGCTTTAGAAAAGCAGTAGAAAAATTCAGTCATATCAGACCAAGTAAAACAGTAACGAAGGAACCGTCTAAGGAACAGCAAAAACATTTACAGTGTCTGCCTGCCTGGTCCTCTCTTGCTACTCTTCCCTTTCACTCCTGAGCACCTGGCAGCAGTCAGTACTTCTTGGTTTTGTTTGTGAACTGCTGCTCACGTTCTAATTAACTGACTGAGGAAAAAAATGAAAACCAAAACCCTCCAGAAATTAGGATGAACATCTCCCACAGACAGCAAGAGTGGAGTTTAAAAGTGAGGGCTGGAGAGGACTTTGACAATTCCTGTCCTGACTTCCTTAATGCTTTATCTGAGTTTCTATCTGAGTTTTTGTTCAACAGTTTGGGCAAAGATTGATTTATGACACATACAGTTTTCATCTAAAGCTGCACTGAAGTTGTGAATGGGTTGGATAGGATTTGGTTTTGTGACGGCATTATAAAAATAGCACTGTTTGGAAGCAATTTGAAGAGTCCCTGCAACAAGAACAGCACACTATAAAGGCTTTCTGATTTGTAAAATATTTTCTACTCCATCAGACTTAATCCTTTGGTGACTGTAGACATGTAGCAGTTGACAAGTTACATACAGTGATGTGATCTAGCAGTAGACAAGCCAAGAAGGACATAAAGATAAGATATTATAAAGTCAGAGGTACTGGTATTCCAAGGATGTGAGGATAAATTATTCATCCAAGTAGCATACTGCAGATTAAATATCCTAAATATTTGTGGGTTTTTACTAAACATTACATAAATATATATCATATTTACATGCATGCATAGAATTGAAATACGTGTGTTTCATTCTTTAGATACAGTTTTCATGAATATAAACTGGGTTTGCAGTCCAGAAAATATTTGGACTTACAGTGTTAACAAACACTGTCCCAAGAGCACTTTCTTGAGAGAGAGCTTTTATGTAAATTGGAAATGCCTTGCTGTTTATCTATAAGTGCATACACAAAAGAGACATTACAGGTAGGTGTGTAAAACAGCATCTGCAAGTGGTTTGTGGCCAGCTCAAGCTGCAAACTTCTATATGTGCCCAGGGATGTCATTTCTTGTAACAACACTGAAAAGACTTTGCTCTAAAACTTTGGTTTCTCAATTGCATTTTTAATATAAATAAAAGATGTGTCTTGCCTGTAAGTAGCTGATAAGATTATTATTCTTAGCTCCGTGTTGTCAGAGCTGCTCCTGAATTGAAGTCCACTGCAGTTTTCCTTGTAGCTCTTAAAGAAAAGTGAACTGTTGGTTTGTGTTTCCTTAAAATTCTGTGTGAACTGTGCCAGCTGAGGAGATGATTGCTGAATATTCCAGTTGCCCTAGGCAGCTCAGGCAGCTGCCTCAGCAGTTATCCCAAGCCAAGTCATTTGTCTTTGTGGTCAGTGAGCTGTGGCTTATTTCTCTTTTCCAGTATATTTTGGACTTTAATATATAGCTTTTTCTACTACTTTTTCCTTAAATAATCATGAATTGCAGTGTTACTATGCTGAGAAAATGAATGGCTGGTGTCCCAATAAATGCAAGGCGGCTGAGGCAGGCAGGGTGTTCCTCCAAGGCCAGTGTGGGGAAGGGGAGTGCAGGCAGTGCAAGTGCTCCAGACACAGCACAGCACAGAGAGGGCTTGGATGAAGAGAAGTTTACTGCATGTCTGGATAATCTACATTGAGGAGGACATCTTTCTTCATTGAGATGTTGTTTTCCTATGGGATTGGATAGATTGTCTTCTCTGGCTGAAAAGCACAAGGCAGAAAACCACAGTATATTAGAGCAAGCCAGAGGTTTCAGGTTCTATGAGAAAACATACGTTTCTGGAGGAGTGTATCTTATTGCATAAACTCTGCTTAGCAGCAAAAGGAGAAAGCAAGCGCTTTCTCCCGGCTAACACCCACTCATGGCATGCCATTTGCTCCAGTCTGAGAAGTTAATGAAATAACCATTTACTTTGTACAAGTTTTCCATGTGAGCTGAAAGAATAGCTCGGCTTTATGATTGCAGCTATTACTTTCATCCAGTGTCAAAGCTGAGTTCCAAAAATGTCTGTGTTTAGTCTCCAATGAATGAAAAAAAGTTCCCTGCTCCTGCTGAAAACTCTCTCATCTTTTCCAAATAGTGTCTGTGTGAAACAGAAGATGTGTCTGAGCAGTAGAGGTGGCAGCAGTTATGCTATGCTTTGGCTATGACTGGAATTTGCAGAGAAGTGCTCTCTGTCTGGAAACCAGGCTGTATATCCCTTCACTTGAGTTACATGTCCCTGAAAAGGCAGGATAACAGAAGGAAACCATGTCCCCTGTGTCTGTGCTCCCTGCTTAGGGATGCACATGGGCAAAGCCCTGAAGGAACAAAGCTTGAGTGAACTTCAAAGTGCTTTCCTTTCATGAAATGTTTCCTGCTTTATGTACTAGCTATTCCTCTTTATTTATATACCACTAAACCACTTGCTGGAGGATATTTAATTAGGAAAAAAAATATTGCCCCTTCAACTTTGATTTTTATTTTAAATTAGTTTCTAAGAGTAAAAATGCAGGCATTTTGGAATTAAGATCCTTTAGAGTTTTAAAGAAACATTAATTCAGTTGTTGGGCTCGTTGTTATTTGAAGGTAGTAATGAGAATTGCCATATGGTTATGGAAGGATTTTTATTCCAATCTAAAAACTGGAATCAAAATTGCATTGTGTCCTTCCTGTTCTTCATACTTGTACTGAAGCAGTATGTGAAGCTGTTGTCTTAGAGAGGTGGGAGTTTTACACATACCTCCATCAGGTATAGGTCTGCAAAGAACAAAGCAGAGGAAATCAGTCTCTGGTTCTCAGTGCTCTTTAACAGCTTTAGCATACGACATGCGAGGTCTCCGTCTGCTTTTCAGAAGAGAGGAATTGGTTACGGCAGTGCCCTGGCCAGATTCCAGCAGGGAACTCCAGAGCTCCATCTGCCAACTCCCTCCTGTGGTTACAGACGGGTAACTCTTGCCTAAATAAAGCATCCACTCACTGCAAACTCTCTCCTGTGCACGAGTACATGCAGTACGCACAGTTTAAGTGTCTTCATGCCTGTGTCTAAATAATCTTGTTATTGAGATAACACAGCAGCTTCTCATTGTTGTGTGTTACGTGGCATGGGTGTTTGACCCCCACCAAATTCTCTGAAATGCTGAATTTTTTTCTTTTTTTTCTTCCTCATCTTTGAGAAGGATTTTAGCTTTAGAGAAATTTTTCACTCTCTATCAAGTTCAATACTGAAGAGGAAATTGGCAGAAATTTCTTTTGTAGCAATGTCTAGAAGTATCAAGTGCAAAATGAAGTACTATTATATAGGAGGTGGCAATCTCTGTGAGGGAGAGCAGAGAAGGCCTGGCATCTCTCAGCCTGAGGATACTGGAAGGAGGGAAACTTCTCTCTCCCTCCAAGAGTAGGATTTAGGTTTTGCAGCAGACTTTGACTTTTGAAGACATGCTTCAAAGAAGCAGTAATTGTAGTTTTACCTACAGGATATCTTTATATTGCTTCTCATTCAGGAACCAAGACGTGTGTCTGTAGCAGGATGTGACTGAGCATCTTTTCCAGCCCTGGGTCTTGTCTTTGGTTTGCTTCTTCTAAACTGGCTCCTTTGAACAAGAGACACTAAGAAGGAAACTATACAACAGCCTCCCAGGAAGGACAGTGTTTGTTTTAGTGAAAAGAGAAAAAGAGGTGCAGTTCAACAGAGGCACCTGATTTGAAAGACATTTGCAGACAGTGGCATGAGGCGCTGTTAGTCTGACATGATGAGCATTCTGCATCAGCAGTTGCATTGCCTTTTCATTTTTGCTGTCTGAAAACCAGAGAATTTAAGCCAATTTATCCTGACCATTAGTGTTATATACATGGTATATGCAGGCATTTTCTGATTCCAAAAGAAGTAACGAAATCTTTATTTGATGCTGAAAGTATGTTTAAGATTACTGTTTGAATGTATGTTTCTGCTGTAACAGAAGCATAACAATTGTAGAACCATTGCCATGCTGCTGCTTCTACAGTCTTTGTAGTTGAGTATACGTGAGGGAAAATGAAGTTCCTTATCTCTAGTTTTCAATAGATTTTGTTTTCCCATTTCCCCAAGGTTTAAGAAAGCAATTGCTCTTTGGCAGTCAAATTTGCAAACAGATTTCTTTGGCATATGTGCTTCTGGCATAGCTGTATGTTGATAATCAATTTTACAACAGAATGAAAATAAGAAATAGCTGATGGTAATTTAATATTTCCTTGATAATAAAAGGGTTATTCAGTATGTATTTTTGTACCCTAGCCCCAGATTTATGTTAATTGTTGCTAGGCTCCTGCAGAATGCAATTATTTATAAATTCTTGTCAGTGTCAGAAAAATGGACAGTACTTGAAATCTGGGCATATCAGATGCAAGTAGGACTTTCACAGTGATGGGATATCACCCTTGGATTATGCTGAGAGTTCTCACTCAAGAGATGCCTGAAAGCTTACGCAATTTCTTTTTTTTTCCTACTGGGAAATAAGAAGTTGTTTCAGGCTTATGTCAGAATCCATCTGAGTGGGTATGGAAGCAGGCAAGTTCCAAAATCACTTTAAATTAAAAATCAGGCCAATGATAGTTTGTGTTCCCTGCAAGAAAAAATTTCTCAGTATCCAAATATAGCTTTAAAATACATGGCCCCAAGGAAGGATTAGTACCATCCTATGATAAATATGATTAAATAGAATAGTCTATTTGAAGTTCCTCTGGAATTTGCCACTCCTATATTTGTACACCTTTAGCTACTCCTAGAGTAAAGTGAGTGAAAGGAATTTTCCTGAGATTTGTATTTTCAAACTTCTTTTCTAAGAGCCAAGGAGTTTTAAATTACTCTAAAATTTATTTGGAAAGTGAGAATGTGAATCTGTGCTCTTTTTTGTATTTTACCATATTGCTGATAAACAAAATGTTGTGACATTTCAACAACAAACCCAGAGAAGCTGTCAGTCTTGTAATGCAGTAGAAGATTTGGTGAACTATTGAGTGAACGGTTTCTATTTTGAATGTTCAGTAAAATGAGTGTGAAGAATACACAGATTGAATTTACATTCTGAAACGGAATTTTGTAGTGAAGGGAAGGTAAAGGAAAAAACATACAAGGGCTATCCATAAAGCAACATTCACAGAGTAAAAGTATGAAAAAAATTTCTAAAATGTATCAGTTTAATCTCCAGGTTTTGTGAGATGTAGCAGGCTGTGGATCAGGGTCTTGGAAGAAAATTAATGCATTTAAAATTTAACATGAAAGTATGGGACACGTGCAATGAATGTTCAGGGAGTTGTGTACTGTGGTGTTTTGGTAGATGATGGCACCATGTGGCTCAATGGATCCTCTCCCTCCCTCATTTGGGTGATTCCTCATATCCCCAGGACTTTTGTCTGAACGATTACTGTTGTGGAAATCACCGGGTGAGCAGTTCTGTAAATGATTGGTACCACAGTGATGGTCTTGGGTACAGAGGTGGAATTTTTGTGACTGCTAAAGCTGTTGTAGCCATAGGCACATGTCAGGGATCAGGAGGCTGTAACTGTTTCCTTGTTAGATACTGCCCTCATACTTCATTCTGTTTGTTTGGATTCTATATGTGTGTATAAAGATGTCTGTGTAGAGTGCATATATTCATGTAGAGTGAGTGAATTTCATGAATGGAAAATTCTTAATTTGGCAGCATATTAGCAAAATGATTGGGAAGTAAGGAGATTCTGTCAGGACAATAAGGCCTCAGATTTTTTTTTTCTTTTTTAATTTAACCAGACATAATACTTGTGAGATATGTCATGTTGATAATACTAAAAAATAAAATTTATCTTTTATGAGAACAGACTCAGTTTGAACAGGTACAGATCAAGCTGTTAATTTACTTACCCTAATTCAGAGAGACAACTTTAAAGCATGTTTCAGCCTTCAGGGTGTCTTTTGATGGATAGTTATGACAGTTTATGTACTAATAACACTTGTTCACTAGAAAATAATTTTGAAACCATAGATCACCTATGTAGTCATCTCACAGTTTAACTTTCAGGCATTGTTGGAGTCAACTGCATTTGAATCACAAGCCTACCAGTCAAAATATTTGTTTCTTTACAAAACCTCTGGATCCCTTTGTCTCCCCAGAATTACTTTATTTAGGTACCTAAATAAGCTGACATTTATTTTAGCACAATCAGGGTAAATAATATCAGTAACTTAGAAAATCAAAGTAAAATAATCTTGTGAAGGGTTATGAGAGATGAAAAGTCAAGCTGGTGTGTACAAGGTGGGTGGCTTTTATAAAACAGAGCAAATTCATTTAGTAGCATACCTTTAAAAATTCATGACCTTTAAAAATTCATTCAGGTTTCTGGTGTTTCCTTTGCAGTGTAGGTAAATAGGCTGCCTTTGACAGCTGCAGATGCCATGATAGCATACAGGCCTCATGTTTACTGTGAAAAGATTGAAAAAAATTTGCAATTCTTAGATACTTCTGCTACTCTTAACACTATCATAAGTGCCGCTTCCCTCTTGACTGGCTACAGAGTTTATTTTTTACAGTGGAAAACCCTGGCTGATGGTGAATCATCAGACCAGCAACTACTGGCCTTGTCTGGAACGATGTAACTGGTAGTCAGATGCATGTCAAAGACAGTCATTATCTGAAGCAATGCTAAAATTACGGTATTCTAAATAAAAAAAATATAATCAGATGCCACAGTATAAAGGTTGCTATACCCAGGTTACTAAGGATACTCTGAAAATTATCACAGAATGATGGGTCCTTTCCTGTTTGAAGCAGACAGGGTTGTTCATATGTAAGTTTTCTTCTGAGGAACTATAGATGTAATGTGTCATATTTGCCCTATAATTTTACTATCACGTGCTATATTGCTGCATAGTTGACTTTTAAGTTGCAGTTTTAGGTGTGTTCATGATGTGTTAAATTTAGAGTGATCTGTATTTAGCAAGTGCAATGGTTTTCAGGATAGCATTGCTCAAAAATTGTTTTTTGGCATATTACTCTGTCAAAAGGCAGGGCTTGAAAGAGGTTTGTGCAGAATTCAGAATTTAGTGTTTGGTGAATGGAAGTTCATTCTTAGCACCATAAAATGGCAGCAGGTCCATGAGCACTGAAGATTCACAGCCTACATATTTTTAAACAATGGAGAACACTTTAAATGGACCACACTTAAACATTTTACTGTCATGGAGTATTTACATGTCTTAATTAAGATCTGTTCTTAGTCTGCTCCTCAAATGCTTTTTAGACTCAAACTAGAAACACAAAGTGCTTCGATGCTAAATGACTTATGCTTTCTGTTGAGTCACATCCTGCCCCTTCCTTAAAGGAAATGAACATTGGAGACATTAGATTTTATGCCAGCAATTGTATGTTTAATGTGAAACACTTGGCCCTAGCAGACCTCATTTTCTTGCTCATGCTGATTTTGCAGATTGGTAACTGCAGTTATTTCAGTAGCGCTAGTGAGATTTCATCTTGGAGAGCAAAGCTGTGTTCACAAAGGGTAAAATGCAATCTTCAAAATGCATTAACAGTGGCTTTGGGAAAAGCAGGAGTTTTTCATTTTCTACTCTACATGAAGATATCTATAATTTCTACACTAAGCTCCTTATGGTAGCTGGGAAAGGCAGTATGAATTCATTAATGCCTGGATAGAGGAGGTTGTTCTCAAAAGAGAGCTTGAAACAAATAATTGTAGTCTCATTTTATTTTATTGGCACTGGTAATTAGGCACAACAGTTGCTGTGAAGTTCTGTAGGTGTTTTAGAGACAGAAATAAAATTAAAATATGTATTTTCTGTGTCTCTGCAAGTTTTTCTGCAGAGATATGTTTTTTTAATGAGACAGAGCTAACAATTTTTCTATCATTAACCAGACCAAAATGTCACTTTGCAAGATGACTTTTAGTTAAACTCCCAAATGGTTTCATGACTGCCTTGAGATTTCAATTAACTTATTACATGGAGTACAAAGTTATTAATAGCCAAGAGAACAATGAGCTAACATTGTAACACAAATGTCTTGCTCAAATGGAGAATTAAAAATGGGAAATGTTAATGCTGAAGTCGTCTGTGAAGTGAGTTGTTTATGGTTGTTCCGATAGAAGTTGTGCTGATAGAAGTAGTCATCCAAAGAAAAAAGATGGGAGAGAGAGGTGCAGTTTTAGGGAATGTGATGACAGATGCCTTGAAGGTGGAGAGATGCTCCCTTATTTTGGAGAAATTGTTGTAAGCACCCAGAAAAGTCTGCTCCGGAAGAGACATAGAAACAGTCAGCAGAGTGTGTCCAGTTTGTGGACAGGCAGGAGGTGACTCTGCTTTGCTTCCTTCTTGCAGCAGGACAAGGTTCTCCAGCTTCTCCCGAGAAAGGGGCTGTGCCCAGAAGTTTGTTCCAAACTTTTCATTCTGGTCATAGTGCAGTATTTCCCTTCGGGTTCAGGTTTCAAACTCTTATATGAATTTTATCATCAGCATTGAGAATTTGGACACATAATTTAGAGCTTATACCAACTTGCTTTTTAAAGATGTGTATGAGATTGATCTCTTGCCCATGTTTGCTCAGCAAAGGTGTTTTTTTAATTAAGCTATGAAATATGACTGCCACACCTAGTTTAAAATTTTGTAGTTACTTTAAGTCAAGAGGTATGCAAAAAAGAACCTATTCCAATTTCTTCTTTTTTCATAGAATCATAGAATGGTTTGGGTTGGAAGGGACCTTAAATGTCATCTTGTTCCACCTCCTCTGCCATGGGCAGGGACACCTTCCACTAGACCAGGTTGCTCCAAACTGCATCCAACCTGGCCTTGAACACTTTCAGGGATGCGGCATCCACAGCTTCTCTGGGCAACCTGTGCCAGGGCCTCACCACCCTCACAGTAAAGAATTTCTTCCCAATATCTAAGTTAACCTGCCCTCTTTCAGTTTGAATCCATCTCCCCTTGTCCTATAACTGCATGCCCTGGTTTTTCTTATATTAAAGTGTAAACCATATTTATAAATCTTAGAAATTTACATTTCTGTCCTGGGTTACAATGTATTCTATTACCATGAGCTGTTGAAAACCAGATGTGCCGATGTTCCTTGCCTCCTCCCTCGGGACTAGCTTCTGTTAATGGGCCCAACGATTCCTTGCCCCATGACTCATAGATAACCTGCACCTGGACTATCTCCTGTTAATGGGCCCATCAATGCCTTGCCCCATGACTCACCATCCCATTGTGAGATGCTCCGCCCAGGGGGAAGGAGCCAAGCATTCCCACCGGGATAAAATCTGGAGTTTGGAACAGCATGAGCAGCCTTACCTGCTGAGATCCCANAAAAAATAAATAAAATATATATATATATATTAGTAAAAACTGTTATTCCCATTTCCTCATATCTTTGCCTGAAAGCCCCTTAATTTCAAATTTATAATAATTTGGAGGGAAGGGGGTTGTATTTTTCCATTCCAAGGTGGGCTCCTGCCTTCCTTAGCAGACACCTGTCTTTCAAACCAAGACAATTTCTAAAACTGCAGATTTCAAAAAGTACCATCTGCATTGTTTCTTGAAAACGTATTAAAAAGGTAAGACAAAACGACTGAGCTGTTCTTTAAAGAAAAAGGGATATTCTAGAACGCCTGGGGCTGCACACATTCAAAATACGGTTGTTCTTTCCTCATCTTTTTCTTCTTCATTTCCTTCACTTGAACATAGTTGTGGAGAAGCTTAACCACTCTGGAATACCAGACTGCTTCGGTAGGAACATAAATGATGACAGATGCAACTATTTTGGGGACTGAAAACTGCTAATCCATGTAATTGTAAAAACACATGAAACTCCATAATGACTTTTTTGTACACTGAAATGAAGATGTTCACTTGTACTTGCCTTTGAGCCCAATCTTAAGAACTCAGGGCAATCAGACTTCACAAGAAACTGTGGTACCTCAAAAATAGAGCACTTAAATCTGAATTGTGAAGTTAATTTTTTCATGTCTTTCTTAAGTAGGGTTACAATTAGCAAAAAATGTTTACTGAGGTGGAAAACGTGTTTATGACCCAAATGAACTAGCTTGGTCTGTTTTTCTGAAATGCAAACAAAACAGCATCTTTACATGATTTACAGCCATTCAACAATGTTTGATTGTACACCAGTGGAAGTATCTTGATTGAATGGAAAACTTGGGCATATAAATTGGCTGTTCTGGTTACCATTCCCCAGTTGCTATGCAGAACTACTGTTTTGTTAAAAAAGGAATATTGAGATGTTTGTGAATTACTGTGAATTTCCATATGACTTGCCTCAGATTCTGCACTTGGCACAAGGTAGTTTCTAGCTGCTTTTTCTTTTTCCTCTCAGCTTCCAACCCTCATTTGATATTACTTCAGGACTGGTTGAAATAGAGAATGTTTATTATTAGACTACAAGTGTATAGTGGAATTTTCAAAATCCCTTTTGGATTTTTTTTTAATGGACTAAAAGGCACACTTACAAAATTATTTGAAAATTAAATAAGGGGAAAGCCAGTTTCTTTTTCTCCATTCATATTTGCTTTGCAGAACTTAGAGGGACAATAAGAGTGTAAGGTCTAATGCCTAAATTAGGACCATTGCTTTGGAAATCTGGTTTTACACAGTTGCCTTTTTTTTTTTTTTTNGTGTCTGAATTTCTAACCTTCCTTTTCTTCCTTTTGCAAAGCAGATATGTCTTGGATATCGAGAGATGTTTAAGCAGTGGGAGAGAAATGTCATTCAATTGGCATTAGATTGGTTATTTATGCTTAAGACCAGCAAAAGCCACTAAAACCCCACACCGTTCCAAATAGCCTTTTCATATAGAAAGCTCAGTGGGTGCATTCATCATTGTCATGTTTTCCTTTTGGATGCTTTTTGCACGTCTTTAAACACAGTTAATAGCTTTGGGTAACATTGTAAGATGGTTTGCAGTCAACTCTGTGAGTTTTTCATCCTCAGACCTTCCCAGCTCCTTTGCAGTCTGTTTTCCTTTGTTTACTTGCTGTTTGGTGGCAGCCCGACATACCTTCTGTTAGTTTGAAACCCTTGCAGCTGGATTATAAATGTTTGTTAACAACATTAGTAATGGCTAGTGCCCTCGATTTGGACGCAGTTAAAATATATTTTATCATGTATATTTCCTTGCTGTGTCTGTAAGGATTAGGATGTCTTTGAACTATACTACCACACAATGACCAGCAATTTATGCTGCCGCTGTTTGAGACTTGTTGGCAGCCTGAGAGTCCCTGGTAGGCCATCAGTGGTTCAGGAAACTTCATCAATCACAGAAACATGTACAGAAATTTAATTTGTATCATTGCTTTTTTGTAAAATAAAAGGGGTTGGTTTGTTTGTTTTGTAAAACACCTGAAAATTCAAAATTTTACTTTTCTTGAGTAGAAGTAATTGTAATTTCTGTCTGACTAGAAGTTTACAGCAGTGGAGGATATTTTCTCCTAGATTCATTGTGGCAGCCTGTGCTGAAACTATATGTTCTTTTTAAAGTAGTATCTGCCTGAGCTTTAAATGTTAACTACTATGGCAAAACAGCTGTCTCCAGGTTAAAAGAAGCACTTAAATACAACAGGGTGAGATTGATCAATTCAAATTGTGGCTTGGAAGCAACTGAATTCATGAAGAAGAGTAAAAATTAACTGGGAAACTCTTGTCTGCAGGGTGTTAGCATGAAAGGTGTGGCTCAGAAATTCAGAGTTAGAAGGGAACAAGGAGCCCCCAGAGCATTTCGTTTCAGACAGAGATCAACACTTGATTCTCATTCTTGTTGTGGAATTCTACTCCATATAAATGATTTTAGAACATTAAAAACTCACTCCTCAATAGATCAACCTTTAAAATGTGCCATCATTTTTTCCTTAATACTGTGCAGACTAAGACATAAAGTTAGTGACTTGCAAAAGTGTAGTGAGCTCACAGGACAAGCCAAAATAAAATTCTGGTGTACTGATACAGAATAGGGCTCTGTTTTCCTTGTACTGTGATTGGATAGAGATGCTTGCACTATAATTGTACCAGTAAGTGAACTAACAAAAATCTGGATTTTTATCTTAATTTCTTTAGTTCCTATTTATTACACCATGTAATGGACCAAATGCTTATAGCTAGTTCCTGAGAAAAAGTTGCAGGAATTACAAAAAATGTTTTTCAACATTTGAACTCCACCCTTCTTGGTGTCCCAGTGTGATCTGTGAGATACTCCTATTTAATTAAGCTAGTATGGCCATTCCTAGGTCTATGAGAACAGTCATGAAGTTGTACCACAGCCCCCCTCTGTCCCCCAGCTTCATGAAGTAAATACTAATGTCTGCACTGCTAGAAGTTAAAGAATTTTTAAAACACTTCATAAGGAGCAAGAAAGATGAGTCAATCGTGATTCATTTAATTGTTTGGTCCTCCTTAGTCTTATGGTATTTCACATCTCACTAACTGTATGAGCAAAATTTTGGCAACCCATCTAGCAGTAAGTGGAATAGGCAGTTTGTGCTTTCCCTGAAGTGAAAATCCAGCTGTGATCCCCAAGGATGTCAGCAGGCAGGTTTGCACTGGCCCCAAGATAGGTCTTAAATGACATTGTTTAAGGTCCACGACTGCTTGTTGACTGCATCACTGCAGTCAGAGGCTCAACCTACCAGTGTCTGCTCTGAAATGCCAATATTCGATCATTTAGAGTCTCCTGTTAGATGGCACACAGCTGTTTCCTTTTATAGTGTATGTGCACGTGTGAGAAGGCATCTCTTCTATAAGCATAAATTGGAAAAAATTCCATCAGAGAATCAGACTTGTCCAACCTGTATAACTTGGACAAAGTTTTCCTTGGAAGCATAGATTCTGGACGTAATCAGTCAGTGACAGGTACAATTCAAATTCATTTGAAGATCAGAACTGTAGAAAAGCCAATTGACTTCCAGGTTAAAAATAAGGTGGATTGAAGTGACAGTCTATTTAACAACAATTAATAATAACCAGGGGACAAGATGATCTACTGAACAGTATTTGTAAAAATACAAATAATATAAAGGTATAAGTACTATATATTAGAAATCCAATACATAAATTGTCAAGAAAGAGAAATTACATCTGTTTTTACAGAACTATTTCATGTAGCATACAGCAGGACACAAATTCAGTGACATGTCAGTGTAGAAAACAGCGTTGCACAATTGCCATGTTTTGTATTTACGTGATGGGCAGATAGATTTCTCTGCCTGGAAATGCCTTTCATAATTGCTGTTCCTGTTTGTGCCACTCAGGTGACACGGCTAGGAAAGGGACAAACATAACAAGGAAGTGTCCATAGGGAAATTCTGCACAGAAGTTGGGTGTGCTGATGGAAGAGCAGCCCACATTACACCTTATTATATCATGGTGGCAGGGCTGGAATGTTCATCACTGGTTTTAAAGGGCAAGAGTATCATTAAATGGCATTTCTCCTTTCACACTAGGATACCATGAGGTAAAAACTGAGGGCTGCCTGAAAGAGTTTTGTTTACTATCAATTAGACTTGCAGTCACTGAAAATCATTAAAATAGAAGGCAACTGAATGTGGAAAGACGCCCAAAGTAAAAAGCCAGTTGCTTGTTTTATACAGCTTCTCAACCTGTGTGTGTTCCCTGCTCACCCGAGAGCATCCACGGATGCTTGGCAATGCAGGAAATGATGCATAAAATCATTACTGCAAGGTCAGTAAATTCACTGCTGGAAGTTAAATGTTAAACTTGTGTTCAGAGAGAAGCAGTACAACCTTTTAAATAGAGGTTGTAGAATTCAAATAAAATTTGAACAAGCAGACAAATATTCTAATATGATATATGTGTTTCTACTTCGCTTTAATAATGGCTACTTTAAATTTTTGCATTTAAGGCTAATTTTATCTTTGGCTCTTTGGTCTTTTCTGGAAATGAGAAATACCACCATTAATGTGGGAAACACGTTTTATGGGAAGCTTTTACTCTCTGTATTTCTACAGAGTGATACTTCAGGTAAAGCTTTGACACTCTGTGTCTGAAACTTGACTGCTCTCCTACTTTTCTGCCAGCAGCCCACATGCTCCTGGCACTGTAGCTTCTCTCTGATTCTTAACCCCATTTTTTCTGGATCGATCTGGTACATGTAGGCTCTTGGAGAAGGAAAGGAGCAATAGCAGTGCAGAGGTCTCAGAGTCTCTGTACCCCCTACTTACAGCCCTGTAAAGGCAGCTATGGTTGCCCACTCCTGTGGGAGTTGCCAGCAGGGATGTAGCATGTTCCTGTCAGGCTGGAGAGGTGTTTCACCATCAGGTATTCCCAGTGGTTTGGTGCAATGCATTGAGGCCCAAGAAGTTTATTCAAGGAGTTTCATTTAATTCAAGTGCTCTTATTATCTCTGTTAGCTGCTCCTATTTGTTATGTAAAACTCATTTCATTTCTGTATGGCAGAGCTGCCAGGACACAGGCACAGTCTTGGGTAAGAGCTAAAACATTGTCTCGGAGAAGGAATTAAGAGTTTGCTTTCTGCTTCAGCCTTCTTGTGTAGGACACCCACAAACTGCAGCCTCCAGAACTGGCACATCACAGCACTGTTCCCCTGCACACTGAGGCACTCTGAGATCAACAATCTGGTCGTTCCTTCCAGCTGTGGGAGTATGAGCATTATATGGACACATGGATGTTTTTAGGCACACAAATGAATTTCATCATTTTCTTGTCTCTTTTCCTTGTAGTTATTTTGTACCTTTCTGCTTATTCTTTTACTTACATTTGTCTCAGATGTCTTCCTTAGTGCCTATGGCCTTCATAATGATTACCAAAGAATGGGGTTTGGATGCTGGTTCTGGCTCCAAGTCTTCTTCCATCCCTAGCTCAAATAAAGGTGAATTGCTTCTACAAAAGTAAATGCAATAGAAGCCCTGAACAGTATTGAGGACAGGAGTACTTTTAAAGAGTGGTATGTGGATAGGGTTTTTTTTTCAATTTCAAGACATGTAATCAATAGTGCTAGTTATCCCAAAATACCTTTTTTTTTACATTTTGAACTTGCCCATTCAGGAACGATAGTGTACCTAATGTAATGAATGGTCTTGGCTCTGATATTTCCTACTGCTGGCCTGTTCTTTTAAGCTTTGCCTGGTTGGGTATTTTTTTGTGTAATGGTCTGTATTCACTTCTGGACCACCAACTTCTTTTATCAGGCAAATTCAGTATTTCAAGCTTTCCACATGGGCAAACTGATTAAACTCTCATCTCATCTGTTGACATTGGCAAGCTTCAGTCAAGGCATTGCCAATATTGCATCTAGATCTGCATCTTGTGATCTGTCATGACATCCCATAATGTGGATTTTCCACTGGTTTCCAACATTCCATCTGCAACTTTTTATATGCAGTTGTTATTGCTGTCTTTCCCTTTGTTAATTTGTTAATTTCAGATTTTTCAACTTTATGTTATACTAGAAGTGATCTCCACATTTTAACTAAATAAATTTTAAAAACATGATGATTTTTTATGGACACTGACTCCATCCAAGTCAAACTTTATTGTGGATATTGGTATTATCAGCTGTGGGCAGAGAAACAAAAATCCATGATAATTTTCCTGGCTGATCTACTGATTTGTGTGTGTGTGTGTGTGTGTGTTGGGAGAAGTTGAAATACTTTTATCCTAGACCAAAGGCACAGATACTGAAGCATAAGAAGCATAAGACTGAAGCATAAGAATAAAGGATGAAAGTAATTAGGGAATAAACACCATTGCATGGAAAAAACACCATTGCACAGTGTTATAAAGCAAGTTATGGAATTGGCCCAAGTATACAAATATTTTCTAACCTACTTTTGAGTAGGGAAAAATGTACCATGTCCCAAATACAGAATTGTTTTTCCCATCCAAACCTGCTTAATACTCTTGAACTTGAAGAGAAATAGGACCTCTTTTGTCTATTTTTAAAGGGTTGCAACCTAGCGCAAGAAGCATCCACAAAAAGCACATTGTTTTCTCTCAACGTAGGCAGTTGTACATAACCTGTATTTCAGCAACGTAATCTTTATGCCCGGTCACTTTGGTTTGATGCTTGAAGTACCCATGGGAATCTCTCAGTTCAGCGACAGCCTCTGTGTCATAGTCTTTGAGGTGACATGTTCATCTCAATGCAGTTGAAGAATTTTTAAGTGAGATATCATTTTCCTCTACAAAAGTAAAAGTACAAGGCAACAGGTTTGTAATTACTTCAGTTGCTTTCAAAAAATATTATTTTTGTATTATCTTTTGCATGTCCTCCTAAGATGAAAAACTTTAAAGTCTCATTTTCAGCCATTATTAACACCTTGCATTTTAGACCATCTTGCTTTACTGTGGAACCATCTCTTCACTGGATGTTAATAAAAAGCAATTGCAAAAATGGAAAGCAGGCTGTAGTTTTCTCTCTCTCCCATTTGCTTATTCTCAGGTTTTCATTCTCACTTTTTCTTTTCATGTAATATATGTCTACCAGGTTAATGAAAAAATAAAGTTGCCTTTTCTAGGCAAGTGGTAGAGCTGTGTTACTTTTGAGAAATATTTTAGGCATCCTTTCACAAGACTTATTATTTCTGCAAATTACAAAGGTTACCATTATTTCCTCAGAGCTTTCTTGGATTCAGGAATACTTTAGCCATTGAGCCAGAAACTCTTTACATTTCACCTTTTAATAATTTTCTAGTTGCAATGGTTGTCTGTGTTGTTTTTTCTAAACCCGACAGATGTAAAAAAAAATTCTCTAATTAAGTGAAAACAGACCAAAATGTGACTCATCCTGCTTATCAGGGATTGGTTTGCAGATGTAATTTTACTTTCTATAGCCAAAACCTGGGAATAGTTATAACTAGTCTACCATGATATTATGTTTCTGTTCAACTAAATTAAATTTCAATACTTAAAAAAAGTTTAAATAAGAATTATTTTCTTTCAGCCCTCCTATTATTAAGTATATTGAGCACTCCCCAATCAGTCCTGCACTCCTGCATGTCTCACTAGAACTTAAAAATCCAGCAGGGAATTTTTGAATAAAATAGCAGCTTTTATGTTCCAGTAAGAAGGATTCCTGGTGGATGACTGCACAGCTGTAGTAACCTCATTGTTCAGGGGAAAGTGAGGTATTCCTTAGCATAATTCTGAATTTCCAATCTCCCTCTGTATTTTCTGGGGAACTTTGTTAAGAGACCAAAAAAACCATTTTTAACATTGCATCGCTACAGAAATACACAGGAAGTTAATTTTTGATACATTATAAATTCTTTGGTTCCAAAATGCTTTAGCTCACAATCTCTTTGCTTGCTTTACTATTTTATTAGCCTGGCTGGGAAAAAAGACTTCTAACTTCTTATGTGGGAGGAGGAGGGAGGAGCAAATAGATTAACATCTGAGAGAGGATTACAAAGCTGGGAAATAAAAATAGCTTTTGGGACAGCACTGTGAAGTGAGTCAGACTTTTGGTTAGGGACTCAGATGAAGCAGGACTATGTAAAGGAGAGAACCAGCTGCTGAGGCATGGCCTGACAGGAGAATGCTTGGCTATCCGATGGAAAGAGGAAACCTCAGGCATGTTTGTTGCTTGAAGAAGACGGGACTTTAAAGGGGGATTATTTTTTTCATGTTTCTCAGCTTTCTTAATCTGGCCAGAACTGTGTTTCTTGGAATTTGCAGACTTTTCAGTGTCCTGAGCTGGGCACTTGGATGAAGCTTGCACAGGAGAACTGTCTTTGAAGCAGTTTTTGGTTCTTGGCTTTTGAGATGGTTTGAAACAGTTTGTGGTTCTCTGCTTGGCTCTGCCCTAACCCTGACCTGCTATTAAAGCCCTAGCAGCTTTCATAGCAATTTAAAAGGATGTATTTGAAACAGGAGTGAGAGGTAGAACTGGGTCCTGAGGAAACAGGACCCTGCCAAACAAGGGACCAATTGTGTCCAATCTGCAGTGCTGCTGCATGAGCCCTTCCGGAATTTCATCGCTGGCTGCAGACACAAGCAGCTCTCCTCATGCCCTGGTCTCTTTCTGAGGAGTGGGAAAGGTCAGAGAGCAAGAGGCTGTCACTTGGATGCGACCTCCTTTGAACTGGCAGTGCTGGGCTGCCAGGCTGAGTCCCTCGCTGTGCCCTGGCAGGGCAGGGACAGTGGGAGGAGCTGCGCCCTTGTGAGCCATGGCTGTTGGCAGCTCCATATCCAGTACCCAGAGCTAAGCCTCAAGCTAACACAAATCCAAAGCCAAAAAAGTTGATAAGTCTGTTGAAATATATTATGGTTTTTGCAATTTTAAATTATAGTCTGGCCCACAGTCATAAAAAGCCATGGAAATCAGCAGTCATCCAAGAAAAGCTGCAGCTGTAGGAGAGTGTTTTGCCCTCAACAAATGTGTAAAATGTTAATTAAGTTTAATGGGACTTACACAGGTGCATTAATGACCTTGGGATTTCAAAATATTTCATTTTTTGTTTCAAAACTAGTGACTGAATTTTCCTGCCTGGCACACGGCTGGCTTTCTTACAAAAATATTTATCTTCAGTTAACCATTTAAACCCTTCCCCATTTCCACAATGGCAACAGAGGATTGCACAGATGGAGGACTGTGCTGATTTTACCTGATTTCCACAAACAAGTTCTGTAATTACTCCTTAAGTTTGAGTATACACATAATTTTAAAACTGAATGTGACATTACACCCTTAGGAGGGTCATTTCACAGAAGTTCTGCATTCATCAATTCAAATGTGAAAATGTAATATTTACATGAATTGTTTGCTAGCTCTTTACTTTAGAAGTACAGTTGTTTTTAAAGGTGTTACTTCTAAAGGATATGGAAAAAGTATTCACTGGGAACATTTTCCTAGATTGTTAAATGACAAACTACTGAAGTGCTTTAGACATAAATTTTCTTTCAGAGATGGAGGAAATAGGTGAATTTGTAGAATTCCAGGACCAACAGAGATAACTTGGAGAAGGACTAAGTTCCATAAGCCTGGTGTAGATCACTCATGTTTGCTAAAGAAGCAAATCAAACTTTAGTTATGTCTGTCCTCAGTAATATGGATAGATTCACTTTCAAATAAAAATAGGACAAACCATTTAGAGCACACTTATCAGGATAAGTATTGGGCACCTATATGTTTAGAGAGGAGTATTGCAGACAAGCCAAGCTATAGGATTAAAGCTTTCCAGTAGCCCCTGTGTAAATTTGAGTGAACAAAAGACAGAACTACTTTTGGTATATCTTTCTTATTGATAGTGGAGAATGATTTCCATGAATGCTGGTAAGTATCAGAGACTTAAGTTTCAATAGCACTTAAAATAACTGTTTCTGCAGTTTCTTTGAGTCATTTCTCACCATCATTAGAAGCACAGCATTTGGCTTTGGGTTTTCTGACATTGGCTGACCTCTGTGCTCAGGGCACTTAGAGCTGACTTGAATCTGACTGTGTAAATGTGACACTAAATAGAGCTTGAAAATAAACACCTGCAAACAGTCTTTAGATGGATGGAAGGATTTACTGAAGCATCCACTGTTGTAGAAACTAATGGTCCTTTGGATACAACACATATCTAGAGTTTTAAAACCTTACAATAGCACTGAAGGAGGATGCTGTTGAAAAGGATCCAGCTTCATGAAAATAAAGGAATCATTCTATGATTATTTAGCTGTTCTTTTCTTTCCTATAGAATGTTGGGTAGTGTCTTTTTTTTTTGGAGTTTGAATACTTTAGTTCCTGCAAAAAGTGCATGATTCGACCATGTTCCTGTTTATACAGACTCACTCTCTGCCAAAGAAAATATTTGTCTGTGTGCCACTCTAACTAAGTACTTCCTCTAGTCTATGTGTGTGTTAAGTTCAGCTTGGCCTTCTGATTGTCTGCTGGAGCCTATATATAAGATAGTGGGCTTTTAAAATTCCTTGTTATAGGTCTAGCAGCACTAGATAGCCAACACTCAAATAGCCACTGCAAGACTCTCATAAAAATGTTGTACTGGGGTCTCATATCCTCAGTGTGGGGTTATGGAGAATGTAAAGGGCTCCATCTGCCTTGTTGGTTTTTTCACAGAATCTGTATTTTGTTATTTTGCTGGTGACAGGAAGGTTGTTCTCTTTTGCCGTGGTGGATGTCCTGTTCCAGGACATGCTTTAGCAGGTCAGTGGGCTGAGTTTCTTCTAGTACTGATCCTGAAGCTGTAGTGCAAGGAGCTCTTTGTGGTCTGTAGGTCCCCCTCTCCTCCCCCCCTCCCCTCCCCCCCCAAATGGAAATGGCTTTATTCTACAATTTGAGTGATTTTTCAGGGGCCTAAAAAGTCTCCTTCATGGGTATAAATAGTATTCTCAAACATCTGTGGCACTGAGGAGAGGTTAGGAGTAACTTTTTCCCCCAACCTTCTTTCTCTATACATTAGAAACCTCACAAGATTATTCAAAAGGGCTGGCGTACAAGCCTGAATCTAAGATTTCAAAAAGACTAAAGAAAAGAAAAAGAGAAGATATATTAAATAAACTGAATCCTGAAGAACATCTGAGCCCTAGGGATATTTGACTAAATGCTGGTGACTTTTTAAGAGTTTCTATATCCTTGAGTTAACATCTGCATGGAATCCTGTGACTTCAGTGGGGCTTGTGATGCTTGACAATTCCTAAGGGAGTCTTGCAAGGTAAGGCTGGGATCAATGTCAAGTTCCTGACAGGACTTTACCTCCGACATGTGTTTGCTTCCTCTTCAGAAGGACATTGTCACAGGCTTCCTGAATGCAAATAAATTATGTCAAGATTTTATATCAACAGTTTTCCTGTATTCTCAGAAGAGTAGGGCTAGAATTTCATGCCAGTCTCTTATTCTTAGGTGTAATTCTAAAAACAGTTCCACAAAGCAGATAAAAAAATCTGAAAATTCTTCCAGCTTCATTAAAATTGTAAATGAATTGACATTTTCTATTGCAACTGTTATAAGTAATAATAAAAAATATTATATGAAATAATAATAGTAGATAGTTAAAACTTGCATTCTAGTTGCAAAAGATAAGGTTTTTTTAATACTAAGCAAAAGCACCTATTTCATCCTGCTTGAAATTATCCTTCATGCAATTTAAACTTTGCACTTCATAGGAGAATTAGTGCATTGTTGAATGTTGGACGTGTACAGAAGAAACTGAACCAGCATTTTCATCTACGTTTTCTACCCAGTGTATGAGATGCTTAAATATAAGGATAAAAATAGCCAATTACAATCAAACATTTAATTTCTCTCAAAATCTGTGGAACATCAAGTACTTGCTATTCAGGCCTCTTTTCTTCATAAAGATGTGATTGGGAGTGTATTTAAAAGACAATAATGATCACATTAAATAAACAAAGCCAAAAAAACCCTTCTGAAGGTACCCTGAAAAAATAATAGGAATATCATGATCAAAATGATAACACAGTATGAGATATCACTAATAAACCAGTCTGATTACAAGAAATACAAGTTGCAATTAACTCATACCTATACTTGTTTTTTGTGGATGTGTTTGTTCTTGGATTAAGTAAAAAAAGCTTAGTCCAATAAAGTTTGAATATATGTGACAATTAGAAATATAAAGTAGTGGACAGGGAATGAAGTGGACAGAGAATATTCAAAATCTGTCTTCCTCCTGCACATGTGCAGAGCGTCCTGTAGTGCCAGGGCTGTGTCTCTGAGCAGTGGGAGTCTCAGCGGGTGCAGTCTGCACTGCGTGGGTATTTTCCATGACTGTGGCTTTGGTTAGGGGATCCACATGGAAAGCACGTTAGCTGATGGAAATAAGCATGGTGAAAGAGATCTCTGGGATTTGCCTGCATTTTGTGTGTGGCTTTTACATACATGGCTCAGTTTGTGGGCTTTGCTCTGTGTGGCAGTGTTTAGACTTGATTTGCCTGCTGAGGAAATGTGGTTGTAAATGAATGGCCCAGCAGATTTGAGGGAGAGTAGATTTGACATGGTGTGGTACTTCTAAAGTACCTGAATATAAATCACCTGTGCAAACCCTTGCTTTCTAACACGAAGTCTAAATCTTTCCCAGATAGCAAACAGTCATTAACTGAGGGGAAAAAGAGCAGTCCAGTTACGCACTGTGGCTATTTCTTATCTCTGGGTACATTTCAAACCACTCCGTGACTGGATCCAGGGTTACAAGGTGAGGTTGTGTTCGTGTGCTGCAGTGCCACCAGGTTTTCAGTATTTCAGCTGTTGCCAGAAATGACAAAACAAGAGATGTAAGAAGACTGCTTATAAGTTTTTGCCTGCCATGGGGATCTTAGGGTAGGGGGATTTTTGAGAAGCAAGTAAGTTATGCTAAGATGGAAATGTACAACCATCTTTAAGCCTTAATAACTATTCTATAAAACGACTGAGGCTCATCTAAGTGATCAATCTTTAAAAAGGGTAAGAGGCTGGTTTCCTGAACTACATAATGAAAGCAATCAGTTGAAGCAAGATAAAGCGTATCAGTAAGTATGGAGGGTAGATATTCTCTTCAACAATCTGCTTCAGCCCATTAACCAGATGAAAATCCTCTTGCTGATGGGTTATAACTTTGAAAATAAGCCTACCTCATGAAGAGTTCTGAAATAAAAGTTTTCTGAAAGGGCTCAGTTTGCACATTTTTTCACAGCAAAAATTAAATGTAAACTTGATGAATTGTTTCTGAGTAAACTATGTTTTCAATTAGCACCTAATGTTTAAAGGCAGTCCAAAATGTGCTCCACACATGCATTCACAGAATCTTACAGCAATAAGGCTCATAAAAACTATAAAATATTGGAAAGAAGACAGCATGGAAAGGAAATGGAAAAGTAAAGCAGGCAGAATAAACTTTTTTGCATTCTCTATTTGAGCCTAGACACAACTGTACTGACATTTATTTACTGTCCTGGGCTTATAGTTCTAGTAGTGACACCAACACCCCCAGTGCTAGAATTATAACTCTGTTACAGAAATTTTTCTTTGTGTCAGCTTTGTGCGAATGTGACGCCAAAATTCAAGTCTTATATCCCTGACTTACACAAACATTGATTCCTTGTTTCCTCCTTTTTCTCTATTACTTCCTTTCACTGTTTTTGCTATACCCCTTTCTTCTATTAATTATCCATAATTTTTTCCATGTTGGCACAGTTTTTCCCTAGCTGCTTAAAAGAAACAAATAGGGAATATCCATGTAAACATGGAAAATACTAAAAATATGGAAAGTTTTCCTTTTTCATGATTTTTTAAATTGTTTTTAAATTGGGTTTTATGAATTCCCTGGTTTTCCATTTATCAGATCTTATCACCTGATAGAGGTGGATCCTACTTTCTAGAAGAGGACTCACTTTTAAGAGAGAGCATAGCTACTATATAAATCACATTTTCTTGCTAGAAGAAAAATAGTGCTGGAAAGAATCTAAAAGGATCATCTTGATTATTCCAATCCTTTAAAGCAGATTAAAGTTTGTGTATTAAGAGAGTGATGAAAAGATGGGTCGAAAGGGGTGGAAGCTTCCATCGCAAGACAATATGTTAATTCAGTAGCTGAACTATTCCTGCTAGCTTCAGCAGGGGCAATCTTTCACACCTGTGTCTACTGCTTTGATTTGGTATCAAAAATACCTGCCCTGAAATTATTAACTCTGTTTCTTCTTACTAATTNGAATCAAAGTAAAATGCCTGCCCCGAAATTATTAACTCTGTTTCTTCTTACTAATTAAAGATATTAAATAATGTTTCTTCTTATTAAATTATTAAATCTGTTTCTTCTTACTAATTAAAGATATTAAATACATTAAATATTTTAAATATATTAAGTATTTTAAGAAGATTACTTTATAAAAAGCTGAGCAATTCCAGTAAGATACTGAGCAAGCTAAGTTCCTTTTGTCAATGGAGCTGAGGCCTTTCCCAATTTTAAATGGTAAGTAAGTAGAATCAAAGGCACTTCAACTATCCAGGACAAAACCATTATGTTTAGAAATGGGGATTTTCTGGAAAATGTAAATTTAATATAGGGCTTTATGTCATAGAATATGCTGAGTTGGAAGGGACCCACCAAGATCATAGAGTCCAGCTCATGGCCCCGCACAGCACACCCCAAGAATCCCACCATGTGCCTGAGAATGTTGTCCAAACATGTCTGTATATACTGAACATTCACTAAACATCTGCTAAGGTTTTTTTACATGGAAAACAATATCCTGTGTAAATGGATCCCTTCAGTCCTACTTTATAGTGTGTGCAAAGTCACAGGCACTTTGTTTCATATGGATGTAATAATAAATAGGGGGTTTTAGGGGGAAAAGATATTCCTTATTTTAGTGGCCCTTTCCCTCTGAGGGAAGACACTTCTTGGACCTGTCTCCACTTTTGCCTTGTGCAGTGTCCCATCTGCTCAAGACACTCCCTTCTGCAGGCCACCCAGGGTGGTTCCCTCATAGCTCCCTGCAGGCAGCAGGCTCAGGCCCAGAGCAACTGCTGACGAAGTCTCATTTTGAGCTAACATTTGTTTATCTTGGGGTTTATCTCACTTGGAAACTTAGTCTGTAGAGCCTGATCAGTAACTAGCTTTCCCTGGAGCATTATGTATATATTTCTCTCTAAGATTAATTTTAACGTATGTATTCTCTGAGTACCTTGGTGATTCTAAAGTCCCTCCTGGAGCTACTTTAGCTATTCTCCAGTCACATCTGTAGGCCAGCTCTGTTAACTGGCATGTAGTGTGTAAAAGATTTTCAGCATTTTTATTTCGCTGGGAAATCAGATGTAACTTGGGAGCAATGTGGTATGTAAGACTGCATTCTGAACTTCTTGCTTTTGTTATGGTTGGTAAGAATTTTGCTGCAAACCTAAGTGTTTTATTCCCCAGATTTCAAGTAGATGACTCCATCAGCTTTGGATATTCCACAAATTCAACTCTAAGGCTGAAGATCAATGCTTTAAAAATAAAAGTGTAATGATAGGGAAAACAATTGGCTGGGGTATTTACCATGCTTTGGTCAAATATCATATAGTCTGATTGCAGCTGATGGGATGTTAGTCCATGAGGCCAAAAATGGAAACCACGGGCTCTTTTCTTACCCAGATTGAAACAATTATACAGACAGGAGAGCTGTACACAGGTCCAGGCAGCATGCTGTGATATGACTATTTTGCTTTGGGTAGTTGAGGATACACACTCTTGGGTCTTTACCTTGCACGTAAATACTGGTGACTATAGGGTTCCATCTGCATGGGACTTTAGATAAGAGCATGGGCAATAAGAGTTTAATTGGGCTCCACATCGTGTTCCTGTCCTTTCAGTGGGGTCATTGATGCTTCTTACATTTGTGAGAATAAATTCTGTAATATTTCTTAATTATGTGAAACCTGCAGCAATTACATCCGTTTAAATAAACAGCAACAGATACAAAACTTCAACAACAATGGATAAAATCAATAAATAAGATTTGAATCATGTCCTTAGTTAACACAATTTAAACTCTAAAAGACAGATACAGTGTTTTGTTTCTTAAAGACATGGTATGTTATACTAGGACATGATGACAAGTTATCAGAGGGCTCATTTTATGCTTGGGGCTGCACTGAGCATACTAAAGCACAGTTCAGTGGCCTGAAATCTGTGTTAAGACAAAATAGTTCTACATAGTCTTGGACGTGAATTCCGAAATGAAGGAATGACAATGAAATAATATTATTTTTAAATTGAGAATAAAGTTTAGTGGTGGTGATTAAGTAGTCCTGAGCCTCAATGCATCTTAGAACAAGCCTATTCCTACAAGAGAATAGGATTAAAAATAAACATTCAGCCAAATTCTTTGTTTACAGTCCCATTGGTTTAAGTGATTCCCTAGGTCAGAAAAATTGTTGGAGATATGAATATGCTTGTTGGATACTACTTTAACTCCTTTTGCAGGGACTTTCAGTCAATGAAAAAGAACAAAGTAAGCTATCTTAGGGTCCTAAGGTAAATTAATTAAATATTAGGAAAAAAAACCAGTGAAGGCCATCAGTTGGGACCTATTTGAATTACATTTGCCCTTGCCACTTAAGTGGGTAGCTTGCTGTGATCCTTTTATGTTCTCACTTAATCAGTTTAAGTTCTTAGGCAGACGAAAGCCAGCTTGACAATGAATTAATAATAAAGAATAAAATAATGATGCTGGTTTTCCTGTTCTAGTTAAAGAATAAGTATAATTTTCAGAGGACTTCATGCAAGACTTTCCCTAATTGTTTCCCTAATTAATTCCTTGACTTTTTTTTCTTAGACTAACGTTGAGTTTAATTTAATTGAGACATTCTAAAGGAAAGGCTGCCAGTGCCGATAACTTATTGAACTTACTGGGTTTGGAGTTCCTCATAGCAAAAGCCCATTTATGGTGACTGACATAATCCAAGACTCCACACTAGCAGTTTTAAAGTGAAGTATCATCCTCTGTCCCCAAATTAAAAATAAACTGAAACAACATTACAAAGGTTGAATGCAACCAAGAAAGATATCTTTCCTGTATTAGGACTTAAATTCATTTATTAAACCGTCCTACACAAAGGTTGATGGGAATATTCTCCTGCAATTGGGCAATAATATTACTGATGTAGCATTGTTTAAATCTCTAGCTGATACTAATTTTTTTGGTGGATTTCTCTACAGGAGGATTATGATTTTGAGGCTGTGCAGTGTGGAATCTAGTCCATTTAAAAGTATGATTGAAAAGTATGATAATATTCCTCTGTTTTCATTCTTGCCCTTTTCTGTAGTTTCCTATTACATTTTCTCATTTTAAATAGCAGATTTTTCTCTCCTTTTACTATGTGAAAGACCTGTATAAAATGGGAAAACTGATTCCTTATGCAGAAATGGTCTTAAAAGTGCAAAGTGAACACACTTCAAAGGAAGAACTATTTTCCCCTCATATATTCTTTCAGTCATGTTCATTTTAATGGTTAATTCCAAGAAAGGGCAAGCATTTTATGTGGACTATATTTTGTGAGTTAAGTATATGTTGTGGCAATTTGCTGCCTTTTTTTTTCTAAGCTAAGTGTGTGATCGAAGAAGTTATACAAGGTGGAAATTTCAAACAGCACTTACTGTGGATTTAACTGCCTACATAAAACTTGATGGCAACTCTCACACTGACTTGAGCTCCCTTTGGTAAAACCGCACTGCTTTTGAAAATCCTGCTTGTATTTGAACAGATACCTTTTGAATTCAGCTAGAACTTATTTCCAGTTTCCATGAATCCACTGATATCATATTGGTCTAAAACACTGGCCGAGGTTCTTATTTGTAGCAGATAGCTTGCTCATTTATTAATGAAGATATTTTTTGTCAGCTTGGTACAGATTAGTTGAGAACAGAAGCACTGCCACACTGTATGTAACAGTGTAAAAGGTGTGAGAGGCCCTTAAACTCTAGTGGAGAGACCCTCATGGAGATTGGATTTTAATTGCTCATATGTATGTATGCTCTGATGCACTGAAGCTGCTAATTGGGTTTTTCTGGCCTGACTTTGAGATTTTGAAAGGTTTAAGTGTGTGAATTATATTTTAATATATTTCTGAGTCCTCACAATTACCTCATACTATTCCCTAGCCTCATCTATCACTCACAATGCTCTTTGACTTCTGAGTAGTTTTGAATTTTACATGCAACTTTTAGGTCAGATAACTTACAGTACTCACTTACTGGATAAAAGTAGGTAATATCAGCAAACAGGATCTGGAGGAGCATTTAGTTTTGGGTTTTTTTTCCAGAATATTGTATCTTGACATTTCTAGGAGTGTCCTAGCTTTGGGGACAGCTCTCATTTCACAAAGACTTTTTATAGCTTATCATAAAGGAACACACACTGCTTTTGTGTGCAGATTTTGCTATTGTGTTATTATTTCCCTTCATGTTGTATAAAGATTCTTCAAACGTGAAGGTTGCTCTAATGTGAAGCAAGAAACACCTCCCCTGTGAAGACAGGCTGGAGGAGTTGGGGTTGTTCAACCTGGAGAAGGCTCTGGGGAGACTTTATAATATCCTGCCAGTACCTAAAGGGGGTCTGTAAGAAAGATGGGGAACCATATTTTGGCAGGGCCTGTTGCAACTGGACAAGGGGTAATGGCTTTAAAGTAAAAAAATGTAGATTCAGACTAGATATAAAGAAGAATTTTATTATGAGAGTGATGAAACGCTGGAAAAAGGGTCCCAGAGAGGTGGTGGATGCCCCACCCCTGGAAACATTCAAGGTCAGGCTGGACAGAGCTCTGAGCAGCCTGATCGAGTTGAAGATGTCCCTCCTTGTTGCAGGGCACTTGGACTGGATGACCTATAAAGGTCCTTTCCAACCTAAACTATTTTGTGATTCCATTAGAAAGTGATTCTTTAATCATGTCATATCACTTTTTCATCTCCCAGGAGTCAGTAATCAGCCACAAATTGGTAGCTGAGACCATCCTGAATTCAAAGTGTATCCTGCTGGTGGAAAGAGCCCAGGTTCACGTTCTGCATTTCCACATTTACTGCTCTACTAGGATGGACTAGACAAAGAGGATTCAGTCCTACTGCTTCTGCAGTGTCTCTGTCTACTAAATTTGGTGTGGTTACATACTGTAAGCTGGATGTATAACAATGATTAACTTGAAGGTGGATTGGAAAAGAATCTGCTCCAGGAGTTGGGGCCCAGGATTCTCCTCCCAAGGAATTTTCTTCTTGTGTAAGTTTTCCTTGGCACAGAAGAAAAATGAACTCCAAAAAAATCTTTACTAGTGAATCCATGACCTTGGGCTAATTTGCGAAATTCCACATTCCTCTGTTCTTACAGAATCCTAAAATCTATGGAAAAAAGTAAAAAACCATTGGAGAGAAGTTGCTGCGTACATGTACAATATTATTCTATGCAAAATTGGCTTCTCCCCTATTGAGAGGAGGAGGGGAGAAGTGACACTGAGCATACTTGGAATTATTTATCTGCCACTCTTTATTGCCTAGTCTGACTCTCTTCACAGTGGTGCTACCTGAAGATTTTCCCTCACTCATATCCAATGGGATGCTATCAAATAGCTTAGACCTGGAAGTGAATTTGTTTAAATGAAAAATGGTAGACTTAATGACTCCATATGGTGCTTGTAATAAAACTGAAAACATCTTTAATGCAGAACCACGATAAAAGGAAATATTTATGAGGAGGCATAAGGGGATGGATTCAATTTGCATCCTTTTCTATTCTATTGTTCATCTGTTTTAGTTATGCGTCATAATTTGTTGGTGAGACCAAAGCAGAATTATATATGAAGGGCAACTTTTAGATATCGCTGTAGGAATCTCTCCTAGAGTGAAATGGCAGAAGGTATCTTTGAATACCTCAGAAAAAAAAGTGTTCACACTGCTTGGTGCAAGAGAGTAGGGAACTTTGATGTTGTTCTCTTTCAGTGTATTTTTACATTAATCTCTGGTTTTACTATTAGAGTAGGTTTGATGTAGCATCGCAGTGCTGCATCATTTTCTGGGTTACCTTTCTTCTTCTGGGCATGCTGGTCCTTTGAAGAGACAGAAGAAAACTTCACAGGCTTAAGGATTCTGCATCACCGAGAGGTGCTAAATCATACTGTGATTAGCCAGGGAGCTTCCAATCTGTATGAATCCAGGTGAAGATGTTTACTTCAAATGGGATTGTTCTCAAGCTGAAATGGCTGAACACAGAAAACGTCCCCACAGATGAATCTACGTTGCCCTGCAGCAGGTATAGATGACCCCATTCTTAGCTAATGAGGGGATTAGTGACTGAGCTTCCTCTCAGCAGACCATAAACACTGTGGGAAAAAAGAAATTTAACATTCTACTCCGAGTTGCAAGTGATCCACAAAAGAGAGATTTGCTTAGTGCTCACGCTAGAATGCTAATTAAGGCACATTGTTAAGGGCTAAATACTAGGCTGGGGCTTAGGTAGGTTTGTCGGGGAACAGGGGCAGAGAACCTTGAAGAAAAGCAGGTAATTGGATAGTTTGAATGGTCATTCTGGTGTTAAAAGTGTAGAGCATCTTCCGGTGATTTCCAACAGTCCTCCCAACTGGTAGGACAGTAAATACAGAGCACGTAGGCATTTGAGGAAAGATTATTCAGCAAAAGAATTCATTGGAGAATGATTATTTCCCTTTGGGTGAAGGGTGCTTATTTACAAGTTCCTAAAGCAAGCTGCCTTATTTTAGCTGTGTGAGCCCCTCTCAAGGGACTGGAGTCCTTCTTGATAACACAGCAAGGCAGGGTGCAGTTATCAGGGGAGAGGAGGAAATCCTCCTCGGGCGCGCTGGAAGGGATCAAGTTCCTAATAAGGGAATGGGCTCCAAATGGGGCTATACCCTCCATATCCAGGAAGCGTGTGCTGGGTGTGTTAAAAGCAGAGCTTTCTCTTCCTGACAGCGTCTTAAGACTCTGCTTTTGCTTCCTTAATAAATGGTCCTGACAAAGCACATGCACTGCACAGCAGCAGGAAAATACCCTGCAAGTGTGCTCGTAAAGAGAAAAGTTCGAGGAAGAGTGAAGCAAGCTCTGATTCGGTTATTTACCATCAATCAGACTGTTGCTTGGCAGGGAGTGGATGATTAGGAGCCTGAACGAGCTGAAAAGGGGCAGGAAGAAAGTGGAGGCAGCATTCTTCCTATTTAAAGCTGCATCCCCTGCAAGCAGTGTTTGCAGACTGCGCTGGAGTTGGTGCTGAAAAGAGGGCTCGCAGACTTTGTCCTGGAACTGATGCGGAAAGGCAGAAAGACTCCTCAGCTGGCTTCATGCTGCTAAAATAACCTTACGATTCTGCACTTTTTGCTGCCCGGGGAGGATACATGTCTAATATCTAGGCATGATGGCAATCTTGGTACAAACGAGAACTTTTTTCATCCTCGCTGCTTTATTAGGCCGATTTGTAACCATAAAAGCACAAGAAGTGGAAGAGTACGAAGGTGGTGAGTTTCTACCTCTAAAACAACTCTCATAATCCCCCCTCTTTGCATGCAGAGTGTTTATTGTGTGATTTGGCTAGTAAGTGGAGTGGAAAACCTCTGGGGTGCGAGAGCAACAAGACTTTTGCTTTTACATACCGAGAAGAGGGCAGAGAGGGGTTTGCGCTTCGGGGTTTTGAGCGGAAGACCGAGGTTTGCGGCGCTCGCTGCGGGCACAGAGCGGGAGGGGCGGTCAGAGGCCAAGTGCTGCCGCGGGGCGCTCGGGCTGAGCCCCCCGTCCCGGCGGGGCTGCGGCCGCTGGGAAGTTCCCAACAAAAGAAAGGGCTTCGGACGGGGATGGAGGACAGCTGGGCAAGCGAGCTGGGAGAGTAAACACCGAAGCCTCGCAGGGCGGAGTCGTTTGCACTGAACTACATCTGCTGTCTCACATTCTTTGTTTTAGAGAAATGCAGAAACGTGGATTCTCCTTTTTTTTCTCCCCTTCTCCCTCCCCCTTTCCTTTTTCTTTTCTTTTCTTTCCTTCTCCGACTCCTTTCCCCCCGGACTCTTGCGGAGGGGCTGCTTGATGCCGAGGATGGCACAGAGCCTCCCCTCCGCCCGGGGGTTCGTAGAGCGGGGCAGCGGCGGTTCGGGGCAAGCTCCGTGAGGGCAGGAGCGCTGGCGAGCCTCACCCGCCTAACCTGCACTGTCTGCGGCTGCTTGGTAGGTTTGTGATTAATACCATTTCAGTGCCTGCGAGAAAGACACTGATGGTCAGGAGAAGGCGTACTGACTGTACTCTTTCATCAGTCGGGATGGATGTCGTGATCTGTGTTGATTTCCTGAAAAGTGAGCAGGCTGGTTGTGGGACAGTCTGGAGCTCTTGTACTCCTGAAAGTACTTCCTAGGTTTCTTATGTGTAACACTGGCTTCTTTTCCAAACTTTGTCCTACAGAGACACAGACTTAGCAGGGCATTCCAGCACATTGTAGGATGTACCCTACAATGCAGTTTGCACTTACTTTATTGTGTATTTTCAAGAGTGTAATTTTTCTTGTAACTGAACTTCTCTGGTAATACGCTGGATTGCATAAGTGAGGAGGAGTCAAAGCCTGATGAATAAACCAGTGCAGTATTTCTGGAACTTTTGTTCTACAAAGCAAAATGAGACTGTCCTGCCCATGCACAGCTGTGTAAGAAGTCCCATAGAGGGGGCACTTTATATAAACTTATGAGTGTAATTCATATACTTGCCATAAAGGGAGGCATATAGTATGCATTTTTCAGTTACATGTAATACCAGACAAAACACTTGTGAAAATATTGACTTCATTTCTGGTATCAATTTAATAAAAATTATAGCTTTTTGCTTGTTTAAAAAAATCGCAAAATTTATGAGTTTTCTGTGGGGTTATTACATGTCAGTTACTAGTTCATTGGTATTATGGAAATTATGGGATAAGCCAGTAATGTAGTAACACATTCTGGGACGTATTTCCCATGTGCTGATGGCCAAGGCAGCTAAGAGGTACGTGCTAAGTCAGAGAACAAAATATGTTGTAATAAATTAGTGACATCTGTTTACACTTACTTCACTTACTCATCTTCCTGTTTGAGAATGTAATAGCTTTTGTCTGCTATACATACCTTTCTCCAATGTTCATTATATTAAAAAAACCCCAAACCTATTTTAGTGTGATGTGAAGGTTGGTGTGGTGAAGATAGAAGTGGGGTGCATTCTACACATTGGTCTGGTTTAACTGCATAAGAAAAGGATTTCAGCTTTTATTTAGTTCCTGATTGAAGCCTACAAATGCTGAAGAGTGGACAGGTTTTACCCTTAGCTTGTCTTGGGTTTAGTACTTGTGCAGAGGTGTCTAACACCAATCAACATTGTATTTTACTGTAAGTGACTTTGTCTATACAGCTGTTTCATTTCTCATCCACTTGGTCAAATGTACCACTTCAATATAGGTACTACCAGGTAAACAAATATTGGAGGAATCTGGGAAAGCAAGAAAGGCACTTCAGAAAGCGTAGATTAGAAAAACCTGTGTCAGACTTTCAGAAAGGTTATAAACCAGTGTTTCACCAGTCATTTTTCATGGCAGTCCTAGAAAAAATAAGGAGTGAATACTGCTTTTCAACTTCAGTCACAGTGGCAGAAAGAAATAGCTTTTGTGGTAGTGTTACAGAATTTATCATAAGGGGGATTGATATTGATTTGATATTGATAGATAAGTTGAATATCATAAAGCAGGTAAAATGGTTAAAAAAACTTAATGAAAGAACTACTTTCCCTTCTTCAAACCTTATTCTTTATTAGAAAGATCTTCTGATACATCTTCAAACCAAACATACTGCTTAACAGTAATTTTTTTTTTGGCACTTACCATCGCTGTGCTTTTAAGTAATGCCAGTTTCTTTATTAATTTTTTTGTCTCTTGAAACCATTGCAGAATGATCTCTTCTGCTCAAGAGTACTTGACTGGTAGTGCTACATGGTACACATGCTTAAAATGCATGTAAAAATGTGAAAACCAGACACTTTAAAACCTAGTACAGCAAAATTGGTCATTTTGAGACTGACTGTTTAAATGTGCCTTTTTAAAAGTTATTTATCAATAAAGTTAGTGCTGCAAAATCTAGAAGGACTGAAAGATCCTTGTTTCAATTTCTACGTAGAGACCTGGTCTAGTTCAGAAATGCAGTAGGATCATTAAGTGCCCAGGAGGTGGCTGAAATTATGTGCTGTTTAAATGCTGAATACCTGAAAGCTCTGAACATTTGGTGTAGGGATTTCCACACAACTCTACAATCCTTCCTCTTTTCCTAGGGCTTGGGATAGAGGAAACTACTAGCAGAAGCAGGGTGTGCTTCTGGGATCTTTCCCCATCCCATTGGGAGTGTAAAAGTTTTTTTAAAAATAAATTAGAAATACATCTTTAGTGGAAAATCAATACACTTGAATCAGATCTGAAATTGTGGGAATCACCTTGTTCAAGAAGAATTGTCTGTGCAAATTGCACGTGGGTGTGGCAGTGGTGGTTTATTGCCACCATCTCCCATACTTCTCTTCAATTCTACACTTGCCTTTGGTTCTCAGCAGTTTTTGCAACACACCCTTGTCTGAATTTTGCGGTGAATTATATTTTCCTGTCCACCTCTTGTGGTGTCAACCCTCCTTCAGCTGAGATCTTTGTGAGCCCTGGTATTGATTAAAAGTGTCTAATTTGCCATATTTGACAGTATTAGTAAGGAAAAAAAAAAGAATGGTCATTGTTCTGTTTGGATTAATTATCTTCTTTGCCTTTGAATTCTCAAGGTCTTTCATTTTGTCTGGAAACCATGCAAGGGAGACTTTGGAGACAGAAACAGCTCAGGTGGTGGAATGGGGGCCATTAAACATGTCCATTATCTTCTCATTGATACTATCTTCAGGGAGATAAGATGTTACCTGGCACAGTCCCTATAGTGGGGCAAGTGTTGGGAGTAAGAAGACAAGTAAAACTCCTCTGTAGCTATGAGAAAGTAAGAGAATTACTGACTATTTGTACTTTTTAAAATTTTATGGCTCTTTCATCTATGTAAAGAGTCCTCACAGCTTCTAAGGAGAATGATATTGTCTGATTCTATATGAAAGCAGAAAAAATACCCCTGTTTTTACAATTGTCACAGTTTTAGTGAGGATCTGATAGATAATATTTAGAACTACAGAATTATTGTTAAGCTTGGAAAAGACCCTTAAGATCATTGAATCCAGCTGTTTGCACAGCACTGCTTCAGCAGATTGATACAGCTTGGTGTTGGCTGTGAACTTGCTGTGATCCCCTCATGCAGATCATTGGCAAAGATATGAAACAGGATTGGGCCCAGTACAGAGCCCTGGGGAACACCAGAAGTGACCAGCTGCCAACTGGATTTAACTCTGTTCACCGCCAGTCTTGGGGCTTGGCCATCCAGACAGTTTTTTCCCAGTGGACCCATCCAAGCTGTGAGCAGCAAATTTCTCCAGGAGAATGCCATGGGAAACAGTGACCAAAGCTTTACTAAGTTCCAGGAGACGACATCCTGGCCTTTTTCTCATCCAAGTAAGTGGGTTACCTTATCATCAAAGGACATCAGGTTGGTCAAGCGAGACCTGCTTTTCATAAACCCATGCTGACTTGGCCTGATGCCTTGATTATCCTGTATTGATTATTTTTTTTTCCCCAAAAGTTCCAGATCTGCAGTCTGTTCTCTTATATCCGTACCTCTGCTTTCTTAGTGAGAAGGCCTGCTGATGTGTGTGTGTATGTAGGTATATATTTTTGGGGGTTCAATCATAGCAAATAATTCAAAACCAGAAATTATTATAGCTCTAAACAAGCAGAAGGTGGGCATCTAGTTATTAAACAAAGTTATAATTCTGTGGGGACTAACTCATTGAATATTTGGGATTGACTTTCCTGACTGTAAAGGATACACTACAAAGAAATTTCTACAAGAAGAGTCCTTCTGTTCAGCCTGAGCAAAACTTTGCTCAAAAGTATGGAATACATAAAATTGAGGGTTGTGTTAAACTATCCACATTAATTTGTCATTTTATTGGAAAATACTTTGTGATTGAAGAGTAATTGCGTGCTGTGTTTGTTAGTGCAGGCATTTTTTCGCCATTTCCCCATGTTTACAAATATGGATTATTCCCATAGAAACCAAATGGTCATTTCATGACTCATGTTTTGACATGCTCAGTCTTCATTTCTTGGTGAGCTCTTTTCATCCTTGCAATTTGTTTCAGTATGATGACATTCTATCAGCTTGATTTGTTCACGCAAAACATGCAGGACTGGTCCTGTTTAACAACAGTTAGATATAAGTCAGTTAAAAATAAGTCTTTTTTTAACTTTCTAACTCTTTAGAAGTTTTCAGAAAAAAAGGAAATACCTACCAAATCCTTTGACTGATGATAAATGCACCTAGGAAACCCTGCTTAGGAGCAGCTCCTGATGTTGAAGTTGTATTTACTATCTGGGTAAACTGTAAGTTGTGATTTTTCTGTGTTTAGAATTATAACTGATCAACTCACCACATAACTTGGTTTTTGGTGTTTTTTGAGAAAAGAAACACAGATTCTTGTGTGTATGTGCAGGGAAGCAGAAACTGCAAAGGCAGATCTTCATGCAACAATATAATCCTTTAAAAAAACTGAGCAGATGTTCGTGGCCTGTATACAACTATTTTTCCGTATACAGAGAAAGGCAACAAACTCGGTGCCAAGAAATAACAAAGTAATAATAAAAAATAGTCGAAATTCCAGCTGGAGGCATGTGATCTATCCTTATATGTACACTGTTTCACTTATGTTTGTCATTGTGACCCTGCACATTTTTGTGTGTAAAGTCCTGATGATATAATTTTCTCAGAAATTCTTCTTAGAAAGAATAAATCAAAGTGCTAATCCAGTGGATTCTCAGTTGGGTCAGGGAAGAGAGACTGAGCTTGCACTTCAGTTTATTGTATAGACAACCCCCATCCCCCCTCCATTCTTAATATAACAAACAAGGCAAACCCAAGTATCCTTTAGTGTAAAATGACTAAATTAATCAGATTAACTTGGAATTTCAGTTTTTGACAAAGGCTTCTTGGAGTCTGAACTTCGAGAGCACGAGGAAGGATTGTTGCACTGCCTGAAATCTCAAGCTGCAACAGACCCACCTTGTTTGACTGTCTTTGAATGCCCTGGTGAGACTGTCATGTGCAGAGGGTCAGGTAGAATTTGAACTGGAATGTAGGGTGCATTAATTCCAAGTTTAATGAAGAAAATATATTTCTTTCCATAGTATAAAATAAGAAACCAGGTACTTTCAAGCTGGAGAAAAACGTCTCAAGTCAGGTAACACTTTGAGGAATAGAGGTACCCCAGGGGGTGGCATCATGTGTTGTTTACATCTTTTATGTAATCAGTGCATTGTGTGTGTACAAATAATACTGTTTCTCTAGATACCTTTTTTTTGGTCATGGATTCTTCTGTGATTCTGTGCTTTTCCTAACTTAAATTTAGAGAAACTTAAAGAGTTAGTGCTGTTCCTGAACTACCAGGAAGGATAAACCAGTGGTACTGACTATAGGAAGTGACACAATTATTTTCATATAAATTCTTATTTTATAATTTGATTTCTAATTATGGAAACAGTAACATGCTGGAAGCTTTGGATGCTGGTAAGCCCTTGATGCTGTGGTAATTAAAATATCTAAAACGTTGCTTACAATTATCTCTTCTTAGTAAGCAACATACATTTTTCATAGCCTGCTGTGCTGTCTTTTATTCTTGCAGTGAGAAACAATTCCATTAGTCCGCTATCCCACCCGCATTTGCTGCGGAAAGGTCATGTGTTATATAAGCATGAAGACTAAGAATGATTGTCAGAGGGCCAGTGGTGGGATGCTCTCTGTTCAGGGAGCTTCTATTCATGCAGATCCTTGGGATTCTGTTTGTATCAGCTGCCGAAGATGGGTCTTGTCGTTGGAGAGCTGTCCTAAGGTTGTTCTTGCCATGCTGCTGCCAGCTGAAACTTGATTGGAGCTTTGGAGAATTTGCATTTTTCTACAGCTTTGTGTGAGTGGTATAGTTGGGAGGGTGATATAATGAAGTTGTTTTTATACTGAGAAGCTTTCATGGTATTTTGTATCTTCACTACTTTTCATTTATAGCCTTTGGACTATGTTGCTGTAGCATGGGAGGACTAAAGAATTAATTTGAATCTTTGTGCCCTTGTTCTTTGGATAATGTGGCTGAATAGAAACACAAACAGTGACGCTGATACTGCTGGCAGGAATTCAGAGCTTTGGACATGAACTCATTTAGAGTAAGAACAGAAGAGTAAACTGTCTCCCTGAGGCCTGCTCCCTGCTGTGCAGTAGATGTCTGGCAGAGAAGGTCCATACAGTATCTTCTCCAAGTATCTTCTCCAAGTATTCATTGGTCATTAAATGCTTGCCAGCATCCTTCAGCAAGCTGGCCACCGGAAGTGCAGGATTATGGGCATAATGACAGTGCAGTGCAGGAAGAGATTGAGGGAGCTAAAAGGAGTCATCACAGAGCTATTCAGGTTGGAAGGAGCCTTAAAGCCCATCCTGTTCCAACCCCCTGCCATGGGCAGGCACACGTTCCACTACACCAGGTTGCTCCAAGCCCTGTCCAGCCTGGCCTTGAACAGTTCCATGGATGGGGCAGCCACAGCTTTTCTGGGAAACCTGTTCCAGTGCTTCATCCAACTCACAGGAGAGAATTTCTTTCTAATATCTAATCTAAACCTGCCTTCTGCCAGGTCCTGAGTTTGTCCTGGCTCAGTTGCTCCAAGGTTATTGCTTCACATTAAAATGATGGTGAAAATACAGCTAAAAGCCAGAAGGAAACTGTTCCTTGTTTGAGGAGAACTGTCTCTGGCCACTGTATTATCATAGGTAACCTCAGAGGTTATGCTGAGTGAGCATTTTGTTTAAAGCAGTTCTCTCTCAGGAAATCATAGACAAGCTTGATTTATATTAAATCACTTTCTAGTCTGAAATCTCATGTCTCCTGTCAGGTTAAACATCCCAGTAGATCAAGAAAAAATATTTAAGGAAAAAAATTAAAACAGAAGCAGCAAACAGAAGCTGTTTTACACACAGCTTTTTACAAGTACTTTCTTTACAGGGTTCTATCAAATCCAATAAAAATGTGCTGAATTGCCATAGTGATTGCTATCCTATGACAGTTATTAATGACTTATTTTCTGTCTACCGTAATGTAGGATGTTTTTTCCCTCAGCTGGAGTGTCTCAAGTTTTCCAGATTCTGAGGAGGATTTAGTCATCTTTAAGCCATCTATGCTATTTCAGAAAAATCAAGTTACTCTGAATTTAGTTGATACAAAGTATGAATTATAATTATAGTTAACAAGTGATATAATCAATAAACTACTAAACTTCTTTAAAAATCAATATGATCTATTTTTGGCTTTCTTGCTTACATCAGTGATGAGCTTCTTGGTAGGAAAGATACCATTGAGTAGCTGTGTTATCTCACTTGTCAAAGGCTCCTGGAGCCTTCCTGCAATTCTTCTGAATAATCCTCAGTGTGTCCAAAGCTCTGAGAATAGAAGACGAAGGGAAGCAAGAGGCAGGAACTTCCAGAGAGGTGTTGGGAGTGTGGTGGGGCGTGCACCTCTCAAGGAGCCCTCAGCTTGTACAGCTGAGGGGTCATTGTCCTGTTGTGACTTAAGGCTGTGGAAAAGGAGTGGAGATAGTACTTTTTGCCTGTGCCTCTGAAGGAGTGGAAAATGCAGGCTATCTCTTTTCCTCTGTATTAATTTTCCATTGGAGTGACTTCTTGAAAATGTACTGAAAACCTGCTGGTTTCTAATACTGAAAAGATTTCATGCATTAGAAAAACACAGGTCTAAGAGTAGGTATCTGTACTTTAGGACTCTGTCAAATCAGGAGAGTTCTGGTCTGTAAAGCTACCCAGTACATATGCTTACATCTTTAAAAGAAAGTAATGTGTTTCTAACTTACTGTGTGTTAAAGATGAAAGTAGTTTAATATCTAGTGTGTTAGATACATGTAGTGCATTTTACATATATATGTGAGTGTGGTGTCTTCCCCCCGTGTGGGAACTACAGTGCAAGGCAGATGCATTTCGCTGGTGAAAGTAATGGAGGATGATTTCCAGATGTTCAAATGCTTGCTTTGGCAAGAGGCAGAAAGTACTGGAACATGCATTGGCGGCAACAAAGGAAGGGAACAGCCTGATGTCAGAGGCATTGAGCCTGGTGACAAGCAAAGCAGAACATGGAAAATGGAGCCATGTGGGGAAGGAAGAGCCAACATGACAGTATGGCTGCTGTCATGCACTGAGGCTTGGAATTATAGCGGTGACTGGCAGAGTGCTGGGAGCCTACTTCAAAAATTAGGACTGAGGTTATACAAATTGTCCTTTACTCATTTTTTCTATTTCTTTCTTTCTTTCTTTTTTTTTCTTTTTCTCTCTGGGGGAAATGTTTGCTGTAATGATAGAAAATTCCATCTAAAACTGGACACTGAGCTTGAGTAACTTTTGCATGCTTTGATTTTATATTTTCACTGTAAAGTGCAGGGCCTTCCTATGAATTTGTGCAGTGTAGAGCACAAAGCATCCTTGATATCAATTGAAGCTTTAGGGTACTACTGTAATATACATACTGAGTCATTGTGCTAATAATACATTTCTGGAATGGCATGGATTTTCATGTTGAATAGCTGGCTGGTTTCGGAAGCGGAATTGGCTTCTCAACAAAGAAATCTCTAGCTAGTGAAGCACCTGCTTGCTGTAAGGTTTCAGTAAGCACCTCTGTGGGGCTGGCCATCCTTTTTAGTGTACACTCCTGCGCTCTGCAGCTTTACCACATTTTAGCAAAACACTCGCACTTCTTGGTTTGGTTTGTTGTTTTTTGGAGAGCAAGGTGAGATGATGGGGAGAGAAGAGCTAAATCTTGATCTCTTTAGGCTGTGTGTTGTGGACCCCTATTCCATGTCCCTGCCTGCCTTCTCCATGTGGCTTCCCCTTCCCCCATCTCTAGTCCAAACCACTCCCTCAGGTTCTCCCTATTGGCTCTGTTATCCTAACTCCGCCCTTGTGCCACCCCCCTGCTCCCCAAGATAGGGACTTAAGATCCCCAGAAGCGCTCTCTCTGCCTTGGGGTTCAGCCAGGCACCAGCTTCTCTCTCTCTGGGCTCCATGCCATGTGCCAGCCCCCAGCCTATGGGGGCTGGCACGTGTTCTGGTCCCAGGCCTTGGAGAGTTAGCATGGAATAAAGACCTGCTGCTGTCTCCATGCAAGAGATCCTTCTCGCCTCCTTTACCGCCACCGTGTTGTTGTGAGCCGACAATTAACTGAGATAGCTCAGGCTGCCGAAAGGCTGCGGGAAAGTGGTTCTCCCACTCTCCCTAGGAATGCCCTGCAGCGCTCTCAGGATTGTTGCGGCCTGCCATGCCACTGCAAGAAACCAGGCACAGCAACAGCTGTGCATGTTTGCCCTTATAAAGAGTGCCAGGGCCAACCAGTGTGAAAGGCACTGCTTTAATTTTTGTGAGCGATATCACTGTAATGGCTTTTAAAATGAGGGTATGGAGCACTTGGTTCTTGGGGTTGGCTTTTTTTTTTTCCTCCAGCTGTTGTCTGTTTCTTTGAGCCTTTCCTGGTTTCGTAGGAAAGCTATGCAGTGTGGAATTTATCTATTTTACAGGCAGTTTATTTTGTTTACATTTGAATGTAATGAACATGGAAAGTAAATATTTGGTTATTTAAATCTCCCATTCAGGAGAGTACTTCAGAACCTAACTTGAATAGGCACTTGAATAGTTTTATTTCTTGTAATGAGATGACTTATACCTAGTTTATTTGCTCCTTAATGAATGAAAACTTTAATTACTTCAGTTTTTCTTTTAAAAGAGGGCAACAAACTTCAGAATCTATTAATCTGAAGTAAGATTTGTTTAGGTGAAATGCAGCAGTGAGTTATCTTAAATATCTTTTATCAGTTATACTGACGTTTTTGTACAAATTCATGTGATTTTGACTTCCTGTCATCAGTAAACACAGTCCAGTTTTTGGTTTCACAGGAAACCAAGGGAATCTCAGTGGCTTTGGTTTGAGTTTGCTTTATGCTCAAATCTGACATAGTAAAGGACCTTGCATCATCTCAGATATACATGTACAGAAGAACATGGATGTTAAGGCTTTTGGCGTTCTCAAGATGATCCATGTGCTTAATAGTGCTTAATGTAGATGAACTCCTGGTAAATTTTACATGAAGCTACAAGAGATTCAGTAAAGGCTTAAGTTTGGGACAGAATTCAGCATGCCTAGTCTGTATAGTGACTTGGCATTTGGTGTGAGTAACGTCCTGATCTGTAGCTTTGTCTGTAAGAATGCTTCAGGACCCCTAGGCTGGAGTGATGATAGCAGAAGGGAATGTGACTCTGCTTGAGAAGGGGATGCTCCTATGGTCCTGTTTTCTAACAGGATACAGCTATGGCTTAGTCTGCGTCCTATAAAAGTCCGTGAGTGCTGACTCAATGCCATGAGAAGAAACTTTCTGCTGTGACAGTACCTTGCCTTTCTCTTACTGGGACTGGAATTGTAACTGAGCAATCCTGACATGCATGCAATTTCAAAATGCCACAGAGGAGAGCATGACCCTGCTGCTGCTCTTCATGACTGCATCCAACATCCTTGCATTCAAAGCCCAAGTTACATCATTGGTACCATCTGCCAAGAAGAGTTCTCTTGAGAAAAGGAGTAAGACATTCTGCCTGTGCTGCCTGTTTTTTTTTTTTTTTTTTAAGTCTACTTATTCCATTGGTTAAATGTTTAAACTTCTGAAAAGGAGTCTGCGAGTATAGCTGAAATACAGCACTGCTTTTGAGCTAAAGCTGGTCTGTGGGCTGAAAGATGAGTTGGAGTGAAAGCACGCACTCTTAAACAGTATTGTTACCCAGACTTAAAAAAGACAAATACTCAATTTAGCTGGGATGGTCTTAGGATCCAGGAGTATAGCTCCTGCAAGTGTATAGCTTCATCAAATAATTCCCTACAGGCTTTGCTCTTGGACACAGCTGTGAGACACTGTGCAGCGCTTACTGTAGGGAATTACATTAGAGTTATAGGCTGTGCTGAGCCCATATTTAAAGACCTTTACCCAGTTTGTCCCTTTGTTTCCACCCTCACAGAAGAAAAAAAGGTATGGCTTTAAAGGATGCCTGTTATCTCCCAGTATAATCATATGAATCTGAATCTGGTTAAGAGTAATGGAGTGGTTCATCTTCTGACTTTCAGTTGTCTACTTTGAGAGTACAGATCTGGGGCTGGTTTAGCAAAAGGATATGCTTCTACTAAAATTAGTTTCTAGTTTGTCAGAACTGCCACCTTATACTTCTGGTCAGCAAAATGAAAAAATCAGAATTATTTTTTTACCCCAAAGTGGATTTTATTTCTTCATGAGATGACTAAATAAGTCTTCATCTTATTCTTGTGTGCATGTACTTTCTCTCTTTCTCTTTCTTTTCCTTTATTTTTTCTTTTTTTTCTCCCTTAAATCTCCTCCCTTCCGGAGGCTGAAAGACTGAAATTCCTCCTTGAAGTTTCCAAGACTTAGAAAATTCTAAGTAATTTGTTTATACAATGGAATGCAGCTCACAATGAGATGTAAATACCAGCACTCTGATCCTCTGGCTTTTGCTTTTGTCTTGAATTATAACTATTTATTGAAATGGCAGAGTGAGCTTTAGGACACTTTGTCAGAATCAGGAAAGATGAATAGATAATTATTCTGATATCTAAAAAACTGTGAAGTTTGAGGCTAGATCTTGCTTAGGCCTGGTTCTTTTAATACTTGCATGAGTAGACAGGAGGCAAGATTTTTTCACAGGGATGGATGGAGGTGGTGTAAGTTTTGTTAGATTTTTGAGAGGGATGGGCATTGTTTTTTTCCTTCCCCCTCGAGTTACTTAGCATAAAGAAGATGAAGATTTGACAAGGGATTTCAGAGCTGATAAGGAGCTTGCCCTTTGTGTGTCCTGTTAAAGCAACACTTCTTGTGCTGCTTGCCTTGCTCTGAGAAGACAACAACAAATAGTATAGGACAAGCCTGGTTAAGGCAAGTTTAAGTTTAATAAAAGAAATAAAATCTGGTTCTGGCTGACAGTAGCCTCTGTAACACTAATAAACTTACCTTCAGTTTGATTAGGAACAGAATGACAGTGTTTCAGGAACACAGATATGAAAAAGAAGAGGCATCTGCTGTGTAACTTGTAAGTCATTACAGAGACAGTTACAGCAATTATACTGTTTGTGCAATGCAACACAATATCTTCAGGTATCTAAAATGTTTCTTTCAAGTCTTAATGAACTAAACATAGCCCCTGTACTTGAGAGTGATGTAGGCATGTGCCATTCTCTGCTATACATTCTTGTAGCCCAGTAGGAGATTTGAGGCTGGGAGAAATTGCAGATCTATTATCCCTAATGACAGCTGTACTACTAACGAACACAAAGTATTTCCTCAAAATGCTTTTTTTTTTTTTCTGTTCTAGCTTGCACTACTTTTCTTGTTGTTGATTGTTTTGTTTTTTTGGGTTTTTTTAGTTCCCATCCTGTGGGAAACTTGTAGGAGCCTGCAACCAGACAGCTCTGGTTTTGGAAATGAGAGTGTCTTCATGCAAAGTGCCTGAAGGGTAATGTTTTCCTTTCAATCCAACTGAATGCATAATGAGTTTTCCAGTACCTGTGTGAGCACATTCACAGCCCTATGAGGAAGTCTGACATGCTTGCAAAATTCAGGTTTTTCGTAGCTTGTGAAATTTTTTGGTATGTCATATGTGACTAAAGCTCGTGTCTTGTGTTGCACCAGCTTTAGACCATGCTTACTTGGAGAAACTTTCTGCAGAAAGAAATGTGAGTAGTATGGACCCTAATGTGAACTGTTTGCTTTGAGCGTGAATATTCCTTTCCTAATAAAAAGGAAAAATTTGGTGATGCCTTAAGCAGGCTGGTCTCTCTGTTATGCAGTCTGTATAAGAGTGTAAGAACAGAACAGAGGGAAGAAAAAACTTAAACATATTGCAGCTCTTTTTGATCCAGATTGACTTTGCATTTCTGATTAAGGAATATTCTCTGAGTCATCAGGCATTTGGATCCTCTCTTTTCATAACATGTGAATAGTTCAGCAATTACCTGAAATGAATCAGTTGTTGTGTAGGAAAGTTTCCCACGCAGTTTAAGGTGTTACCTGTGTTCATAAGAAGTTAGTGTTAGGGAAGATGGTACAAGGACACCAGGTGTTTGAGGCCTGATTGAAAGGGAGTAAGTTTGTAAAGCCAGCTCTGGAGCCTGTGTGAAGCATAGCTTGGCTCCTGTGCAATGCCTCTGAGGCAGTATTATGAGCTCTCCTGGCCTGTCAGGCTTGACACTAAAAATAGCAGGAGTATTCAGTTGTGTAGCTCAGTTGCAGGAGAATGTTTTGCAAAAGACTGTTACACACATTTTGCTGTCCTGTTTGAAAGAAGATGCTTCTGTAACCAGGTGGATGATTGACATCAATGCTATCATGTGCTTTCAGTGTTTATTACCAGGTGTGCATCTGGGATTTAATTTATTGCCCTTGAGAGATTCCCAAGGGTAATTATGTTCTGAGTAAAGCAGTCACAGGTTCTGTACCTTACCAATTGGCTCCTCTGTCTCTGTGCCTGTATCACTGGGCTCCTTGGAGTGTATTCTTTCCAGAGAGAGCTTGCCAGTGATGAAGGACCTTTTCCCATATTAACATCAAATGGTTCCTAATTATGTAAATCCAGCCAGCCACAGTGATGAGGTGTGCACAGAAAATACACTTCATAGAGGGACTTCATAGAGCATACAGTGCAGTTAAGTTGAAATTACGTAGCAGTTATGGGAAATGCATGGTTAGTTATGCTCTATGCTGTGCCTTCCCTCAATTCTGCACCATGAAAGAAAAACATCATCTGCATCATTCACTCCAAATTTGTTTTTGTTGTAGATGAATTACTTTGAGGGTAAAAAGGGAGAACTGGTTTCTTTGATATGTATTGATTCCCATTAGTGAAACAGAAAACCAGTGCTTGACGATCCTAATCATGATTCTGAGTTGATTCCTACATTGGAAGAACAGAATAAACATGTACACTTTTATTGTTTGCCTTTATAGATCAGCGTGAAAGTAAGAAAAGTGATTAATTTCAAGGTAATGTTTTGAACAGTGGAATTTTATTTTCACAGCTAAGGTGGTTGCGAAGTGGAAATTTGATTCTGATACACTTGGCACTGAACTACCGACCTTAGATATTTTACACGTAGTGAAAATACTTTTCATTAAGTAGGCAGTGAAATAGTTTGAGGGAGAGCTGCCTGTGCAGATTTGTGTATAACTGAGATGATAAACACTTTATTTGGATGTGATATTTACAGGTTTATTTGTACAAGAAAAATTTTGGCTGAGAAAATGATGAGAGAAACTTTTTTTTCTTTTTACCATGCGGCTCCCAGGAGCTTCACATGTTTTATTTGTTTTTCTTCTGGTCTGCAGTATGTAGTGTAAATTCAGAGCTTGATAACCAGTGGTCTTTGGAAAATTGCTTGGAAGTTTCTCTCTTTCACCAGAAGAGGTTGAGCCTGATGTCAGTGCTGAGACCCAGGAGCAGTTACTGATCCTGGGGTGACATCCAGGCTGCCACTGTGTGTGATGAGCCTATTCCCTTCTTTTAGGCTGGTACCTTTAAATGCCAAGCCAGTCTTTGTGATTCCTAAGTTTTACACAGAACCAGTGAAATAAGGGCAAGCCACCATTTATTTACTTCAGCTTTCATGAAGGAGGCCTATCCCAGGCTCTAGGCAAGCTGCCATCAATTATCCACACAATTCATAACAAAAAAGGCAAAAAAGCAGTAAACCATACCCACATTTGCCAACTGCCTTAGCTTAGGGGAAATGAAATCATCCAGCCCCTCGCCTTCCCTTAGGCCCTGTAACTCTGCCCCTATCAAACATTTGTTCCAGAGACAAGCTATGTCTCTGTTGGAGTTAAAAATGTACATGTTAATATATTCCAACAGATCATGAAATTTCCTGGCTTAGAAAGCTGGCTGTGCCAAGCTCCTCTTCTATAGACTATAATTTCCTTTCTGAAGAGAGAAGGAGCATCTGGACCTACTCAGTCCCCAGCACAGAGCTCGTCCACGTCAGCAAACTGGAGCTCCAGTGTGGCTGCCCAGGGTCAGCTGTGGACTGCCTGGAATCTCCTTATTAAACAAGCCCAGAGTTTTGGATCTGGACCAAACCCCTAGAACTGAACATGCTGGGACATTTGAAAAGTCCTGTTTCTATACCAGAACTCGGTTGCAAAAGGTCATTGATGCATGCTGCAGACATTTCCCTGTGTGCTCCAAGTCTCAGATTTCAAGTGCAAAATATTATCCGAGCATAACTATGATTAAAAACCCAATTAATGGAGTGGTCTGCTTTCATTCATCTCTCCAGTGGACAAGGGAATAGACTGTGTTTAACTTTAATGATCAGAATCAAACTGTCAGTTTAAGACTACATTGGTTTCTTTAGAAGAATTTGTTTTGAACTTACATTCTCAGCCACTGTTGCTTGATAGAAATTTTCCAGTAATTAAACTTGTGTCAAAGGCCATCCTTGAATTGTGGTAACATAAAGTTATAATTTGGCATGAATGGTAGATTATTAATTTTGGGGAGAGGCTGGTGTGATATCTAATTTCATTCCTGGGTCTGGCTCCATGGTTCTTTCTAGATGACTGTTCTTCTGACTTTGCTAAGAGAAAATACAGTAACATTATTCTTGGCGCTAAATCCAAGGATTGTTGGCTGCTGACATGCTTGGGTAGATGGAGACATACAAATGGGATCCTCAGTACATATTAGTCAGGGAGATTGGAACAAGATGCTTCCACTGGACAGCAGTTGCCTCCTGACCCGATTGCCTCAAAAAGCCCCAACCCCCCTTAACCTCCAGAGAAAATCCAGCACCAGTCTGGGTTTTCTGATTTTCAAGGTGCTGTGTTGGCAGCCAAGTCCCACCCAGGATGTTTCTGAAAGGCTTGGTTGAGCAGCACTGAAACCGGTCACATCTGCAGGGGATTCTCTGGGATTGGTTTTCAACACCAATTAATTTTGCAGTATATTTTTCCTTTGATTGCAATTTTATGCTTAGGTAACTAGTGCATGACAAAATGTACTGTCAAGTCAGACTGTTTGACTTACTCTCCTGACATTTCTGTTTGGAAGAGGCAGATCTTGGAATAGGTCTTCATTTCGTGTAAATTACAGTGCTACTGTTACTTCAGTGGAATAATTTATGCAAGCTAAAGGTCTGTAAGATTATCCAGAGACCAGGTGTGCCACACGTTCTGTGTTGTACCCCACTGTCTGTAAAATTGTAACATATTAATGACTGATGGGTTCCTACTCTTGTGTTTGTTGTGGTGTGTATAGCTAATGCTAATCATTGTTAGCAATCATGCAATGAAAGTATTGTCCTTAGTAAGCTTACCTTGCATGTAAAGGATATGCATGAATTTGGAAATATTTCCTAACCTCCGGGCTGTAATTTGGGGTTAGGAGAAACTTCCACCGATGCACACACACTTCTAAACTGGAAAAACAACAACTGAAAATGTAACAAGTTGTTGTTCGCTACTTTTTGGTTTCTCACCCAACACAGCCCTGAAAAGCCCGAATTAAGGCTTGGTTTAGGGCCTGATTCAGTTGTTGTGATGATGTTACTGAGACTCGCAGTTCTTTGTCCTAATTGGGGAACGTGAAAGAACTTTTCTTCCCTCCTGGGTGAGAACCTTGGCCCTGTTATGGCCTCCTATTGAGTGGTCAGTGGATGCCATTTCAGGTATCGTGTGATGTTGTACATGAAAACAGCTGAATTTAGAGCCCTATGAAGTTTGCATCAGAGATGAGGACTATGGGGAACGAAACAGACAGGTTTCAGTGTCTTAATTCCCATTCAGAAGCAGATAACTTAGTATTTTCACTGATATCAGTGTAAACGTCTTGAGAGAGGAGAAGATCTTTTTGCCTGCTCCCTCAGGAGTTGGGTAAATCCTTGTTAGGACTGCAAGTGTTGCCTTAGATTGTGTGATATTAGTAAAACTACTAATACTACTATGTAAAAGTAACCCAGGAGGCTTTTTTGTCTCCTCCTGACTGAAATGTTTTATTATTTAAATAAAGCATTGTGATATCATCAAGCTTGTGGTCCACTGAAATGAATAAAATTAGGCAAATGATGTCCATGTTGTTCTTTCCTGTATGTTAAGTCAGGAAGAAAAGCAACTGATAAGATGAATATCCAGATAAGTGAACATTTGAAGTTCTTGAGATCTGTGATCTCCTGGAAGTGTAGAAATCCCCTGATTGCTACAGAGCTCTTCTTAATAGACTGGGGCAAATGCTGAAGTGTGTATAAACAAATCTATGTATGCATATGTGGGGCAAGAGTAATAAAAACATTTATTATGTTGATGAATGAATATTAGAGTGAATCACTTAAAAAGAAAAGCAAGACATTGTGAATGTTGGCATAGTGAGATATTATTCCTTTTCCCCCCCCAATTTTTATGGAAGCATTTAGGAATAACTTAACTTTAAAATTTCTTTCTCTTCTTGTCAAATTGTATTTCCAAAAAAGAGGCAGAAAATAGTATAAAACAAATTTAACTTGTTTTGAAAAATGTTTTATTTCAGCAAAGTTGAATTACTAGACAAAAACATACTTAGAAGTCAGGCTTTTTGCCATGGGAAAATTTCTTAGCTGATGTCCATGTGTAAGTAGTCCTCAAATCAATGAGATAAGCACCCTCCATATTTTCCACAGCATCTTTAACTGCTCTCCCTAAAGCCAGGAATATCACTGCCCTTGCTACAGCACTACCATGGATGTGTCCAGTATTGCTGACTTGATTCAAAAATTATGTAATACAAGAAAAATGGATGTGGAGCCAAAGAACTCACAGGCCTTGAATATCAAGTGGGGGAAGAATTGAGTCCCATGTTGAGGGGAGACATTTGTTGTTTCACTGGTTCCTTTCTTTGCAGCATCTCATGGCAGCACTGGATTGTTGGGGAGAACTGGAAGGAAAAAAAGGGGGAAAAGGGAAGTATACCTGTCTTTAAGCCGTGTGCTAATCAGCATGGATTTCAATTAAAACTTAGGGATTTTCTGTTTTTTGAGATCTTCCATTCCGTGCTATTTAGTGTTCTCTAGACTTATCCCAAAACTTACTAAGCAATATGGTTGTATGTAAGTTATTGTTTAATACTGTGTATGGGTAATAATATGCCTTGTGTTCCAGAACAAAAATAATCAAGAAAACATACATTAAAAAATGAATTAATGGCATGACCTGCATTTGTATTGAATGAATAATTATAATGGGATGAGATGTTTCTTTGTTTCTCTAAATAATTCTCTTCCCTCCTTTGTTCCCCCCAGTTGATAAGCATAGTTTGGGAAAATGGAAATACGAAATATGACACTGACATCAGCTTTCTAAAATTCCATTCTGACAAACATTTTCTGTAGTTGTATTAGATCCTGACAGAAGTGCAATCAAAATATTTTGTAGCCAGTGCAGAGAGGCAGGAAACACTATTAATCTTTGTGGGCTGTGGTGTTTATTTTTATAGCTATGGATTAAAGCACTCTCCTATAGTTGGCAGGAGAAGACCCTTATTTGATAATACTTAGTGACTTGGCATCGCTTCAGTTTCCATAATTGCTTTTCCATGTATTACACTGCAGCTGTTTCTTTTCCAGTGATCCAGGTACCGCACTCTGAGTTACCTGAGATGAAACCCTTGTCCTGTGTTAACAAGTATCTCTCTTGTGGGTGTAATGGTGGCGAGACCCTTTAAAGAAAAAGACTTCAAAGAAAAAGACTTCCTATATGTTTATAAATGAGTTAAAAGTGTAGCTCTTCATTTGGAAACATTTCTGACTGTAAGTATGTTTGTCACTCCAGTGTATGGAAAAAACACTGCAGGTTCTGGCTTGTATTTCTGGAGAGTCAAGATAAATGCTTAATTAAAACAACAACAGTTGTGTTTTTGCATTGGAAGAGACCTTCTTAGGTTGTGATGAAGGTAGTGTAAGTAACTGTGTGTAGTTTCATGTGACAAAAGTTTAATGTGGGGAAATCAGAGTTCTCTTAGTTATGGAGGAGACTAATGACAAAGTTTATCGAGTAGAAAAAATAAGCAGAAGTTAGTATGTAGTGTTTAAGAGTAAAATCTATTCAAAAAGTGCACCTAGAAAGTTTAAAAACCTGCCTGTGGAGTGTGTGTGTATGAAAACGGGGGTTTCCACCTAGAGTAAAATTAAGCACCTTTAAGGCAGCCAGAAGCCATTTTCTCAACTGAAACAACCACATCAGAAGATAAAATGTCCTTGCAAAAGAATTCCTTTGAGGAAAGGTACCAAAAACCTGGGAACTGCACATCTTTATTTGCATTTGATAATGGCTCATGAGGCGGAATCAGACTGAAGCAGTACCTTTGCTGTTGTCTTCTGTCAGGATCAAGCTGTAGTTTGTTCAGTGTGACAAAATAGGACATGCAGTGTATTACAGAGACTTCTGGCTCTGAAGAGCTGGGATTCATCACTTTCTAGTAAAACTGAAAAAAACCCCCAGATACTTGTGGGTCATCTCAGAAAAAACCAGATTTTTCTTTTTTTTTCCAGTGGATGAAAGGTAGGTGGTTGAATGTGTCCTTTCAATACCAGTGTTGTTAATGTTGCATATGATGTAGCTGTATTTCTAAGTAAGAGATACCTCACTTAAAAATATGTATAAAATACTTAAAAAAAAAATTAGCAGAATATACTTAGCAAATTTAATTTCTTGTCCTTCAAAATCAGGTGAAATTAAGTGCAGTCCTCTTGAATACTTATAAGACATGACCAGAGAGGCAGATAAAATACAGTATCACTCCTGTAAAATTCTGGGAACAAATTTCTTTCCAGGAAACAGAACTACATGACTTCTCACAATGTATGATTAGGCAAGCAATGGTGAAGTGATTACAGAGTCATAGAATATCTTGTGTTAGACAGGACCTGTGAGGATTATGGAGTCCAGCTCCCATCATAACATGTTAACACCAAAATCATCATCATTATTATTATTATGCAGAAGCAAGTAAACTGAGCAAAGCAATAGTTTTCAGTCTGTTATTAAAAATGCTTTAAAATTTTATAGAAGGTATTAACTGACACAAATCAGGTGTTAAATAGAATCTAGCTTAAAAAAAAGAGTTGAATTTATCTTTCCTACTTAGTGCACACTAAGGTTAAATTTCTGCAAAGTGACCTCTGGTTGGCCTGCTAAGAAAAAAAAGGAGGAAGGAATGTACTTGATGAGTAGCTGTCCTCACAGTATCTCAGGGTGAATGGGCCTACTATTTTGGAGAGGTAAAGATTTCAGTGCTCTACACTGGGAGACATGTAGGCCTGAATTTTTGAAAGAAGCAATTTATTTGCCCTTTTTACTTCAGGTTGAGTGGTGGTTGTACATCATTTCATTAGAAAACAACAATAAAAGAAATCTTTCCAGTTGAACAACCACAAACAAGGGACAAATACTTGCAAATACTACACATTCCTCAACTGTAATATAGGAACAAAGTAATATTATATAACCTAGGGTTTTTTTTTTTTTTAAACTTCAAAGTATTTAATATCCTTTGATGGAATTAATTGCGTTTCAAAATATTTTATGTAAATTAAATGTCATCTTCAAATTGCTGTTTCATGGTGCAATGGAAAAAGAACTCCTTATAATATAAATTTATTAAATAATTTCCTTGAATATTAATCATAACTAAAAAGGTAGCATGCTCAAATTACATCTATACATTTGAAATACTTTAGAACATATACATAATATATGTATAGTACAGAATTTATGCAATGCAAAGGTAAGGATCCTGATCTTACGAGGAAGTTTTACAGGAAACTTCACGAAGCCTGTGTTTTCTGAATTAATTCAATGAACAGAAAAAGAAATCAGGAAAAAAAAATTTTGAAAGAGCTGTCTGTGACTAATTAGCATTAGTAGTTTTTAGGCAGGGTTTGTGCACATTGTGTCCCTGATTCCATTATTTGTCATGCTACATAATATGTTTTAAAGGACTTCAGAATTAGCCAGCATACTCTGCCTTTTCTCTGGAAGGCACTACATACCAGCAAAATATTTCCAACCTCATTAAAATTTACAGCACATGGTTCATGTTAATTATGCAAACTAAGTATCTGGATTTTCATGTTCATAATAAGAGAAAAAATAAATTATGGTTTAAGGCTCTAAATAATTTTGCAACTGGAGGATTACCTAATGATTGTATTTGAATTCAAACATCAGGTTTTTGCAAAGCCAGACATGTGCAAGCTGAAACTGGAGTTGAGTCAAACCAAAACACAGGTTATTCTACAAATATTAAAAACCTCCCAGCTCTGTGTGTAGGTTATTCAAAAGTAGCATGAAGCTTGCAAACCAGTGCCAGCTACAATCCTGAATATAACATCATGACCCAACCTGCTGGTGAAGCCCTGTGACAGCCTGCTGGATGCACACATGCTTTTTGCACACCTCAGAGAAGTAATTATTTTTATTTGCTAGGCCTACTTTGAGGTCGTGCACACCTTGGTATCCAAAATCTTACTAGATGACCTGTGCTTAAGCAACTGAATCAAGCCCAGTATATTGATGAATGTGTGCCTGTGTAAGTTTTTCTTTGCACTGTTTAAATAGGTTTTTGTGGCTACTTTGCACTTGAAGTAATTATCAGACATATTTTTGTCAAGTGCAAACCTGCAGTTGTTTTTTGGAGGGTAATTCACAGCCACATTTAAGTTACCAATGCATTTAATGTAATACTTTGAATCTTATAAAATGCCAAGAAATTTCTTAACTGAAACATGTATTTTACCTGTAATTTTAGTGAGTGTAAAATTGGACAACTAATAATGATGATGCAGTTACAGAACAAAACCAGCAAGCACATTAATAGTCACCTGTGCTAAGTCAGTATTGAGAGGGTAACAGTGAACCAGCTGAAAGTTGTATAGCAGGACATGAGAAATGCAGCTAGAGCAAGATTCTCAGTGATAGACAGACATTGAGGGAAGTCAAGGGTGGATCAGGAGAACTAAGTAAGGGAATTCAGAGTGGGAGCAGGAACGAGAGCTCAGGAATCCAGAGCTCAGCTGTGTGAGGATATATGTCAAGCAGAAAGCAAACCCAATAGCTTTCCCTTATATAAACAGCATAAATAAATATCTGATATGTCAGGATTTCAGTTTGAGGAAGATTGATTGTCAGTAGTGCAGACCTGCCAGAACCTGACACTAAGCATGCGACCAGCAGCAGGCCAGGACTCATCATTAAGCTTTTTCTGTTCTCATGACCTGGAAAGGATTTTACGGCAAAATACCTGCGCTCCATTTTATTTATAATTGAGTTGTTTTCTACAAGGTGAGAAGGTAAACTGAGTTCAAACTGCTTGATAATGCAGAACACCGATGTCCCGTTCAGTGTTTTTGGATCAATGCATATGATGAATGCCTGATGCTCTGATGCTGACTAAATGGGAATTTATTAGCCATGGGTTGCTTTATGTTGTTTTGTGTGACTCTGCAGATGGTTTGTGGGAGGAGGACGTAGGAGCAAAGGTAGGAGCTGGAAAATGATTAGATGCGTCTGATATGTATATTGCTGATGTTCGGCTTTTCTTGAAAACTGGGGAAATGCATGTGCAATTAATTAAAACTTGGGTACTAATAAAGCATTTTGAAAAACTGGAACTAAACAAAAAGAAGGAACAGTCTGATGCTGGTAATACTAGATGAGGTTAATGTCATGAAATTAAAATACAGTTAATGCTGTGTTGGTCATTAAGATCTTAAATTTTATGAAAAGTTAGCTGCTGAAAGTCTACACCATGACTGAACAGTACATTTATTGCCAGAGATGATATTATTAAACTTGTATCTTTTGTGTAAAAGACTTTAACCTCTCAGAAACAATAGAGTAAATGCAGCCAAAAAGTGGGAGGATGTTTTCTGTTTATGTGCAGGGGAAATAAGCAGACAGATGTGTGCAGTTCTTGCACTGACTGCTCTGTGTGAAGTCTGTATTTGAGTGTGATGGCAGCAGAGCAGCCCAGTGTGTCTGGTGTTCCCTGGGGCTTGTTCACACGTGCAGTCAGGTAACTGCAGTGTTCTGTGCAAGGTCTGGGTACTGGGTGTCTTTTACCACCATGATAAGGTATGGAAGGGATTGGTTACAGTTTGCTTCATGCATTTTTTTCTTGCACAAAACGTGTCAGTGGGTTGGGCTGCAGCTGTGGGAACAAAACAAAGGTCTCTTTTTTAGAAGGTCAAGACAATAAACCAAAGAAGACTCTTCCTGTATGTTAGGAATTACAGAGTTAAGGGTACAGTTTTGACAAGGGACAACTTGTAATTCAGAAACATCTTAGTAGATTATGTCAACCTTAGCAGGACCTGTCTACAATTTTGCCCAAAATTTGTAAAATTGAGATGACCTTTTTCTGGAATTCAGCTTTGGGTGGGACCCCACTGGATTTAAGATAAAAGGCACAAATATATGCTTATCTAGGAACAATTCCACTTTTATTTTTCCTTAATTTATAGATTTGTAGATTGATATTCTTCTCTGATTCTGTCTCCAGCATAAAATGGAGTTCTAAAACAGAAAAATCTGGAGTAAACCTGTGTGGTAGTGAGGCTAATTTTACAGATGTCTTCTGTTGTTTAGCTTCAGCTGCTTAAAACTGCAGTGCTTTAATGGTTAGCAGGTGTATTGATAATTAAATAGTTAAACATCAGGTGTATTGATAATAAACACCAGAGGTGCTTCTGGATTAATATCAGCCACCAAAATGGGAGTTTGTGCATTCTAAATGAATCTGTGAAGTGTTTCAATACTATGAGATGGAATAGATTTGAAAACTGATTTTGTTCCAAAGCGAACAAAAAGATATCTTTGTCCTCAGTGCCAAGAAGATGTGTTTTCACCACTAGATAATTAATGTGCATTTACTCATGCCAGTGTGGAAAACCAGCCTGGATTCTGCTGTAAAGCAACTGTGTGAGATAGAGTTACTCCAGTGATGGTTGTTGACCTTGTCTCCACTGGGATTTTACAGTGCACTTTCTAAAGCTAGTTCTCCCACTGTGAAAAAACGTCCAACAAAGGAAAAACTAAAAGCAGCTGTTTTGCTCTCATTCTGAGAAACCATATTTGTATTTATGAAGATTTGTTTTTTCACAGTAACAGTTATCTTAGTCTATATTTATTCTCTTCCAACCAAGAGCAGTTATACCAGGTAAGGAACATGAATAGGGCAGGACTAGTTTGAAACCTGGAAGCCTAGAGAGGGAGAGAGTGGCAGGGCTTGGGGTGTTTCTTTCCTTTCTGGAAGGACAATAGAGAATTTTAGGGGATGGTGAAGGAATATTTTAGGGAATGAATGGGACTGAAATTCAAGGGACAGAACATGCTGTGATTTGGTAAGAAAGGGGATGCAGTCCTGACTAGACACTTCTAAAGGAATTGCTGGAACAGAAATGTGTCAGTGTTTCCAATTCAAAACCTTATGAAATCATAAGTCATATTAAAAAATGTCATATTAAAAAAAAGAACTTTTTAGATGTCTTCCACACTTGTTTGGCTTTTTAGGCTTCCCTCCATGCTTTTTTCTTTTTTTTTTAAGTTACTTTGTGTTTTAAAGATTTCCTTTGCACGCTTGGGGCTTTAATTCTCTTTCTTTTCATGAAAGATTAAATCCTCGTAAGACCCAGAACCTAGAGTTTTAAGAAAAATGCAGACTCATCATCAAATCATGAGAGGATATAGGGTAATGCATCCACTATACCTGCCTCCTTGATACTGACAGGTGTGATTATGTTTGGATCATATGTAAGGTGGAAAGGGGTAGGATTCACATTAATATCCCATTTAATAATGGAATAATTACTATGCTTATAATAATCTCTATTATTACTGTTATGATAGATATGTTCTACTCAGGACCAGCAGAGAAACAGATGCCTTCCTGAGTCATGGTGAAAACCATGAATGTTAGGCTAGTCAATGTATATAATGTATTGTCTCTCTCTAAATCACACTTTAATTTAAAATGAAGATTTTAAAACTTTTGCATTTTATTTATAATTTGCACACTTTATTTGTCGTTTTGAATTATGCAGATATATTCATATTTACTCAAAATAGGAAGGAATTAGAACACATAATGCATGTATTTGATATACCCGGAAATGCCCAACCAAACTAAAACTTGGTGATAAACCACAAAACACGGTGCAATACAGTTTCTAAATGCTTTTTTGGACCATTGCTCTTAGAAATTTCTGGAGCTGTTCGCTATCTGTAAGAAAAGACGATACTGACCTGACTTCAGAGGTAAATGACAGCTAAGAAATAAGGTTCAAGAGTTTAAAAATAACCAGTCTGAAACACTCTCCGAAAAAGGTATTTCGGACCGCACAGTACCTTAATTTGTCTTTATGTGAGAAAGAAGGAGAAAGAGATGATCTAATGGACTTTTGTCTAACTAAACTCTAGGAAATTATTCTCAGGTTTGCGGCTCCTGTAGGTAAGCACTGGAACAATGATTTCTGAGAGTAATTGATAAGACCTACCATCCTTTATGTAACAATTAAATCCATAGATGAATAGGGGATTGACACTGATTTGCCTCAAAGGGCTTCGTAGTTTTCAACTCAAAGGCTGAACGCTGTGGTTGGTGGTGTTGGGCTTCTTGAATGCTGTTCTGGTTCATTAATGTGAAATAATGTGTCATCAGAGGAAAAACTGTGTAGTGGTCTCCAAACCAGTATAAAGAGACAGTTACTTGAACTGTGTGACTCCATCTCCTCTTGTTATCATTGCTACGAGTATATTGATTTGTGCCTTAGTGCAAGCTATGTATAAATTCTACATTAGTTTTTAATATATATAAAATATATTATAAATATATACATATAAATACATACATAAAAAATGGGAGGGAACTGATGTGATCTTCAGTTGTGCTATTTAATCTCTAGTGGGAAGAATGATTTGTATAGAAAAATGCTCTTCAGAAGGACCTAGTATGTTTGCAAGGGACCTTTTTGTGGGAATTTTGCCACCAGGGACCCATTGTCACAAGCTCGCTCTGTAGCATGTGTGATTCTGTCAGTGAGTGCCTTGTGTCAAAAAATGTAGGCATTTTACATAGGAAGAACATTTTTAGAAATTGAAAACCTGAAGCAATTGAAATTTAACAGGCAGGAAACGGGGGGGGCTTTGCTTTACTGAAAGGAAAATGCTCCACAAGTGCCTGCTTTGCATTTCCCAAACACGCTGTGTGGTGACAGTGCAGTCGCCACACTGAGCAAACCCTGAGTATGCTTCATTAAAGGCTTGTTGGAGCTGGTGGGGTGTTCACACTCTAGCATGGGTTCCTACAGCTCTCTGGAATTTCTGTGCATTTACTATGATGTTCTGTTTGCTTTATAAAGTAGATGTCGGTTAATGCTGTGCCATGAAAGTGGTGTCCTCTCACCACCCACTTGGTAGTGCCTGCTGGCCGTGAACTGCACTCCTCATAAACGCCCCTTTGGGGATGTGTTTGAGATTAAAAAGCAACAGTGCCAAGCAAGCAGCTGAATTAGGGCTCAGCTCAGTGGTGCATCTCTGCTGGATTTTGCTTTTCTCTTGCCATGAACGGCGCCATTTCAGGTGCCGTTGCCCAGAGCAGGCTTTTTCTTTATTTTGAGTAAATCAGGGTGATAACGTGAAGTAGAGAGGAAAAAAATGCACAAGCAGTGATTTGTTGAGTGTAAATGGGAAGGGAAATAAATTCTGGCCAAGGGCCGAAAATGAACCTCATCGAGCTAACCTGGGCCTTCAGACTGATTTGTATTCCACATTTTCTGGATTTAATCTGCCTTGGGATTTGGGAGATATTTTTAAAGAAATGGAATAGTTTTCTGAACTTTGGAAGACTGAAGCTATTTCCGTTTGAAATGGCCTTCCTGGCTATGTCTCCATTTCCCATATGTACTAAAATACTGGAAAATGTGCTTTAGTTCTTTTGTAGTATGGTGGGATGTAATCAGTTATAGACAGAAGAAATGTAGAATTTTTTTTTCCCATGCTTGGGTTAGTAATTATCACTGTCAGGAATTTTCCCTTATCACTCGTTCATATTTATCTAGTTCTCTGGGTACAAAATAGATGGGAACTGCAGGGGGCAGGGGTGCAGTGACTGCAGGAAAGGAAACCCACAGATATTTGCTATGAGCAGCTGATCCCTGGGATAATGGCTTCTCAGCATTTTTTAATATGAGGGCCCTGAAAAATGTTGGGAGTGCAGTGTACTGCAGAGCATTCAAAATCTGCTAACCACACGTTGCCTTTTCCTCTGGCTCTCTTTAAACAGAGGGGCTGAGGTGCATGTCCTGACTACATCTCAGTTCCATGTTGGAAACAAGGGACATTTCCACAATCCTGGCTTGTTTGTTTCCTTTTATGCCCTGGGTTTTGTTGGGAAGAAGTGTTAGGGGTTGACTCAGAAGTGGGCTCTGATGTCATCTGGTCAGGGCCCAGGTTTGGAGTATCAGGACACCTGGTTTCAGCCAGGATGCACAGCTGCATTTGCATTTTATGCACTTCATACACAGCTGTAGTTATCTTAGGGGACCTCTGTACATTAATACTGGACACATGAAATCCATTTGGAAATATATTTAAGGAACTATTTAAATAATTTGGGTTTGAATATATTCTTACTGTTTTGTATGTAGTTAATTGTGTATATTTAATATGCTCTTAATTTGATAAGCAAACACTTGTATTTGCTTGTAGCTCACAGAGCTGCTTGGATGATTTTGTGAGTTCAAGTTTGGTAGACACATTTATAAGACTGTAAAAGTTGCAATGGAAAAGTGATTGGAAAGAGATTTGCTTGATTATATTAAGAAATGTATTTGGATTGAGTATTGCTAGATATTGGTGGCCACGATAGCAACACCATCCAAACACAGAAGAAAAGTCTTTTCCAGGAAATCTCCAACCCACTTTTATTGTCTTTCCTGTAGGGAAGTTTTCTGTCTTCAGTGCCTCTTCGTATTGCTACACTTGGATAAATAAAAAATAGATAGGATAAAAGAATTATTTACAATAATATAATATATTCCTAATACAAATATTTTGATGCCTTCTCTCAAATGAGTTTGAACTTTTAAAAAATATAGCCCTACCATCCTATTGTGGTCCTGGCCTCCTATATTATTATGGTGCTCTTTTTTAACTGGTCAGAACATATACTAAATGTCTCTTAAATACAGCAAGTTGAATCTGGTAAGTTTCCAGACTGGACTATTTGCAAGACAGAAGGAAATTTCATGCATATAAATCCATAAAAAATTCTGAATGAATGAAATCCCAGAGCGACTGTGTCTGTTTTCCATTTATTACATATTCTATCCTGCACAGAGCAGGATATTATAAAATAATGTAATACATAAGTCATGAACTAAAATTTTGTGAGGGATTTTAATTCATGGAAAGAAAAAGGAAAACCGTGGCTCACATTCCTTGAGGTTGCAAACTCCTGAACAGAACATTCACACGAGGACAGCAGTGTACATTGTAACCTGGTGGTAAGGTGCTACTCCAAGTGAAAAAGTTTCTAGAAGAGATTCTGCACCCTTTTTGTACCCTGCCATGTATGTATCTTTTGGTAAACAGTTAAATAACCCACTGTGTCAGTAATTTAGATTTTGTCCTACCAACAGAAGTTATTATTTTGGGTTATCAAAAAATTCTGGTTTAAGCTCAAATCCATATCTTAAAAATTCCTTTGTAAATGTGAGGTAATTCTGGTTTCGTTTAAAATAGGAAGAGAAGAAGAAATCTCATGTTACTTTATGCTGTTTACCGTTACAGACAGGTGTCTGAAAGTACTGTTTAGAAGCAGTTGAAGCCATTTCCTAACAGATAAAATAGATCCTGAACAAGGTGCTTGTTAAGTGCAGGGGTGTGTCTGATTCAGATGCCTCAGGTTTCCAAACCATCCAGCAATGGAAAGGAGTGCAATAGGGTCGAGTCTCCTGTTCCCTGAAGTAGGATTGACTGGGGTCCTAGGGATGAAATAACAGAATCACAGCCTGGCTGTGATTAGCAGCCAGTGCCAGAAGATAAGTAAATAGCAGCAGGACGTATTTCTCCTCACCATATGAGAGAGAACACTTAAAAGGCAAAGCTGCTAGTAAGCTCTAAATAGAAGAGTCTGGAAAATAAATTCCTGCAGCATCGTTTTGATTTTCACTACATGTCTTAGAGCTTTGAAGTTGTTCTGGCAAGCGATGATTGGTTTGTTGTTGTTGGATATCTCAGCATGCATTCATTATGCTTACAACAGACATGAAGATTGCAAATAAATTGAGTAAACCATTTAAAATATGCTATGTGCTGTAGACAGAGGAAATTTGAGGAATGCGTTTAAATGTTAAGCCCTCACCACCTGTTTGCAGTACAAAAAAAAGCTGATGGATGCAGCCTCCTTTTTGACCCTAAGTTATGGGTAACGTTTGTGGAAGGATTCCTGTAACATAAAAGTTGCTTACGTCTTGGGGTAAGTGTTTTTCAAAGTGGTATTTCAAGCTCCTTCATGTAAAAAAAAACAAACAAAAAAACAGTTGTAGTTTGCTGTAGTCAACTTCTTAAATTTTCCTCTAAATAATTTGTTAATGGTGGTAGGATTTTTCTAGATGTACTTATTACACTTAATGATGAAGTAATTGAAGCAATCTAAACTTACAGAGAGAGCAAGAAAAATGGACTAAAAATGGTATTAATAGTTCTGTTTCCTATCTGTCATCTCCTGGTAATATGCCACTACAAGGAATTATCTTTTCTTGAAAGAGAAAATCCAAGACTGAGCATCAATAATGCTCAGCAGAGGGGAACTTTCATGTGTGTTAAGGTGAACAGCTGATGCAGAAGATCGATTGTGTACTGGAACTTTAGGCTGCAAAACTTTGATCAGTGGGTTTTTTAGGTAAAGTTCTTTGATCTGTGTTAAACCAGAGTCCCTCCTCTGGGTGTTGTGAAGAGTGTTCTCCATGAGAAGCTGCAGTATGAGTGGGCGGATCTGGCAGGAAACCACCACTTTCAGCCTAGAAAAATGATCTCCTGTGGCATAAAAATAGATATAAAATGTGGCACAGAAGCTCTTTTGTCTCTTGAGTTTGGCAAGCTTTCTGTGAGGATGGAAATTCATGTGAAAGTCCTTATTGGAGGTATTGATCAGAGGTTTACTAGCCATCCGCTGAAGGAAAATGAAACAATAGCTGTACAGGTGGCTTTTGAACCACTTGGGATTTGAGAGCCAAGAAATAGATCTGCAGTCATTGAATAGAAGTCTAAAGATGTTAATTGAGTTAATTTTACCTTACACAAACAAACACAATTATGATAGCTGAAACTAGTTTAAGCCTAGTTACTTTTCAGAAATACTTTGTTAGAAGTTTCAGTTTTAAACTGAACAGATCTTCATGAAGAATGAGAGAATCATTGAAGGATAATTAAGGCAGATTTTAGGGTTTGATTTGGAAATGGACTTGTCTGTTATTGCAGCACGGGCAACAGTGCATCGATGTCAGGGGACAATATGCTTTGCTTGGTATTGAAGAAGTCATTAGTTACCTGTCTCTCATTCTTGTCAAGTTGCTTTTGGACCATGTTGTGAGATCTGACATTCCCAGTGGGTCTTCGTAGCCACAGGTCAATGTTTTGGTTTCTGCATTTTATGAAAATAGATGTCAGTGTTTCAGTTTTATTAACTCATGCTCTTGAGATGAAGGAATCCTGAAGACAATCTAAAAAACATCAGTTTTGTTGAAAAAAACCAGTTTACATGTATGAAAGCTTTTACATACCAAAGTGGCAATAAGCATCTATAGAAGGGAAAAAAATAATCAGTCTAATTTAGTAATTAAAGACTAGTTATTTCATAAAGCTTGGTATGCTGACTCTCCAAACTGTTCCATTGGTGTGGGCATCCAGGCAGTTCCCAGAGGAACTGCTGGCTTGCTGCAGTCTGGGACTCAGCATCCTGCTGGCTCTGTGCCATTTCCAGCCTTGTTTTGGGATCCGTGCTGGAACTGCCTGAGGCTTGAGCTCATCCTGCAAGCAGAGTGCAGGTGTGTTTGGAGATGTCCATGGAGAAACTGCATCTGCCAGGGCATCTCCACAGTTCTTAAATACCCTCCTGCTGCTCTCTCGTTGACTCAGCAGGAGATGGAATTTATCACTTAGGACTGCTTTGCTAGGCACTGCAAATTAGGCTCAGGTTGGGTATCCCATGCTGCCCTGTGTGCTAAGAAATTTGTAGAAATCACTGGTTATCAAAATGCTCAGGAGTATCATTGGTGGCTCTTTTCAACACCCTGTGACATCCCCAAACCTTACCTGGATTTCAAATCCCGAACCATGTATTCTCACAGGCCATTGTGATTTAGTGAAGTTTTGCTTCCCTCTTTTATTATCTGAGGTGGCATCTTTGGCATTGAGTGAAAATAATTTCCTATTTGTGGAGATGGGAAGTTCCCTCCTGTTGAAAGGAGCATTATAACACAGATGTGTTAAGGCTGAACCTCGTGCTATCTGAATAACTGCTTAGTGTCTGTGTGTTTTGACTTCAGGTTAGAAGTGGAGTTTTGGAAGGCAAACATGGAACAAACATTGCTCAGTTCTACAGATGGTTTTTAATATATATGTAAAGCATACACACTGAATACAAAAAGTTGAGGGTCCTTGTGTATTTACAACTTTTAAACCTAAATGGTCAGTCAGTGCTGAAGGGGAATTTCACCACTGTGAAGAAGGCAGTATGATGTTAATCTGTAAGCCATGAGTTTCATCCCAGAACTTTTCTCCAGTATTTAAAGAATAATTCTTCCAAAGTATTTGAGTGAACTACTTATTCCATAGCTCTAATAAAGGATCCTATAAAATTATATAGTTTGGTGTAAAAATAAATAAATCGTGTTGTCCCATTGTAAATATGGATACGTATAACCAATAAATTCTGTAGCACTTTGTTGAATTTTTGAAAGATTATTCACTGCATTCTTGCATTTGGAGGTGAAAGTAACTGTTAGATCATCTATTATCTGACGCTTTTTTATCATACTTCATTTGCTCTCACCACTTTACCCTTAAGCCCAGTATTCTGTGTTTATATTGATTACATCACTATTGAAAAATGTAGTGTGCCTCATTATCCTAGTTCCTCCAGAATTGTTAATGCTACCTTGTAGTTTTTTGATGGCTCCTCACCTATCTAATTGGAGAATACAGTCTCTCAGGGAGAGGTTAGGTTCTTGTGGACACTTGGTTCCCAGCTGTGCTTGTGGATAATGTCAGTGGGGTCTAGTACATCTGATGTGGACTAATGTCCCGTCTGTTTTCATGCTGGAAATCTTGGGATCTCAGAGATGCAGATTGAAGGGTATTGTCTGGTATCCACACTCTCATTTCCTAATAGGACATAACCTTTATTATTCTTTAGTGCCTCAGCACTAAAGCTCAGCAGTGATTTCTGTTACTTAGAGATTGAAATTTTTATATTATATCAATATTCACATCTACTGGAAATCTTGTCCTAGAATTGTTTGGGGTTTTTTTGAAGGCTGACTACAATTTGGTTATTCCCTAATAGTGGCCAGGGATCATGGATCCCCTTACAACCTGTGAGGCTGCACTGCCTCTTACAGTGAGATTTAATGAACGTGCTCCAGTGATATTTACCTGGATGTGTGGAAAGGCCTCAGAGGTCAGCTCTAGTACAGATAACGTCCTTTGCCTTTGTAAGAATCCTGGAACTGCTGCTAAACCAAGTGAGATGAGGCATGAATCTCAAGTAAATTACATTATGGATAATAAGAAGACACACTGAGAAATTATACAGAATTGAAATTATTTTTGAGAGAAATAATTTAATTTGTTCAGAATCCAATCAGTATGCTGAGCTCTAACTGCATATCTAATATTTCTTTAAAAATGAGCAGTGACTGGCCTACTAACATAATAGTTAAGAAAAGATTAGATTAGCAGCATAAATTGAAATGTTGTTTGAATCAGATCTTGAAATGTAATTACCAAGTGCTGTATAATCATTATGGAAAGCATGGTTTCTACAGATGTACCTGCTAGTGTACAGAGGTGATCTATACCAAACCAAAGCTTTCAATTCATTTGACAGGTTATAGAAAAGAATCAATAAATGCCAGTGTCTAAGAATCATTTTTATGGTGTAATAATTTCAGTTTGATCATTTGCAGCCATTACTATCAAATGACATCTTGTTGTATATGTAGAGGTGGTGTATTTTCTGATGATCAAACAGAAACTAACAAGTGTAGGTATTTCTGGATTCTGGATTCAAAACTAAAGAATACTAAGACTTTTAGCCTGTTTCAAGGCCAGATACTCAGCATCTGTGCAAGATTATTTTTTAGAATGGACATTTCTTATTTATGATTAGTCCTTTATTAATGACACAACTGTATCTCACTCAGCAGTCGCTCTTCTGATTTGCTGGCAAGATTCTATGAAGTACAACAAGCAATCTCTGAGCTATGTGCTTTTTTAGGTTGTTATATTTGATTTATAGACTGTATGGAGTGTAAACTGCACTGCTCTGCTTAATATCAAGAGTATAAGGGGCCCTGAAACAACAAGGCTGTTTATATTCTTCAAGTGCTGATATCCAAGGAATGCCTCAGAGTGAGGTTTGTTTCAAACACAATGTATTTATAACTTTCTGTTTGTTAAAATGGCACAGCCAAACGTGGAACTTGGAACTATGTAACTCATATTGTTCTTCTGATAGACTGAAGGGATATTTTGCATCCCAGAAACTTGTTGATGCAGCTCTGTCGAGTTACCGTCTTCTAAAATATGACTGGTTACTTTACAAAATTGAAGGTATACTTCATAGTACCAAAAGAACAGTCTATGTTTTGGATTACTATATTTCAAGCGCCAAGGCAGACTGACTTCTGGTATTTGCTCCTGGTGGGAAAAAAAAAATCAGAAAAACTGCAAATTTTATGTTATTTATGTTATAATTTATGTTATGGTTTTACATGTCTAGATTTCTAAATTGGTGAGTATTGCATTAAAACCGGATCAGAGTGATTTCTATGTAATATAGCAGTTTATCAGGTGTGCCTCTTACCTTGAAAGTAAGCTTCTCCCTGTTTGTCCTACAGTACATCAACAGGGAAGATTCTCCGTGCACCCCGAACTAAACACAAATTTATATCTATTTCTTGTGTTTGCACTTATGGGTTCAGCATTGCAGAGGAGTCTACACCCCTGCTGAAATGGCACAGAGCTCCATACTCAGCTAAATTGGTCATTCACTCAAAAATCTTTCAAAAAGCCCCCCAGCCAAATCCAAAAGACAACAATCTTCAATTTTCTGAAAGTTGCTTCTTGGGGCAATTTCTCTATTAAAAATCCCATGTATGTAATTTACATAATAAATAACTCAATATTTGTATATATGGAAAAAAAGTTATTACCTAGCTTTAGATGGGTGCAACCTTTATTGCACTTTGTACATTTTCATGGTTTACATATCACAGTAACTGCAATGGCTCATGGCATCTGATACAAATTTAATGTGTCATGTTGACAGTGTTTATTATTCATTTTCAGTGCCTTCTACAACAGTAAGAAAACCAAAACAGCCCACCAATGGCAAATAAACCCTGTCAAAAATTCCACTGTCAAGCAGTGAGAAAATTCCTTGTCAAGAAAGGATTTGTGATCCAAATATAGGAGGAAATTCAAATACCCCAAAGTTTCTAGCAGAAGAACAGAGAACTAGTCAGTGTGAATTGTAAATGTACAAAGGGGAGCCTGATCCAAATTTAATGAGGCTAAGAAACGTTTTTGTAATTGTTAAATTAAGGGGGTCTAAACTATAACATTAAATTCTGGGTTGCATCTACCACATAGTAAAAGGCACATTGTTGTATTTATTTTTTACATAGGTCTTCAAAATCTTTAATATTCAATAGATAAAGTTATTGAAAATACATTAAATTATCCCAAGTAATCATAATTTCTAGAACAAAGCAGTCAATGCTTTTGGGAAGGACAGAGCTGAACTAATGTTTTCCAGAGTGTATCTGAGTGTGATTTGTTAACTTGGGGTTTGTTTCAGCAGTAATGAAATCTGTGCTGGCCCATCCATTAGACAGAGATTTTTACTGGGGTTTATTTTAGGGCTAACCTTTCCATCTCTCACAAATAGCTGTCTTATCTGTGTTATTTTCGGTTTCTAAGAGGTCTTATCTTTGGTGTTTGACTCTTCTTAAAAATATATATTGTATCTGCATCCCTGTGCATCGATGGCACAGTGTTTGTGTGTGTTGGACAGCCCAGGACAGAGATGCTGTGGGTTGGGGTTCTGTGGCAGCGAGGTCACTGCGGCAGTGCCTCAACAGCTGCGGGAGCCGGCTGAGGTACGGCCGTGCACAGCCACTCCTTTGTGTCCGCAATCTGCTGGGGTACCGTCACACCCGCTCCCTGATGCCCCCACAAATACCTCCCTTCTCTCTTTCCCAGTGCTAGCTCAAGAATTACTCTTACCCCAGTTTTTCCAGGTTCCTCCTGCGATTATATCTTGCTAGTTGAGGTAGAAATATTGCCTGCCAGCTGGAAACTGCTGGAAACAGGGAGGCCTTTTATGGAAATGCTGACACAAATTTATCTATAGCATAGCAGTGTAAACCATCTGTTTCCAATAAGGTGGTTATTATCTCTGCTTGTCAAACTTATCACTATGAAAATATTTTGCTCTCTTCAATATAAAGGGGTGCAGTTATGGACATGGTAAGAATGAGCTTTATGAAGGATGATTTTCCCTTTTGATACTAATTTATGCATGTTTATTTCATTGCCAGAGGCAAAAAGGCAAATTTCTTTTATATTCTTCCAGTTCATCAGTTTTGGTAGTTCTTCAGGGATACAAAGCAGAGGACCACACTTATATGAATCTCATTCTGTAGCTTTTAAAATTGCTACAATCTCCATGTTTAAAAACTGGTGCACAGGTGACTGTGCTGAAGGGCAGTTGTAAACAGTGGGCAAGTCTGTCAGGGAGGATGTTGATCCAATAAGTTCAGTGCAGCTCTACCTCTTCACACAAATTCTGTATATTTAGTCTGTGAGAATTTGTCTGGTTTTCTCTTTTGTTCGCTTCATGCAGTTCTGTCTGTTGTTTTATCATGTGTAATAGTAAGATACATGGCAACAGCTAGAGGTTAGGAGAGCGCAGGCCTTGAAGGATTTTACTTTAAACATTGAATAAAACCCTGGTGAATAGAAGTAGAACAGAATTAATTCATATAGTGTTATCAGCTCAGTGCTGAAGGCCTGCTTCTTGTGGGTGGTCTAAGAGTATCAATTTGTTTTATTACTGGCATCTAGTATATGTTGCAACATTACTGAAAGCCTGAACTCTCACATGAAGTTTTGAAAAGAGCCAGGCAGAAATCCCTCTCCCAAGGAGATGTGCATTGGTGTGTCAGGAGTTCACTTTTAGATCACTGCTCTCTTTAAGGCAGAAGTTTCGTTATACTTGAAGGCTGGTGAAAACTGTTTTGGAGTACTGGCTATCGATCGAGTATTTGGGAGGTCTGGGTGCAGCACACAGGTGAGGCAGTTCTGCCTGGGATGAGATACAGAGCTCGGCCTCACTGCACAGAGGACACAGTCTGGCTCGTCACCCGTATCTCCCCTCGGTGTTCATGCAGATCACTTGTGGCTCGTGTGTTGTAGCTCTACTGTGGGACACTCCTCCTTCAGAGTGCTCTGTCTTGAGCACTGGTGTGCATCTTTAATGGCTGAAATAGTCACTTCTTATGTCCTGCAGTGCATTTTATTTAAGAAAAGTTATTTGATTAAAACAACCCTTTAATAAATTTGATTCTGAGTCTACTAACCTGGTAGGATTAGTGATATTTTAAAAATAATACAGTGATGACAGATTTAGCCTTATTTGCAGAAAAGATTGTTGGGAGTTAGCTGCATGAGGCTGTTAGCCCAGACCGCCAGTGGAGGAGGAGTTAGTGAGGCAGGGCATTGGCAGTATTGCATTTCTTCAGTAGTGTAAATAAATTTAGCAATAGGACACTGTGTTGGGGAAATTGTCTCAAACCTCTAGTGCACTTTGTGGGTAGATGCCAGCTATTTCTAATCCTTTGGGAATTGTCCAATAGATAGGTACCTATGTGACAAACAGTTCCTGATCAAGGGACTGTAAGTCAAAATCTTTAGCTGGCGTAAACTGGAGAAGGTTCAGTCTAGTGACAGCTCCTGATTTCTCAGAGCTGACTCTTTGAATCAGCTGTGAATGCAACACCATGCTTCCAGCCTTTTTCTTCAACAAAAATGAGTACTTTTCGTTTTGCCCTGTGTGATTGTAGAGTTCTGAAGGAGCTAAAAGGTTAGATTTGGTTCAAAAGCTCTGTTAAGTCTGAAGTATAACATCCTTAACTGATTGACTGAATTGCAGTACCAGGTAGAAGACAACATGTTAATTTGCAGAGATATTCCAGTCTTGTTTTACACAAAAATGCGAGTAGTGACCCAGGCAATAAAGCCACTTCTTAAAGGACTTGAACATAAATATCTTACAGGCTTTGAAGAACCAAGATAATGATCTCACTTCTGTCCTTTGATGATAACAAGCACTGGACTTCACTGTTACCCAGAGTGAGTTCTAACATGTTCAGTACTTCAGTGAACTGGATTCATATTTCTAAATTCACGGTAAAAAAATGATTGTCTGTTTGAGGTGTTGTGGTTTACTTCTTGCTATGGAATTACTGACCCTTAAAAAGTCTTATCGAGCAGTTTGTGAATCGGAAATCGTAATGTTAAGGTGTCTTCTTGGTGTAACACTCAGATGTGTACTCAGATGTGGAAAAGTAAAGTAAATATATGGTTTTTCCTTAGGGCAGAGGTTTCAAAGAAAGAATTTGGGGCTTGAAGGGAAAAGATGAAGTGGAAGGGTTTTGTGGGTCAGAACATGAAAGTATGTAGGAACCTAAAAAGATAGGAAACGAGGGTGCTTTTTAAGGAGAATTAGGACCTTCGAAGACTCTGGTGAGCTTGTGATAAGCTGGAGTTTATCTGAACCAAGCAAAACATTATTTGAATTTCCCCAGGGAGTGATTAAAAAAATACTGCAGAGATTTGGTGAATGGACTTGTATGATGTTTGTAGGCCAAACTGCTGTTTCAGTTACAGTATATTGTTTTAATGCAAAGCCCACAATAATTCCCTGTTTAAATAGAGCCCACAGGGCCCTAAAGTGAACCTTTATGTCCTTTACGAAAAGTTCTAAACTGTAAGGTTGAAAGAAGTAATTGGGCTGTTGTTATTTGTTGCTTGTATTGCAGTCTTAATGCTGTATGAAAGATGGAATTTGAAATGCATTTCTTGTACCATGGATAATCACTTCTCACTACTTTGTTAGAGAGAAAAAAAACTATGCTGAAAGGTGTTTATAAGGAGTTGATGTGATGCATCATGAAATTTCAGTGCCTCTAAATGTAGCACAATAAGGCTTTACAAGGGATTAAAGCCCACTGATATTAAAAAGTGTTTTTTGATGCCAATAGTTCTGTCCCCAAAGGTTTATCATTTAATGGCATTGAAGACTTAAGTAAAAAAAACCACCTGCTTTTCAGCTGGGTATGTGCTACTATCATGTAAGTTTGGAGATGGGTAAACTAAGACACTTTCACCATTAAACTGAGTCTAACTGTGTTGTGCAGGACTCCTGGCTTCCAGCTGGTGATTTCTGCTTCAAAGCCCAAAGTTTGGTCATGTTAGAGCCCAGTTTTATGTCAGGGTTCCCTGTGCTGTTGATACCAATTTCTGAGTGCAGTGAAGGACCAAGTTTTGATATGAGCAATGGGGCACGGCCACACTAGAGTGCCCACATACCCTGCCTTGTTCCCTAGAAGCGATCTTGAGTCTAATGTTTGAGTTGCATCCCTTAAAACATGGATGCTTCTCTCAACCACACAGAGGTTTTCATTCTTTTATAGAAATGCTTTATTTTCTCTTCTGTATTTTATGCATTTACATGAACCTAATTGCAGCTTCTAGCTCTGCTTTGGGAGTTAAGTGGTGCAACAAGCTGTCAGTATTCAGAGAGCTTTGCTTTGGAAAAAAATGTTACTGTAACTTGGATGCTGCCTCCTTGGGCTTTTAAAGGCTGATATCAAAGAAACAATAGTAGGATAAAATTAAAAAGATCTGAAAAATGATGAAGTAGCTTTGAAAGGAGGAAAAACTAAGTAGATTATGTTCAAAGCAAACAGTAGCTGGAGGTGATGATGGCTGGTTTGTTTTAAACTAGGCATCCCTACTTGAATTTTAATTAATTCCAAACTTTTTAGTATGGATTATTTGCTTGACAAAAGTTCATAATGCTTCCTCCCAGAAGTATGGAAAGATACCCAATGATTAGGAGCAGGAGAGCCTGCAGGAAAGCCTTTCATTTCCTCTGTCCCAGAAACCATAATCCTGCAGCAGAGCAAAGTAATGGCTGGTATGTATCCATTTATCACTGCTATGCATCTAAATGACAGCATGTCTTCATGTCTTCTTTGCTGATTTTCTTCTTTTTTCTTTTTTTCTTTTTTCTTTTTTTCTTCTTTTCTTTTTTTCAAAACATTCATATGGACCAAGAATTGGGACAGTAGCAAAGATAATTTAGAAATTAAATGGAAATAAAAATTTGTAACTTTATTCCACTGCATCACAGATGAACACAGAGTCTCCACGTGGCAAAGATACCTGTAGTTCTTCTTTCATGGGATTTTTCTTATGAAGTTAATGTTGCCATTTTCCACTGTTGCACCAAGGCAAAATAAGAAACTGGGTTTTGTTTAAAATTCCTTCTTAAATTTAATGTAGTTATGCAGCACTCTGAGAATGGAGTGAGGACGTTCTTCACCTGACCTAGCTCTGTTTTTCTTCCAGTGGGATTTAAAGTACGTTGGTCTGCAAATATGAGTCTACTTGAAGTCATCCTTGTTGCAGTGTACAATCGCCAGCCTATGCTAGAGGGGAAGCTGCTCTTAAATAACTGAGTTTTCCCTTGCCAGCCTGGATGAGTTGGGACAACCTTGAAAAGGTCTCATGACTCAGAAATGATGGAAAAGATGGAATTGGGTCAGGTCAATGAAAACATTTTTTCCGCTGCTTGACTTGGATGTTTTTTACAAGACTTTTATTGGTGTGAGGTTCCATCTAGCAAATCCCAGTGGGTTTTTTGACTGAAATAGGTGATTTCAAACATCCTGAGAATGAAAGAAAAGGTTTTCAAGTTATGTAGCTAATAAAAGGGCCGTCTTTGGTATTTCAGTAATGAAATGCTTTCCAACAAAAAAAACCTCAAAAAACCCACAACCCACATTGTAGAAAAATTCTTGAGCAATGCTAATTGTCTTTCTTTTATATTCAGTCTCAAGGAGTTTTCTAATCCCAAACCTTTATTGACATGAATTGAGCCCCACTCACTCGTTACTTACTAACATTATTACTTTTACACACTGGAAAGAGGAAACTGCTTATTGCTCCTATATCTGTAAGTAATAAATAAGTTTCCCTCTCTTGGGCATGAGACACATCTAAATCATTGTCTCTTCCTCATGTACGTGCGTGTGCTTATCTTCAGGATTACACTTGCAAACTAGGCTGCTCCTTTAGAACATTCCTCCCTGATGCTGTACAGAAAGCAGCCATGGTGCCCTAAGGGCTGCTGAAGTCTGTTCCATGTCATCTTGGAACCAGAAGTTGCTGACTGAGCGGTCTGAACTGTGGTAAAGGTAATGGTGGCAGAAAAGAAACAAGAGACTTTGTTCCTGCATTTTTTACAGACTTTTTTTGCTTACCATTCTTCTTTTTTAATTTCTCACAGGCCCAAAATTTCAGCAAATGAATGGCTTTGCTGTACAAACAGCATGTTATGAGTACAGCTTTCCAGCAATACCTTCCTACTCCACCCAAACACTGGGTAGTTTTCACTTCAGTTTGAAATGCTGAGTCTGTTGGAATGCAAGGATTTTTAATTATGGAATTGAATTTTCTTGCTAATTACAAATCTTTATTTTTAGTTGAAAAAGAGGGTGATATTAGCCAGCAAGGATGCATTTAGGGGATTACAGGAGTCCACTTTGCAAACCGCAATGTAGAATAGCTTTGTGGAAAAGGCAGTGTGTAATGATAGGTTGCTCTTGAACTTTGATGTGTATGGCTTCAAAGAATGAGGGTGTTTGGGCAGCAGCATTTCTCTTAGACATAATAAGAAAAGACATCCATATACATTCTGTGTGACTTAGAAGAGCTAAATCCTACAAAACAAGGAAGGCAAAACAGTTATTTTGCAGTGCATTGCTATTTTACCAGTTAGACTCTGAGTATTAGAGCGTATGTGACACTGGAACAGTGGAACTTGTAGGATTTGGAATAGATGGGTGCGGAGAAGAGCAGACAGAAGTTAAGGGCTATTTATTTAATGCATTTTCCCCTTTCCATTAAACTGATTGAATCTGATTGCCTTCTACAATGAGATGATTGGCTTGGTGCACAAGTGAAGACGCTGTTTACTTTTGGTTCAGCAGCACTTTTGAAACCTCTCCCATAGCATCCATTGGCAATTTGGGGAAGTGCTCAGTATGGGACTGAATGGGTGGGTAACAAGGTGAATGAGGACCTGGTGGGACTGTTGAGTTCAAAGAGTAATGATTGGCAATTCTGAGTCCATCTGGTGGCTAGATCATGGTGACATTCCTCAGGGATCAGTGCTGGGAACATCAAGAGATGGTAATTTCAGAATCTGGCTGACACAGTGCCATCTTACCCTGCCTGTCTTGTTCCTTGGGCCATAGGTTTCTGGCTGACTGGACAGCCAAGGTGGTTTCTTGTGAATTGTCTATAGATTTACTACAGGATTCCAAATGGGCTGTGAGTGGAAACTGTGTCTCACTGACAATGACACAGGAAGCAGCTGAGAGAATTTTCTTCACAGCCAAAATGCTTTATTTTTACTAATTCACAGCAGTCCAAGTCTGGCTTTTCGAAAGACCAAAATCAGACATTTATGGATTCCAGAACAGAGAGCCAAAATAGACTGTAGAAGAATATTACATTTTTGCTGTAATCTTGCTATTTTAGACCTAAGTTTAAAAATATTATGTGCAGTTCATTATGTCCTGGTCAGATTGGCTTTAATTTGCAGTAGCAGCAAGTTGGGCAGAATTTCCACTGCTGGGGTGTGTTTGCTTTCAGAATGAAACCTCTTATATTTTAGGAAATGTGCTAATTGCAGGTTTAGTTTTGTTTTAATTTTGAAGACAATGCCTGCATTGCTGAACTTGTGTGTTCAGCAGTGCCAAGCTCAGGCCCTGCCTCCACCACCTGAAATGTGTTTGCTGTGTGTTCTCTTTGTGAGCTCCCCACCAAAAGAATCTGATGTTTCTCTGGAACCAGCCTGTCTTCATGCAAATGAAATGATTCCTCTTAAAAATGTCATCCCTTAGTAAAGAATGTGCTCCAACATTTTGCTTGTAAAACTGTATGATCTCTGTTGCCTCAAGCCTCTTTTGAGATAATAAAACATAATAATTGCCCATGGTAAGCACTTTGTTTAGGCTTTTTCTGCACTGAGTCAGCAGTATCTGAACTGACTTTACCTACCTTGCATGACGAAGTTCAAGCAGAGCGTTTGTGGCCATGTGGGCTCCAGCAGAGACCAGGGACCCCGCTACCGACTTCAGCTTTTGACTGATTTGCTCCAACTGCTGAAATCTGCAATAGTGTTTTCTCAGGCGTGCCCTGAATGCCTCCCCATTACAGTCTGTGCAGCCCGAGACATTTGGAAGTAATTTTATTCCCCACTGTATGCTGGAGGCTTGATTGCTGTCATCTGAGAGTATTTGTATAAGCACTGCTGGCACATCAGACTCTTCAGCTCCCTCCTTCACCCTCTTCTCCTGCAGGCACCCAGCAATGTGTCCAGCCAGCCTACTTGGGAACTGAAGTAAAACCAGAGAAAAAGAAAGTTAAGCATGTTTACATCTAACCTCGTTCTTGGGATAACTCTAATGAGTTAGTTTAAATAAGTGCTTTTGAAATAGACAGTTCCAAGACTGGGATAACCAAAAGGAAAGGACCAGTCTGACTTAAGGTTGAGCAAAGTTGCTTCTGCAGTTTCCTGCCTTGTCTGGGGTGTTTACAAGGGTTGAGTCTTGTTTAGCAGCTCACAACCAGTGAGGTTAAGATGCAAATACAACACCATGATTTGCTCTTAGGGAATTGAATAGTATAATAAACACTGGATAGTGCTGTGGGACCAGCAAGAGAAAGCCTTTTTGCTGGAAGGGATCCCAGTATATTCTGCCTTTGTATTCAGCATCTGTTGGATCTTGTAATAAAAACATCGTTCTTGATTGTTTTGTGTTGGAAATGAAGCATCCATAAAAAGGCAAGCAAAACTTCTGTTTGCCCTGATGGAGACATAAATCCATGGACCTTTGAGAAAAAGGGGAAATAGGGACCACCAAACCAAATGCAGGGTAGTATTGATTCTATCCAGGTAAGTGTAGAAGCAGTTGTATACTTCACATATTGATGTAAAAGTAATTTGGAGGTTTTTAACTGTATCCTAAGCATAGTTTTTCCTATTCAGTTTTCCCCATTCAGTAAGAATTGAAATCACAATGCTGAGTGGAAAACAGATTTATTTATTTATTTTGGCACAATTTTCTGGAAGAAACAAATCCCAGCTGCTATGTCACACTAAGAGAGCCCTTTACCTGAGATTATTTCTTCTCCCGAGCCAGGGTATATTGTTCTGCTGTTGCTTTCTGCTTCTGGACTGGTGTTTAGAGCTTGGAGGCTGGGTTTTCTTGGTTGATGAATCTCAGAGGTTGAACTTCCTCCCCTTTGTGTCAGCCAGAGGCAGTGTATGGCTTTAAGAGGGCTTCATTGATGGTCACAGCAATTTCAATAATTAATTAAGTCTCTCTGGGGAGCTGAAGCACTTTGATGCTTCACAGTTTTTATTCATACTTAATGGTATTTGTGGCCTCTGCAGGAAAACCAGTTGAGCCTGTAATTTTCCAGCTGAAAATACATGTTTTAAAATGATCTACATCATTTAAGAGAACACCCTGGAACTTTACTACTTCTGAAGGCTTGCAGCTCCTTGTGTAGAGAGTTGATCTCCTCAATCACATTGAAACTCACTTGGACTTAAAAGCATTCAACTTTCATTCTGTGGAATGCTGTTAAAAAGGCTTATTAATTGTCAGCTTTGCAAATTATCCCCTAGGATTATTTTTAAGGAGGAACTCTGGGGGATGGATTAAACCCCCCAGCTCTTTTCCTAAGAAAAAGTTCTGATGAAACCTGGTTTCCTACAGGTTTATGTTTTAAACTTTGTGCCTGTGTGCATTCCCAAAAGTACAATACAAGGGATTTGTTCTTACCCACTTTTTTTACAAGGGAGGTGGGGCAGTAACTTGGAGCTCCCTTCTCTTCCTAAATATGTATGTGCACAGAATTGGAAAAACCGTGCATCAGTTCAGTCTTTTATTAGTAGAGGTTCATCCTCGTGTATGTAACTGTAAAGTAGTTACATGAATTCTCTCTGTTAATCATTATTAACAAGAATTGTTTCTGCGACAAATGCAAGGTAGATTTTGTATTTGTCAGCACTCCTGAAAACTATCTGATTTTCAGAATAATTGGTGTTTACATTACAATTTTCAAGTCGCAGTAATTTGGATAATACTTTACTAGTACTCCGATAAAAAAATTACCAAAATATAAACAAAACAGGCAGTCTGATTCTTATTGGAGTAAAGGAGAAGGTTTTTCCCATTGATTTAATGGGATCTGGATCAAGCCCTACATTATTGTTGCAGCAGGCTGACAGTCAAACATTATTAACACCAAGCTTCTCTTGTCCCTATCTTGGCAGTGTGTACACATGCACAATAGTACATCTGCAGAATGGTTGTTAGCACGTATCATCTTTCACTTTGATTTAGTTCTGCACCTCTGCTTTGTGAGTCAGTAGGATTAACTTTTGTAATTCATCTCAAAATTCAGCTTTTCATTTTCTAGCTTTTTAAACTTTAAAACCACTGTGTCTGTGTAATCTTATATTTCCCTATGCTTTTCACAAACCAGTGCGAGGATGACAAAGAGAGGAGGAGAAGGTCCCTGTGCAAGCTGTTTTATTTCCAACCCTTTTTCATTAAATAACTATACCTCTTCTGTTCCAGTCTTTTTATGTTAAGCAATGCAAAAGAATTGGGGTTTGGTTACAGTACGCATCAGGAAGCCCCTCCTGGCAGAAGAAAGCCTAAAACCGGCAGACTGTGCTTTCAGTACCAGTCATCATCTTTTTTGCTTTTGATAGGCTGTGTTCTCTACCACTGTAGGTCTGTCAGCCTCTGGACTCCTTTAATTAGCACATTGGTAGGACCAGTAAAAATGTGATGAAATGGAGCTGCTTTGATGCCAAATCCTTTACTTTTCCTTGCCATTTCATCTATGACTCAAAGCTGTTCATGTCTGCAGAAAACACTCATATCTGAAGGTTTTGCTCGGGCCATTTGTTTTCTTCAAGTAGATCATTGAAAGATGTATTCCTGTCCTTCATATACCTGCCATCACCTCAGCTGAGGTAGTGGTGGTTCACTGCTTCTGCTTTTTATAGTGCACATTTTTGTGGTGTCATTTTCCTTCTTTCTCTCCCTTCTTTCTCTCCCTTCTTTCTCTCCTGTCCTTTCCCTTTGTTCTGCCTGGTTCCTTGTCCAGGCCTGACTTTCCTTTTTCCATGTGCAAGATGTGAACCAGGAGTCAGTGAAAACAACATGGGCACAATAATGTGGAGTAAGTAACTTTAAACAGCAAATGAAGCAGCAGTAAATTTCCAGGTGTTGCTTTAAAAACGATGTGGTGAAAAATTGAAATGATTTCATATGCTGTCTTTTAAAACCTTTGTCCTGCTGTTGACTTGTTGAGGAGTGGAATTCACCTTGAGAGAGAGGTACTTGAAATAAGCTCAGCACAAGCAGCCCAAAGCAGGGTAGGCCTTACACACCTGGTCTGTGCACAAACTTTGACACGTGCTCCTGATAACTGATGGACATTGACAGCCATCTAGTGGCTGGGATGACATGTTGGGCCCCCTGTCCCCTTCTTCTCCCCGGTAATTAGTACAGCTTCAGTGGTGACACCAAACCGGGCCTGGGTGTATGTCAGTGCCTGCTGTGATTGTACTTCCAAGCTGCTGGTGCTTAGTCTCTGTGTCTGAGGATCCAGTAAATTAGCTGTTACTGACTGTTTGCTAATAAATTAGTTCTTCGAAGTAAAATCCGTACTCGAACACATCGATATATAGCAGAAAAAAATTGCATTTTACTTACAGTGCTTTGTGTTGAAATCCTCTTTCTGAACATTGGTTGTTGTGTAAGCTCATGGATGAATGAGTCCTTAAATATATCATTGACTATTTCTTCTACCTTGTCTCTTATATTTGCAGACTGCTCTGAAACTCAGTAGGTTTGAATCCTGTAAAATCCCGTTCTTTAGTCAGGTCCAATACCAACTGGAGTTGTACTTTTTAGTTGGTAAGAAAGGAATTGGTTAATGGCCTAGCAGATCCTTTTGCCTGATTAAAAATTTCCAAAGCTGTTTCTCAAGCCACTTAGCACCTTGTGTTACAACTGTAGAGGTAGAAAGAACATGTGATATGTAAAGAGTTTGTAAGTTGGTCTCTGTGATTAAAACAAACCTACAAATTTCCAAGCCAGAGAGGAAATCGTAGAATGATTTCCTTTGCTGCCTTTGCTGCTCTGGGTGTAGCTGGATAACATGCCTGCAGTTCAGGCCTGGGAATAGAATGTCAAAATGTTCTTATGAAATGAGTTGGGTTTGAAACAGCTGCCCTTTCCAAGTTACTGTTTCAGTGTAATGCAGTCACAGCAGAAGGACAAACCAGGAGCACTGAATGTCATCAACAGATGTACAGTTGTGTTTTCTGACAATGTTATGAGACAGTGGTTCTTTTGGTTTTTGATTGGTGGTTTTTTTTAAATTAGCATCATATCTACAATCTGATAGGGAAGCAGACTTCTTAGTAGCTTTCAGAAGTTGGTATGTGCTTTTTTCCCTGCCTCTTTCCCAGCTGCTGAGCGGGACCCAGGCAGAAGCTAGTCACCATCTGGCTGAGATCTGATTTGCCAAAGCAGTTGCTATGTGGTTTATTTGAAGTTATGACAGAATGCTGACTTTGGGCTCAATAACTTAGAAATTTCATTTATGCAAACTGCTGCTCTTTTGAACAGCACAACGAGTTCTGCGGGTGATATGTTAAAGAAGACATAGACCATATGCCAGACATCTGGGGGGAAAAGGCTAAATATGTCAGACAGTGCATTATGTCATGCTCACAAGGGAGAAGTGAGAGGAGTGGTTTCCAAAATACGATCTGCAGTTTGGAAAATGATTCTCACAGTGTCATAAATGGACTGTATAGCACACTTGGTTGATGTCTTTACTTCACACTGAAAACATTTCCTCCCGAGCTTCTGCAGCACCTCTTTGAGTCATTTTGTCTGTTGGTGTAATAAAGCAGTTGAAGAGGAGCTGACCTGGTGAAAATTCCAATTTGAGTTTATGTTAGAAAGCTGTTAGCGATGGCAGGCAACAGTTAATAACACATCTGCTCCCTTTCTTCAGGCTTTGACATTGATGGAGTAACTGGACTTGAGATGAGGCACAAAGCTGAAATTCCAAATCTGCTCATATTTATTACTTTGTAATTTTCTGTTTACATCTGGTTTAAATTAGGACAGAAATGTATGGAACAGTGAAATTGTCCTTATGCTTAGAGCTCTTAATTTTTACACTAGTTACAGGTTTGCTTAAACAAACAACAGTTGTAATCCTTGACTAGGGGGATGTGTCCTGTGTATATAATTGACCCTACTCCCAGTCTTGTATCAGTTAGAAATTAGACCTCTCTGTGAGTTTTCAGTAGTGGTTTTAACTGGATTGTCCAATTTCAAAGACATTTTTGATAGGAGAGGTTTCTGTGGTCAGATGGAGCTCCCACCCACGTAAGATCAGTCTTCTTTGCAGTATCTCAGGGGTCAGGAGAAGAATTTTTGGACTGTGAGTGACAGCTTTGCCAGGTGTGACTCAGACACTGTCTTGGCACTGGGAATCTTGGTTTGGAAGTTGTGACACATAGTCTAGGGACAGCCTCGGACGGTTCTTTGGTTTTGCAGCTGCTTGCTCCTTTAGGGGATGAAATATTCATTGGGCCAAAATGAAAAAATATTTTTGTGCTGCTAGGGCATTCTGTGAAATGTTGGATGCACAAGCAAAACTTTCAACTTTACTTGGTTTTTGAACTCTTTCTCAGGCATATTTTAATTATAGGAGAAGATACTGAGATAGACTCACCCCATGATTAAAAAAAAACAAACCCAAACATGTCCAGAGTGTTTGGCTACAAAGTAGGAAGAAAACAAAGGCGAAGACTTAAAATGGGTAAAACAGTACAAATGTAAGTGGGATTGTGTGAATAAGTACATAGAGAGGATGTATGCATATAGTCAGTCCATACTGGTCCTATATAAATAGTGACATAGGATGGTCTTTCATATATGGTTAAAATATGTAAGGGGTATTTTGTATGTAGTTTAGATATATCCGTAGCAGTATCGTGTGTGTGCTGGGTTAATCATGTGGGGCCACGACCAGCTGGATTATAAAAACTGAGCATAAGTCATGTGAGGAACCTCTTGTCACTCAGCTGGAGACACTGCTGCAACTACCGCTGCAGTGGGTGCTGCTATTGCCACTGGACAGAGGTTGATGGTCCTGTTTGGCAGATTTGATTCCCCTATGCCAGTAAATAAACCTTACCCAATAAATGGGATTGTCTTTTTTCTTTCCCCCAGCTGCTGCCATGTCTGTTGAGCACTGTCCCATGTGGCTGTGTAAGCCAGCAGGGAGCAGGCAGAGTGTGCTGTTCCAGACAGAAGTGCCACACGTTCTTGCCCCGGTCAGACCCTCTTAACACCCTGTGCTCAGCACTTACACAGAGCAGGGAGTTGGCAGGAATTCCTCAGGGCAGAGGTGACACCCCACTGAGCAGGTTGACATCCAAAGACTCAGCCGGCAAAGTTCCTTTGGTACTGTGGAGGAATTATGCACTCCGTGGTGATTCTATTTTTCTTCTTTCTGATCAAGAAATAAGGTGGTAAATTAAGAAAGACATGCAGGATGACTGGTATTTAAAAGTCTTCAACATCAGCTTCAGCTATGCTGGTGCATTGTTTTCTCTGTGTACGTGACACTGCTTCTCATCTCCAGATGTGCCCTTTCCTTGTCCAGTCCTGTTCCTTTGATTTCATGGTTGGCAAATGTGTTGTATATTCTCTCTGTCCCAGGAGAAGATGGTGATGAAATAGCCTGCACTCAGAATGGACAGATGTACCTGAACAGGGATATTTGGAAGCCCTCACCATGCCAAATCTGTGTCTGTGACAATGGAGCTATTCTTTGCGATGAAATCCAGTGTCAAGATCTGCTGGAGTGTGAGAACCCCCAGGTGCCCCCAGGAGAGTGCTGTCCTGTGTGTCCCCACACAGCACGGGATTTTGACCCCACCATTGGTAAGAGCCCTTTCTATTTTGAAAGGAGAGACAGCCCAAAGAACTAGGAAGCTTGTGATATTGAAGTGTCCAATGCTATTTTTATGGTGAAAATTTAAATCTGAAAATAGTAGATACTTGACACTTATTGTCCCTCTTGGGTTGCCCCACAGCCAACTTGAAACAGTTTGCTTTATATTATGAATCTGATATAAGCCCAAATGGCTTTGCAGCTAAAAGGTTGATCTAAAATCCATCTTGATATTGAGAGGAGGTCGAATACTGGCTTCTTTTTGTGGTTCATCTGGAACCAAAAGATACAGAGATATATATATATATGTATAATAAACATATTAAGGTAAATATATATTGAATACATAACTATATGTAATAAATGCATTCTTTAAAATGCTCAGTTCAGGGACCCTCTAATAGATGAATAAATGTGAACAGTGGAAAATGTTTCCCCAAAGTGAAAACATGGATCCTTTTGTGAGACATAAAAGAAGCACGAAGTATTATTGACTCCCTATTTGCATCCATTCTGCTACATACCATAAAGATTGTCTTTTCCAGTCCAGTTTTTCTTCGTACAGAGACGTAGATAAAAGAATCACCCCTCAATTTTCCTAAAAGAAAATTTCTTACCTTGCAATTATAGCTACATAATACTGTGTATTGAATTATTAGAGCTACATTCAAGGTATAATAATTAATTTCTTCAGGAGATAAAATTGCTGTTGAACAGCTTAATATTGAGCAAAGTAGTGATAAAGACCAAAGCAGGGACTTGTGTAATTGAGCAGTGGAGCAAGATGTGGTGAGCATTAATAAAGAGATGGTGCATCTTACTGTGTTTTGGGAGGCATTGGGCCAACACCAACAGGGTAGGCCCAGCAAATATAAAAGCAGTATGGATACGTTCCCAAATTCCTTACTGGTATTTGAGGTATTTATAAAATATTCTTCTGAAGGATTTTTGTGGGCATGAGTGTGGCTGTATGACTCTGAATGCAGGCCCATGGTAGTGCAGGTGCTTTTTAAACAAGAAAAGGTCAAAAATCCCTCTGTGAGCTCTGTCTTCTGAAAAATACCATGTAATATGTTGTGGATCCATCAACAGTTATTGTTGGAGTCAGTAATAAAGCTTCCCTTGACTTCCTGTCAGTCATTAGGCCAGCATCTGACAATCCCCTACAAGATACTCTGCTTTCCCAAAGTGTTTTTCTGTTATTCTGTGCAATGAGGAAAAAGGCTGAGAATCAGAGGACATTTTTGCAAAGTATTCTGGTTCCTCACACCTGAACAAGGGCGTATGTGTGTCCCTGGGAACTCCCCCAGCTCCCTGTAGGCAATGCACCATCCCCTCTGCATCCATGATCAGATATGGCTCCAGCTGCAACCCTTCACTCAACTCTTACTGTATTCTGTCTCTCAGAGTAGAACCACTAATTTCTTCTCTTTTCTTCTTTGTCCTTTCTCATAGGTAGAGGAAGAAAGGTAAGATTTCCTTTACTTCTTTTGTAATGTATTACTACTGTTAAAAGACTCCCATGCATCTCCTTGAAGCACATCACAAAAGATATATATAAGCTCTGTTAAAAACACTTTTTCTTGGCCTTCCTCGGTGACTAGGGAGATTGCAGTCCACATGAAAAAAATGCTGGGATGTAGGCACAAATCCTCATCTTAATATAGAGAGTCCCCTGGCTGAAAATCTCTGCTGTCTACATCAAAGAAATTCCAGTTTGAGTAGTTTGATTGTTCTGCCTGTAGCAGTGCCACAGACGGAGGGAAGGGACCATGATGTCAGTAGATGCTGAGCTATTAAAGCTTGCAGCTGGTTTTTGTGCTGAGGCTGAGCTGCCCAGTGGGCAGGGGTAGCACTGGGATCGTGTGTCCTTGCCCAGAGCCATGGTTCTGCGGGCAGCTCCTCTCATTATGTGCAATTGAACAAAGGGAAGACCTGTTCTTACAAAAGAAATTAAAATGCATTCCCATAAATAGGCTTCTAAGATAGTAAGCAACTGCAAGAAATAATTGAAATAATTTTTAGATGATCAAGTACATACACTCACCAAAACTGAGTACTCTCTCTGCAGAGGTAGTTTATGGAAATAATTGGACTGTAACCTCCTTATTATTACTTGACAGGCAAGGCAGGAAATTTTTTATCTTTGCGAAGTCCCCTTTTTTTCCTTAAAAAACCAGTTACCACCAATAGGTCTAAGCCCAGTTTTTTGGTGTAACATGTAATCATTGTCAACACATTGGGCTCAAAGAAAAATAAATGGTCAAATGCTGTTGTCCTTCACTCTGAAGCTATGCATTATCACTGTCTTCTGTCCCTGGGCTGCAGATGGATTTCTATGTCCATGGATTTGGTGATACATATTTTAATTTAGTATCTTGAAGAAATGGAATCTGAATGCTGCCCAAGGCTCTGTATTTCACATGAATCAAGTCATGCAACAACAGAACTCCAAGATATTTTCTAGCACTTTCTAGCAGTTCTAGCAGAAAGGTTTCATATTTTTTTAGTTTGATTCTTCTTTCAGACAGTATGTTATGCAGCTAGAGAATAATGTTAATTTATGGCCTTCATTTAATCAGTGTCCATAGTCATTAAAATAATATGGATTATTTGTCACAGGTTCTTCAATTTAGCCTTGTTGTATCATTAGAGAAGCCTTAGTTTTTATCACAGTCACAGGGATGGTATTGATGAAATTGGTACTGTTAATTGTACTTGTACTTCTTTTCTGGCATCTGATGTTTTGGTATCTTTTTCCTACAGGGACAAAAAGGAGAACCTGGAATAGTGCCACCTGTAAGTCAATATTTTCTTCATCCATCAGTACACCCTAAAAGTGCACATATTAGTTCTTTAAAGCAGAATTGCAGTAATGAAGTAAATGCAACAGAACTGTACAGCCTAGGAATGAAAGGAATGGAATTAAGTATTCTGTTTCATATATGTAATATTAGAAATTCTTGTTAGTTGCATTTTGGGTAAAGGTCTTTATTTTTATGCTTAGGTTTTTCTGGAAGTGTAATGGTGAATTAGTATCTAGTATCTAGTATCTATTTCACCACAGTAAAGTGGTGAAATAAAATTTCATTATCTATTCATTCCTTTCTAGTGTGAAGACAAACAGATTCAAATAACCAATAAGTTGAGCCTAAATCATTGTAATTCACTTATTTATTTAATCTTTTCTAGAGTAGCAGTGATACTTCTAAGATTTTGCTCACATTTGCTGATAAAAATACTCCAAACTGGCAAAAGATAACCAGTGGAAATTATTTTTTCCCCCCCTTTCCCTAAAAAACTTTTTAACTTTCTTGGTACTTTAACGTCCTACCTTGCTATTTGCTTTTCAGTAATTGATTTTCTGTAGGGCAGGCATGACAAATGCAGCCAAAATGTGTGGTAACTTTATTTATATTCCCTGCTCTAGGTTTCAGGGTTACGAGGCCGCCCAGGACCAGCCGTGAGTACTTTTTGATCTTCTGCTTCTCTGATGAGGCATCTGGCACTTTCTGCCACTTCTGGTTTATGTTGTGAGGGTCATGTGAAGGAGGACTCTTCCACGCCTCAGTGGGTATTGTCTGCAGAGCCCCTGGCTTTGAGGAGGCGAGAAGGTTATGGGATGTTTTTACCAGTGTCAGGTCAGCCCATGCCAAGTGAATGGGTATGTGCTTGTAGCACGTGAATGTGTGAGGCCCTTTGTGCCAGGTGGGTGCTGGGGAATGCCTCTCCAGCAGAGACTGAGCAGGAGGAGGTGCAGGATGCTCCGTGCTGTGGCTGAGCAGAGAGCAGTCCTGGACTAGCGGGACGGGTGTCTCAAACCTGTACATCTCCACATGAAGAGCCTCCAGCATTCAGAAAGCCTTTGCTGAATTAACCTGTGGAGCACAGGAGAGGTGAAACCATTTGGATCTCTGCATCATGGTGCTGCTCCCTTCAGGCAGTGTATACAGTTGAGAAGAAATATTGAATGCTTGGTGATTATAGCTGTTTTCTTCATGATGATGTAGGAAAAAACCCACACATTAATTTTCAAATAAGCATTGGATTTCATATTTGCAGTTTATTAATCATTAGGTAGTTTAAGAGACTTAATATTTCTGGTCTTTCTTTTAGGGACCTCCAGGCTCACAAGGTCCACGAGGAGAACGAGGACCAAAGGGAAGACCTGTAAGTTATTAAATGTCTCAGAAATAAAGTTCCTGAACCAACCTCAAAAGATTAGATGGCTTTAAACTGTTTCTGTGTCTTCTAGAGTTACCAAAACTGTCCTTGTATTTTCCAAGAATCAGGTAACAAACAGGAAAACGTTTCTATTTCATCATTCCCAGGGTAGATTGAAACCTGAATATTTTGAGGAATATTGAGGACAGAGGTTTAGCAGTAATTCCACTAAAAGCCGTACTTCCTCAACACTCTCAGCCAGAACTGGAACATCACGCTCTCTTGATTAGAACTCGATGCCTGTTTGCTGGTGACTGCTGTGCAGCAGAAGCAGTGTGAGCTGTGTGGCTCAGAGCTCTTCAGAAAAGACAAGGCTCAAAAGTTAGCAGGAGTTAATATGTGACTATATTTGTTGGTATGCTGGTGAATAATGTAACTAGGATTGCTCAGTGGAAATAAAGACTTCATAAGGGAATTTCAGTGTCTGCATGTGGAGAACCACAGAAAGGCCAAAAAGGAATACTGACAATACCCAAGATGACATGTTCCTTTTGAAAAAGCTAGGTCAAAGAGCAGAAGCTGCTAAAAGCAGATTTTACAGTCGAATCATTGTAATTTCAATGTGGATATTTTCCTATCCCTCAGGAAAGAGCAAGCCAGTACTGAGGTTAGGCATAGGCCTAAACCAGACTCCCTTGCCCTGTTTCCAGTGTGTGCCTGTTGCCTGCAGATGGTAATGACGTTTTAAAGCAGCGGAGTAAGTGTGTAGCCTCTTGGAGATGGTTGCCAAGCCACTGCTGCTCTTCAGATCTCCATAAGACATTTGTCTGAAGAATGAATATCAAAATGCTTAATAGAGCTCTGGGAGTAATTGTGCAATCTTGGGGTGCACAGAGGAATCTTGACTGTGTTTTGAATCAGGCTGTCTGAAGTGCTTTCCTAATGTGCAGTATTGTCAATGAGACGCTAAATAAATTCTGATTGCCTGCCATGCATCCCTCCTGTCTCTACAGAGTGGTGGCTACAAGCACCTAAAATCCCAAAAGGCTGTAAATGCCCTTGAGTCCTTTTGACACAGGTTATTATTCTGCTTTCAAGGAATAACAAAGGATTGAGAAGCTTGCAAATGTTCCATCAGAGGTTCTGGTGGGCTGTGTGAATGCCAGAGTGTAGGTCTGAGACCAAGAGCACTGCTCTCAGAGACACAGTGACTGCTAGTGCAGGGATGTTATTTTTACTTGTGGAAAAGAAATGTTAGCTCACACCTGCAGTTTATATTATGAAAACCCCTCATGGAGCAGATAACCTTGTACAGACTGCCTTTATAAAATTGATCTGGGTAAATACATTACTGACTGGGGATGTTACTAAATGCACTATGCACATTTCCAAGCTGCTTATTTCTTCAGATTATTTTTTGTTGTTCTTTAAAGTCAGGCTTCTCCTGACTAGAGAGCAGAAGGACTCTGCTGTGGGTCTCTGCCTTCTACGAAAGCAGGACCCTTGGATATAAAATGAATTCAGGAATACTAGCATATTTTTTACATCAGACTTTTTGCTAGTTTAACAGTGAGAGACAGCTAGGGAATAGTATGGCTGCATTTGCAAAAAGCATCTAGGGAGGGGGAGTTTTGGAGCATGATGACATTTTCATTGTTTACAAATGATCTTTTGAAGACAGAACATTCTCAGAACCATTCATATGTTTTTCTTTCCATGTGGATTTACACTTGATTTTACTTGCAGTAGCATTTTAAATAAATAGAAGTTTTGGAGTGTTCTACCATGAGCTGCATTTTCCTTTTATTTTATTACAAGCAAAACCTTTGTTTCCTGACCAGCAGCAGCGATGGGCCAGAACGAGAAAATTGTGTGTTTAAATGGTGCCACCTCGTGGCATTTGTGAGAATGTTGTTCCTTTTTCCTCTTCGTTTTTCTTTTTTCGTTTTTTTTTTTTTTTTTAAACCTTGCTGACCTTGAACTGGTGAAAGAAAACAAAAAGGCTCTTTTCTATACATATAAATACTGTAAAATAATTAAAATTAAACTCAATATTTTATTAAAAACCCACCAAACTGGTTATATACCACTAGTTACTTGCTACCTACAAATACAAACGTGTTTTGGTGACATTTTGGTTTTGAGGTATGCAGTTGCATTTTTGCTCTTGAAGCAGTTTGAGTTCTGGTGACTAAAAAGTAGGTCCTTTTCTGAAAAGAAATGAAAAAAGGGCCTTTTTCTCTATTAGATTTTTCTTACGGTGTATTGTTTGGGTATTGAGAATCATCAATCCTACAAAAACTTGCTAAATTCTTTATAGGCAACAGTGGTTTTGCGAGTTTTTTTTCTTTCATGCTTTGCTTTGTTTTCTTTTTGTTTTGAGAACAAACAAGGTATCTCATGCTTTTCCTCCTCAGGACAGTAAGCACTTTCAGGTTTGGCCGTGTGTACTTGTGTTTATAATAGGTATATTTAAGAAAAAAGTTTTGTGCTAAAACCTTCTGCTTCTATCCAGCATGCACAGACCTTCTCATTTGTTCAGAATATCATCTATTCACAGCTCCTTCTGTGAACCACACGAGTTCAAACCATACCAGTTCAGACATAAATTCCACTGAAATGTGTTGCAGACACAGTCCTCACCTCATGGGAATATAAACAATCTATCTGATTATTAATTGGGTTTGAAAAGATGACTCAGGGAGCCAGGCTTCTAAAATTTTCTGTTTAAGGACCCTTAAAACAGAAGAGCTCATTACATAGTCTGAAACTTCTCTTTATCTTGGTCAAGCATTTTATTCTAATGAAAAAAAGGAGTAGTAACAAGCACTTTAAAGTCTATATTTGTGATTGAAGCATGTCTTTACTGGCCCCATTACTACTCACTTTGTTACACAAATGCTTCATGAGCTGCTTCCATATTTAATTTTAGTTCTTACATGACTCAAGGTAAGTGCAGTTTAGGAATTAAAAGTGGGGATCAAAATGAGAGCCACAGGATGGGCTCCTAACCTAATCTGTAAATTCTGACTAGAGGTGACTTCAGCACCAGATAACTTTCCTTGCACTTCTGCCATTATAAATGTGTTGAGAACTCAGCAGTGGTAGGAACTGGCACAACCATTCATGATGTCAAGGAGGCTGTAAAAATCCAGCATTACTCTGGTGTTTCCTAGGCCTCTGTGTGTATTTACACTTATCTGAGTGGTACACATTTTAGAAGTAAATTCACTTTATTCTATATGGTGTGCAAAGCCAAAGAGTTTTTCAGGAATAGTATACTCTAGCATGGACTGATAGGAAGCCTGAGTTTCTAAAAGAGCCTGTGATAGAAATTACTGCAGTTTGCTTATGTGTTGGATTCATGATTAATTTTAGTCAGTGCTTCTGATCTGAAGGTGAGAACAGATCTTTAGGGATGTTGTTTGTGTGAAGATCTTTCTGTAGAAATACAGATTTATGCCAAAGAGGCAAGTGTTTGCCAGTTACAATGATTTCAATGAATACCTTTGCACTGTTGGCATTCCTGATTTTTTTTGTAGGGTCCTCGTGGTCCTCAAGGGATTGATGGGGAACCTGGTATCCCTGGCCAGCCTGGCGACCCTGGGCCTCCAGGGCATCCCACTCACCCAGGACCAGATGGAATAAGCAGGGTAAGTTTTACATTTGCTCTAGCCAAAAGCGAAGTGAATATTGGACCAGATCCCCATGATATAAATGGTAACATGCCTATGGTTCAGTGACTGTAGAATGCTGTGCCCGCGTTTCCTCTCTCCCAGTCGTGAGGGGCAGCAGCTAATGGCACTGCAAATTCTGCCAAAAGCTGGGATAAGTTGAAAGTGAAAACCTTGGAAAGGGTGCACCTTTTGCAGCAGGTTTTAGCATCTAGAAAAGTCAAACTGCCCTAATCTAGAACCACCACGAGGGCTCTGTTACTTCCACCAGCCAAGGGATCTGAGCAATAGTACAGAGGAAATGAGCGCACCAAATTAGGAATACGGGAAAGAGAAAATCAAGATGAATTATAAACAACTAATGAGACAAACTAAAATGTGGTTGATTATACTTCTTGCTGTAATTATTCAGACCAGCACTGAGAATGTTAAGTAAGAAATTGTTTGTGACAGCAATGCTAACCAGCCGTAGATACGGACAAGGTATTCTGCAGGACTTCTTTTCCTCCTCTCTCTTCTATTGGACACTAATTATAGTTGATAATTAAATACATATTTGAATTTATCAAGTGTATTCAGTTACACATTTATTGCTGTTTTGACACCTGTTTTGATTTCTCATTTCATTGTTCCTGAAATGTTACTGAAAACAATAGAGTTATAGTGACAAAAATCTGCAATATTCTTGTTAGGCCCATGGTTTGCAACTTCGGGCAGCATTTCATGACTTAAACACATTTCTAAATAGTCCTGAATCCAGCAGACTCAGCCCAAGTAAATATCTTCAGCACACAGGAATCTCTTAAAATCACAGAAGCACCATAGTGGGTGTTAGGCCATTATCCTACATAGAATTCCACAGAAAAGATGGAAGAAAGGTGTGGCTGGAAATCTAAGACATTTTTTGTTTGTATTTCTGTCTCTGACATCAGGCAATCTCTACCCTTTAGAAAATGTGTTTGGGGACCAATCTAGTGAGGGGAGATCTCCCTAAATATTGGGAGATTTGAATCCATGTTTGATCTGTTGCTCATTTTCAGCCCCTTTAAGCTCTGGCCTGCTGTGAGTGAGGATCTGGCTCTGAATTGAAGCAAAATAAAACTGTTGATTTCAACTATGTTCTTGCAGAAGAAGGAGTTTGCTGAAGCTTCTCCTTTCTTTAACTCATTGGTCTCTGTGATTTGATAAGAACAGGAATGGCTTTCAGCTTTGCTGGATAAGGGCAAAAATTCTGATTTGCAGTCATAAAATCAGTTACGTTTCCATTTATCTTAAGATATTTCTGAACTTTAAGCATGGTAAGTGAAAAAAAAGGAAGTCTTAGAAGACGTGAAGGAATATGGCAGTTTTGGCTTAGGTTTGAAGGTCATGAAAAAATGTAATTAATTTAATAGGAGGCTTTCCTCTTTTTAGGTTATTTTACTACTTGTTTAATATTAAAGTGGAAATAGAATAATAAGCATATAATGTATTCACAGGGTCTTTGAAGCTTTAAACATGTCAAATTTATGGGAAAGACAAATTTTGTTTTGGTGACTGAAACAAGAATTTAGTTGTTAGCACTGCAAAAACAAGGTAAATAATGAAGATGTGATTACATGGATTTTTGCTTTATAAAGCATCACAGTGACTTACAGCTAAAATCACCCATCTTATTTTTCCAGCCCTTTTCAGCTCAGATGGCAGGATTGGATGAGAAATCTGGACTTGGTAGTCAGATGGGACTGATGCCTGGTGCAGTGGTAAGACCACATTAGCCCCGTACTGTAAGAGAGGCTGGAAGTGGAGTGCATGTACAAAAACCCAAAAGGAAATCCATCCTCTTCAGCTTCCTATGCTTCTAGAACCTGGATGTACAGTATATTCTAGTAGAGTTTTGCACAGTACCTGGGGAAAAAAGTAAAAAAACCCTGTTTTTCTATTAAATGACAGCTGCTTCTCCTACCTCTAGCCTCCCACCTCTATCCTTCTCTCCTTCTGAAATACAGCAGCTACTAACAGTAAGGTACAGGAGAAAAAACCAGCTCCTCTTGAGTCACTGCAGAGTGACTGAAAATTGTCAGGTATAACACCAAGCAGAATAAACAAATATGTAACTTCTTTTCACATGGTGACATCAAATCAGGGATTTTTCTGTAGCAATTAAAAAAAATATTTCCAAAACCAGCTCTTAACTCAAATCTATGCTTTGTTATTTGAAGACAGACTTCCTGTTTCTCCAGTGGGTCCAGTTTTTTCACTGGCATCCCTCACTGTTTAGATATGCCCTGTACTTTGAGTGCACTGGGACTTAATGGTAACACTGAAATTTTCTACTGTCTGTGAAAGCTGTTTCACCACCCTAAGTTTTCTCTTCTGGAACTCTTGGGGTTGTTTCTTAATAATACCTCTCTTCGTGTTTGATGTCTTGAAAATACTGTTACCCTCTTTGACAATATTTTTAACATCCATTCTGAAGGAAACCATCTTTTAGTGATTTTACTGCCCATGAGTTTGCCCACCTGAATCTTATCCAAGTCCCTACTAGTAGCCTTCAAAATCAGTTCCAATGCCATATGAAAGGTTTTAAAGATAATTTGATATCTTGCCTTAGGACTAACTACTGCAGTGAGTTCTTCAAAGAACTTTTTACTAAATGTCTCTCTTCAGTGAATTTGCTTTCTGAACATACAATGATTTGTTGCACAAGTCTGTCCTACTTTGTTGCTTTAATTGTTTTGCTTAATCCTTTCACTCATTTTGTCTCAAATATGTCTTGTAGTGCCTCTTCTCTTGTCATTCTCAAATATGATTAATTTTAATGTTATTATATCTACGGCCTTACACAAAATCTGCTAAAGTCAGTTGGCACTCACTTGCTGTCTTTGGATTGGTTCATCATGTTATATGACATCCTTTTTTCCTTCTCTTGTAAGCTGGGTAACTGACAGCTGAAACATTGCTTTGTTTCTAATGTTCATTAGCTTTTTTTTTAAATGGCCCATTGCTAAGTCTTCTACATTTGCTTTGTAAAAATTATTAAAAACTAATGAATTTTAAAAGACATAAATCTTGAGTTTCTGTCAAAATGAATGGTTGTCTGTTATAGATGTTTTTGTATTCCTAGAACCAAGATAATTACTTTCAAACAAGGTAATGTTTATTTCATGTTACAAGTTACAATTAGGTTTGAGATTTTTCCTAAAAGTCCCATGACACTTTCTAAGAGACAATCTTGAGTTTTGTGTAGCAAACCACAATGATTTGGAAAGCTCTTTTGGTGGTTTGTATGATACATTTAAACACGTCCTTTCATTACTGCTTCTCAGCTCATGATTGAGAAGAACAAGATTAATTTATTTTGTCATTGATTCCATTATGCCATTCATCTGAGTAATGAGGTTCCCTTCAAGTGAAGACTATTCCCCTCAGCTCTTATTTTGTTACAACATTTTTTCATGCAGCTAGACAGACAGTTTGGTTATTCTGATTCCAGAGACTGTGAGGTTGCACAAAGCAGCCAAGTCTGTGTTTTCAGCTCCTAATGAAATTACACTCCTGTGGCTTTTGGATTTTGAAGATTTCATTGAACATGCGTTTGTATTTCATGATGCCAGCTTTCTGAGTAAAAGCCTTTCAGAGGTTTGACTGTAGAAATACTCGTGGTCATTATAAGACCATTTTGCTCTTTGTAGGGTGAATGTTACTTGGGAAAGGTTGTTTTCCAGTGTGTAACAAGCTGTGTGTTCAACAGGGTCCAGTTGGTCCAAGAGGTCCTCAAGGTCTCCAGGGAAAGCAAGTGAGTGCTTCACCTCAGGGGGTTTAATTGGCCAGAGCTGAAGGCAGAGCTCGTAGGGACCAGGGTTTGTGCATCTCTGTGCCAGTGTCCATCCTCAGTGACTTGTGGCTGAATGCACCTTCATCCAGGAGGGAATTTAAACCGGGGCTCTGCTCCAGATGGACCCTATACACAGGAGTTGGCTCCAAAAGAACAGTTTATTAGATCTTTAGCGGGGTTTTAACCCGACACGTTTTTTAATGAGTGAGCAGCAATAAAAATGGAGGCTGTTCTGGTTTTGGTATTGGCATGGTGTTAAGTTTCCAGTGGGGTTTGCGTATGGCACAGGATTTATCTACATCTTGAGGGGTTTTAGTATCCAACTTTCACTCATATGGAAATGTGAACTCGTTCTGAATTAGAATCCAGACTCTCCCATGGGCTGTGATTTTCTTGGTCATGGATTTTAATTTATATCCTTATAATTGCTTTTGGAATTTGTAACTGTATTAATCTTTGGTTAATTTTAGGGTGGTGCTGGCCCTACAGGCCCACCTGGTGAACCTGGGGATCCAGGACCTATGGTAAGACCAATAAATGCAAACATTTCTACAATAGACTTGCAAATATGCTATACTTTTTTATTTCAGAACAGAATTTTTGTCATGTTGTTTCAGCTGAAACTATTAAGTAGCTTCAGTGAAGAGTTGTGGTGTTCAAAGCGTGTTATCCTGGATCAGTGAATTTGAATTGTTTTGAATGTGAATAGCAAAGATTATATTATAAATAGTCATTCTTTTCCAGCACAGACTTGAGGGTGGTTAGGCACTGGTAAAACCATACCTGATAGTGAAACTTACACAAAGAAGAGTGATAAGACTATTTTTTTTGAGGCAACAAAATGATTCAAAATAAAAGCAAGAGCCAGAGATTAGAACCAACAGCAACTGTGATTTTTAATGTTCTGGCTTTTTTTTTTCCTAAAGAATCTATCCTATATTTTCATATAATATAATGTAGGTTTTCTAGGGTCAGGATGGTTAGAGCACCACAAAATTAAGCAAATGTGCTTAGGTGTAAAATCTTCCTTTTTCTACATCGTTTTTTGTAAAACCAGACTTTGAAATGGAGCAAATAGATATTTTAGTGATGGCTAAACTGACTTCTCAACAAATACATTTATTTCTTAGGGGCCAGTTGGTTCTCGTGGACCAGAGGGACCTCCAGGCAAACCTGGTGAAGATGTAAGTTGTTATTCTTTGTATCTTGTTTTATTTTTAATAAAACAAACATTGGCATCTGTGAGATAGTGACTAACCAGCAGATGTGCCTGTTCTAACTACTATTGTCTGCTTACTTTGCTTTGTAATTGTACTCCTCATTAAATCCAGCATCACAACTGTGAATCTTGGCAACCATTTTCTGACCCCTCCTTTCTTTTCCCTACATACCATCATCATACCTGAAGTCTAAGCACCAACTCTGCTATTTCTTGCCTCAGTAAATTCTTAACTGAGGTATCTTTCCTGAAATCAAACATAATAATAAATCACAGTTATGGGGGGTCAGTTGGAGGCATCTCCTCTCTTTTGGGATTGCATGTTGGGTTAGAAGAGCTGTAATGGCAGCATACACGCATGTCTGGACAAGATTTTAGTATTTAATTTCTTTAAAAAATTGATAATTGATATTCCAAACTGATTTTTTTCCTTTATCCGTGTATGCACACATACATATGTAAAATGTATGTTTTATACATGTTATATATGTTGCATACATGAGTGTATATGTACTGCACAAAAGTAGCCTAAGACCTTACTGGCAGGTGTATATTATTTGTTTGCAAATCACACTAAATCCATCTGAACTGTAATTTATAACTTGGAAATTAGTTAGAAAACTGAAGATGCCATTTTAGTATAAAAATTAATTGAGTAACAGCCATTTTCCCGGTAAACTGTACAAGGAGTTTTAAGAGTCCTTGGCAACAGTTAACTCTCAGATCAGGGAAGTCAAATCTTGACACTGCTCTAAGCACTCCCTCCATTTCCATTGTTTGGGTGTCTTTAACTGCTTTTGTGAAACACTTTGCCTTCTCTTTGACCTGAAATTACTTTTCTGAAGCCTTTCATTTTCCTGCAGCCCAGCATCCTGGGTGTATTTGAACTGGTTGGTGCATTTAAAGGAATGTTTGGCTGTGACTCTGAAGGGCTTTGACTAATCTTCAAAATAAACTTGTTTGGTTCAGACTGACCATATTGTCTTTCCTATTGCAGTACAGAGAAAATAGTCACTGTCCTAGAATGAAATTATACACATTTTAAAACTTGAATGGAAGGAGAGTAACAAGCTACAATGCAGGTAGTTTTAGATTGCTGTGGGAAATAACAGCAATTTGATGCTCTGTGTGAAGATGACAGAAGGTTGCCTTATTAATTTCCATCAGAGAAACCTGATGGCTGGGATGCATTGCGGGCTCAGCCTCCAGTTTTCCCCATTCTTGGTTAAAAACCCTTTGTAAGTTAATGTGTCTAATGCACGTTTGCTAGGCATGTATGCAGTTGATTTATGTCACTGACATTGTTACAGCAAAGAGAGGATGCATAATACTGATGGGAATGTCCTCATTTGTTTGAATGGAAGAATGATACAAAAAGTCCATTTTCATATCTCCTGTTTTTATGTGTTCCTTTTCTTTCTTTTTCCTTAGGGTGAACCTGGTAGGCCAGGACAATCCGGTGAGCCTGGATTTCCAGGATCTCCAGTAAGAGCATGATTATTTAAATTTTAGCAAAATTAATCATGTGTTATCATGTGATACTGGTTCCTTATCACTTCATCCTGATGTGACTCATCAGTTTTGCTTTTAATTGAGAGCAAAGTTCTGCTGTTCGCTATCTGAAGTCCTTGTCTTAGCTCACTCTTAGGCTCCACATCCGTGTTTGCGTTGTTGCTGAGAGGATAACTTGTTACCTGAGACTTCTGGTCTAAAGTCATATGACTAATATTCTGACACAAGGCACTTATCTCCCTTCTGTTACCCTTTCCAGAGAAACTTGGTAGGAAGCTAAGTGCAAGAGAGCTTTGGTTTAATTGCTAAATGTGCTTTTCTAGCAGTTGTTTATCATGTTTCTTGACTGACATATTCTGAAAGAACAGGTACAGTTTGCAGTTCTGAGTTTGTTTTATTTTAAATGATCTGAGTTTTGATCTCAGCTTAATTAATGTTTCTCCATATTAACCCTCAAAACTTGACCTGCCAATCATCTTATTTCACTACTTCTGTTGAAAGTTGAAGTTTGGTCACACAACAATATAAATGATAAAGTTTTTATTGTCAGTGAAAATATGTATAATGCTGAGTGTAACTTCAAAGCTGTATCATCTGTGACCTGCTCAAATGCTGTACCTCACTATGATGAAGGTGAAGCAGTGTTAGCAATATTAGTATTACTGCTGCTGCCCTTGTGCCTGATAGCACCATTATTGCTGGGTTTATCTGAAGAATCAGGATTGTATTGGTTTTTTTTCTGTTTCCTATCTAGGGCCCTCGAGGCTTTCCTGGTGCTCCTGGTCTCCCAGGTCTCAAGGGTCACCGGGTAAGAGACAAGGTTTTCCCTCTGTGTATAGATGATATTTCCTGGCAGTTTCAGAATGAAGTTTTTGCTTCATATCTGTGCAGAATTTGCCTACACTGCAGACGAGGCAGCTGTAGTGGAATTACTGACATTTGAGAGAAAGAGGGCCTTGCAGAAGATCACTGCTATTCCCCTTTAAGCTGACCTCTGTATTGCATGCTCCAGTGCTTTCTGCACTCTTTATTTTCAAATGTTCTGGGAATCTGGAAGGAGCTTGCATGAGCCCTGCCAAGCTTCAGGAGGTGCAAACCTGACAGTTCTCTCACTTTGTTGGCAAGTCTTGCATTAGGGTGGGGAACTTGAGAGGTGGGTATGTTTGCAACATGGAGTGATTACAAATTACCAAGTTTTCTGGCCAGAATTTTACTTCAGGGAGGAATAAATAGGTTTCCTATGGCTCAGAGCCTCCTCCTTGTTGTTTTAGGATTTTTTTTAAAACTTTCTTGTTTTAAAAAGGAAACCAAATCCAAGGAAATGTACCTTGTACAAATGGTTTCCATTTAGGTAATGTTTAAAAACTTTATTCCATCTGGCTTTTTTCTTCTTAATTTTTTTTTCCTTTTCTTAGTCTTACCACCTCACATCCATTCTTAATCCTTTAGTATCAAGTTACTTTAACAACAATGGTAGGAATGCTCTCTGTATGTACGTATATAAATACAATTTCTTCGTATTTTTATGACTTATAGGGATTGAAAGGACTTGACGGTCCAAAAGGTGAAATTGGAGCAGCTGGAGCAAAGGTATTTTCATGGCCCAAACAACTAAATGGTTAAGCATATTTTCTGTAATATCAAAATCATGAAAGGTGGGAGATCTTTTGAACACAGCTTTGTACCCTCTCTGGCCTTTGTACGGGGAGAGAGTTCAGGAGTGCCATCCCAACTTCAGCTGGGGCTGCTTTAGGCCTGTGAGGGATCCCTGGGTAAGCTGAGTGCTCCATTTGTGGCCCATACGTAATACTGAAGACAGCAGAGTCTGTTAACGAGGGGTCCATGCACATCTTGCAATTCTCCACGTGGACAGTTTGTGGTTCCTGTTGGCTCTTTGTGACCAAGTTGAACATTTTTTAATATAATCAAATAGAGCAATGCATAACTAAAACATGATTCTCCTCTTTCAAATTATGAAAGATTGGCTTAAAAAAACCAGGCATTGGAGAGGAGAGGGGATATATTTTACCAAACTGACTATTTTATTAGTTTATTCTCTTAGAATTTTTGATCCCCACTGGCACTGCACCACCCTTACAACTTCAGATCAAAGCAATGGTAACACAGGATAGCCAGCTGGAGTCAGTCCTTTCAAGATAGGTTAAAAGATGTTTTAAAAGAGCATATAACACTTTTTTTAAGCTTTTCCACTTTCATCAGTGCTGTTGCTGAAATGTTTTTGGCCTGGCGTAGGTGATAATTGAATATGGGACAGAACTATTCCTTTAGATTAGAAACATAGTAAATGAAGTGAATCTTACAAAATCTAAATTTAAAGGTGAGAGTAGTAGTTAAGGAGAGTTTGTGTAAGAAAAGATTTCTTTCCCAAGATTGCCTACCACTTTCTGTGGAGGCAACAACAGCAGTAGTCTTGGCAGAGAACACAAACACCGAGAACATATAAACATGGCATTTCTGTCAGCATGGGGAGCAGTGTCCTTGCCATGTGTGATGCACACAGGTACTGGTGCCACTCTGCCCCTGAGGTCCAACATAAGCACAGAGGACAGGGGTGAGATGTGATTCCATTTTCCTTTCAGCCATTTCTCTAATTGTGTCATTTCATGTCCTTTTCTAGGGAGAGTCCGGACCAACTGGAGCCATGGGTCCAACGGGTCCTCTAGTGAGTGCCACATGCACTGGGTGTTGCAGAAGTGATTGTAAATACTATTGCCAGTGGAAATTTCAGGGGTTTGATACCTGTATTTGAGCTCATGGAGCTGAACTTTCTCTTCATGAAGGCTTTGTTTTCTATTACTCTGACAGTAAATTTGGTCCACTGTAGGCTGTTACTGCCCTCCATTCACAGGCATAGGTAATCATGACAAATCAGAAGGCTCAGCAGAGACTTGGCTGTAGGTGTGGTACTTGTTTCCCAACTCATGTAAGTGTAGGGTGATAGCTTTTTCTCTTTTACATGTTGATGCCTCATAGGGAGTGATTTCAACATGAGAAAAACCGGCTGAGGTTGCTCTGAGATAGAACTGGATTAATTTATATCAGGAATAAACTAGGTAAGAAAACCATGGACAGAGGATTTTGGAGGTTATGGTGAGGATAAGTACGCATGACCTGGAAGTGAAATGGAGAAACTTTTTCTTAGAGTAATCTTCATTCAGATGTGGTTTTGGACAACTGAATATGTGTGAGTAGTGTTACATAACAAAAATTGACTCTCTGCAGTGCTTCTGGAAGTAAAGTCTCTTTCTGATATCAGATAATGGCATCTCTCTGTGAAACACTATGTTGTGTGTAGAATGTAATATCCCTGAAATGGAATCTAATTTGTGAATGAGATTTAGTGAAGGAAGTTGTATTATTGTACTGGTGAGTATATACAGAATTTATTCTAGTGTGTTTAAAACTGGAAATACTGTTGGAATGGAAAAAGAGAAATTACAATTCATTAAATTTCCACTGGAAAAGCTTGTGAGGCTGTAAGGGCTTATATGAGCTGCTACTTCTTTCCTGCTGTAAGACAAGCTAAGCTACACCTGCAGGAGTGAAAAAAACCAAGCCTTTTTATTATTCTGACATGATGACCTCCTAAATAATGCACTTTTTGTTCTTTCTCCAAGGGACCTAGGGGAATGCCAGGAGAAAGAGGACGAATTGGACCACACGGTGCCCCTGTAAGTGGAATCTTCCTTCTCGCTTGTAATTCTTCTCCTGTTTTACTTAAATCCCTGAGCCTGAAAGTGTGTGTTAATGTGACTTGCTAGTCACTTGTGTGGTGAGTTCTGCTGTAGCTTAAGGAAGTCAGGGCTGAGCAGTTTTGTGGGGTGAGATTTTTACTATAAATTTTAGAAGTTAAAAAAACAATTTTAAAATGAGAATGGTTACTATATGGTAATTTCTCATAGCAGAGCTGCCCATGGGTCTAAATACCCTCACAGCACAATTTTCTGGGCTATAAAAATGTCTTCTGTGTTTCTGTGGAATTTCTTGTGAGAGGTTCTTTTCAGCAAAAATTATATAAAGTGAAATAGTTTTGTCTGGGAAAAGATTAAAAATGAACATTTAGATGAAGTCTTTCAATTCAGATTTCAATTTACATAAAATCTATAAATTTAATTCCAGATAATAAGGCTATCTTCTTAAAAATACTTTGATTTTCAGCAAAAAGAGGGATTATCCTTGGCATGAGATCGTATCTGAGTTAGAACTTCCATCCTGCTGCTTTTATGTCCAGTGTCAAGTATTGTTTTTCTGGCATTTCTCCCCCTGGCTTTTCTGTGCTCCACTTGTGTCATGTGGCCCATACAATGACATCCTCAAAATATTGTCCTTTCTGAAAACAGAGAAATCCATTAATTCAAATTGGAACATTTCTTCCAGACGTTTTCCATGACAGTCTTTGGAGGAATGTGCAATCCAGCATTTCTTCAATCACTTTAGTATATATTGTTTTATCACAAATGCTGACAATAAATAATTAAAAAAATAGGTATAGGTCTTACAAATATTCTATGTTTTCTGTTTTCCTGTCTAGGGTGGACGTGGCCAGCATGGTATGCCTGGGAAGCCAGGCCCAATGGTAAGTGATTGGTTCTCAATCACCGCCTGTTTCACTTCATATTTCCACTTGCCTTTTGACACTATTGAAAAAAAATAAAATGCTGGCAGCTGCTGGTATCAGTTAAGTGCATCTGGAATTAATTATCTGAGAATGATTCCTAGTTCTACTTGTTTTAGTTTTAGTGCTGTCCTCTGCAAAATTGTCCTCTGTGGGTTAGTTCATCTAAAGGTTTTAATTTGCAGAGGAGTAGGCCATAGCATCTCCTGGGGAGGTGATGCTCGGCTGCTCCTACAGAGTCCATATGGTAGGGAGGAAAGTGTCTCAAGCGCACACACTGCAATTTAAAGCGGTTTGTAATGGCACGTTATCTTCCTTCACATGCAAAGTTGGCAAATGAGGCTGTACCCATTGTCAGCAAGAAGGAAGGCACTTAGTGATAGCACAACTTGCTCCCTGCAATTGTTCCATTAGCAAATGTGCAAAAGAGCCTTTTAATTAGGGACAGTCACTTTTTGAGCTGAAGGACCAGAAGCCTGTGTCTGAATGTCTGCCAAGTTGAGAAAGCCTGGCCTGCACGGCTGTTGAAGTTCTCCCACCACGGCAAAAAGGCTGCAGAGGGAGACGTGGCTGTTTACACTCAAGAGAGTCAGTGTAGCAAAGGATGTTGGTTTTGATCCTACAGTCCAATCTTACACTGCATTTACAAAATACATTTGCTTGAATTCACATGAGTCAGGGATTATTCCCACACAGTTAATTTTGTGTTGCTTTTGCATGTGAAAACTAGTGATGATTTTGTACTATTTGTGCAAGGCCAGCTTCCACTTTAAAAAATGTGGTATTTATGTTTGCTTTTTTTTTGAAAGCATTACTTGTAGGATATGGGTGACAGCTTCTATCCATTGATGTAGTCAGCCTTTACCATTTTGTGATGTTCGGCTTAGAAAAAACCAACAAACCGAACACAAAACCCAACAACCAAACACCCCAAAAGCACTGCACCAAAACCCCCTGCTCAAAACCCTAAACCACACCTGCCTGCAGTTAGAATTTCCTTCCGTGCATGCTTTTTATTTTCTTGTGACTATGTTCTGAGAAAAATTCATTTACCTGTGTCATCTTAATGAACAGAATGTTTTATTAAAAAATTCCTTAAGAAATAATTAACTGTAATAGAAGCTCAAAAAATAAGTGCGAGTACCTAAAAGCTACAAAACTCAATTATTTAGTGTATCATGAAGGAAAGGTAAGTTGTTAGAAGAAACTTTAAAACAAAGAAAAGTTTTTTTCCAGTATTTCAAAATAAAGTTCAAAAAAGCTGGGTTGCAAGCTATGAGGTTTTATGTGAAGCTTGTAATTTTTTTTTGGCATAAAATGTGAGCTCAGCTTCCCTGGACATGATAAGTGGTTGGCTAATATTTTTGGAAAATCCCACGTAGTGTCACAAGGGAGATACTCGTCCTTAATGCACATGTTTCTCATTGGAGATAGCGTTAATGAAATGTGTTGTTGTTTGGGTCAGTGCAGTGCTACACCATAATCCTGGAACTCTTCCTGCAGCAAGAGGGAGATTTGGCAGACATTATTTGTGATCCAATAAACTGGGACATAGGTTTTCAAAAATACACTTAGTGAGCTGTTGCATCTGTTCTGTAGAAATCCAGTGCTGGGTCACAGCAGAAGTGTTGTCTGTAATTAATGCTCCATGGGACAGATTGCTCTGATTAAGTTTGTCAGGAGAGCTTTATTACACAGAACATTTTTTCTCAGTATGAATCATATTTTACAAAAAGACAGAAAATCAGGAAAAGATAAAGAGGAATTATCTAGGAACAGTGTTGCAGTGAGTACTAATAACCACTGTGTGCCGCCATCCAGAGACTTTGGAATACAGTAGAAAGTCCTTCTGTTCAATGTCTTGTTCAGCACAGCAAGAATCTTTGTCTCTATAGCCCTGAAACTTTGATCCAAGATCTGTGTTTTACAGGTTGCAAATGAATTGCCTGTGAATTTAAGAATCTTAATTCCCATAATTGTTAACTGTGAATTGTGTATGTTGCAATTTGGGCATTAATAGCTGAATCAAGAGGTGTAGCTTTGCTGAAGTCAGCAAACATATTATTAAAGAACTGCACCACAATTCCATAAAATGTGTATGTATCACTTAAAAATGTGATATTTATAGTTATTTTGGTTTTGTTATAAACAAATGTTTTATGACCAAAAAATACATGTAATCCTAGACCCACATTTAACTGGTGATCAGATACTAATCTGTGTGATCTAAATCACTGAATTACAGCTTTGTGTGTCTGTCTTTTATAGGGCCCACTTGGCATAACTGGCTCTCCAGGTTTTCCTGGTATTCCTGGTATAAAGGTAAAAAATAAAATGAAAGTATCTTTTTAAAATGTCTAACAACACACAACTAAAAATGTAGACTAGACTACACAGAGCTCAGACTGATGTGCGTACAGATCCCCAGGAGCTGCTGTGAAATCAGTCTTAGTCAAGACCTTCAGACAGAAGATAAAACCCAAAGCCAAATGCAATTGAAATTGCATTTTGCAAATGCAAAAGCAATTGCAATTCACCACTGTTAAGATACTTTGCTTTCCCTTTTGCTCATGTCAAGGGGTGATTATAAGATGACTGTCATGCTGTGCTTCAGGAATCTTGTCCAATATATTCAAAGGATTGCAAGATACATTGTTAGAAGTGAGGTTGTGAGGGCAAGTCTAAGACAATATGGAGGCAGGACCTTCCAGTGCTGAAACTGCTAGTTTTGGCCAAGAACACTTTTTGAGATGATCTGGATTGGTAAGGGAAATGCCTGAACCCCAACAGAGATGTGCTACAGTTCATCACAGCAGAGCACGTTACAATTACTACCTTTTGTGGCTTGGAGTGATAGGGCTGTGAATTGAAGAACTTTCATTGGCTTCAGCACTGTCTTTGTGGCGCTTCCCTCTCTTGCTTTTCAAAAAAGTGCTCGGGTTTTTTTTTTTTTTTCTTCTTAGCCTTGTGACAATGTCTTTGAAGATAGAAGAGACAACAGCTTCTTAATACTTCTTATACATGCCCTCCACCCAGCTGCTCCTCTTTGTTCCCTTACACTCCTAATACATGATAAGAAAATGTTATACAAGAAGAAACTCTCAATTGGTCAGGTAGCCAAGTTCAGCAGATGTTTTGCGTTGTTGTGAAGCTGGCAACATTTATGAAACTGTTTGGAAATGAGTCTTAGTAACAGTATCAACTTAATCATAGTGTCATAGAATAGCAGGTTGGAAGGGGACCTCTAGAATCATCTGCTCCAACCTTTCTTGGAAAAAGCACAGTCTAGACAAGATGAGTGTACAGTTAAATGACAGCCCTTGTGTAGTGCATGTCGTAAAATGTTTTAGTATGGCTCAGCATGATTTTACCTAAGTAAATGTTTAAAAAAGCTGTCACATGATGAATCAATTACAGCTTTTGAAAAGGAGAAGCTACTTTCAAGTTTGATCATCAGATGATGTAAAATCGGAATAGTTGCTTTGAACTCATAAAAACTCAGCAGATTATACAATGAAGATGTGATACTTGGTATGAAGATGTGATATTAACAGCCATCACTTCCAAAAGGCATACTTCCTATATAAAATTAAAATTAAAAGAAGGTGCTGGGAAGAATTTTTTATTGTCCAATCTAATCTTACAGAGATTTGATATTTTATAGAGTGCTGTAGCAGTGAGTTCATCTGTACTGTGCAAAAAAAAAACCCAAACCAACCAATCCCAGATGTGTTATCATATCTAAGTCTTGAGCCTTGCTGTTAATGAAGGTAAAAAAGCTTGTAAAATTACAGATAGTAATTACACATAGTGGGATTTAAAAAAGGCAAGTCTGTTCTGGATCTGATTTGGACTCCTGGATAGTGCTGCTTTTCTGCAGAGTTTCCTTGTCTTGTATACATTAGGAAAAAATCCCATCTATACTCTTAATGTTTACATTCACCTAGAAGTAATAAAAGCAAAATTAGGTAAGCAAAACCGTATTTTCAGGGTAATAAACTATTTCAAACGTGAATTGTGTTTCTGTTATAAGCTCAGTATTCCTCCTGAGTTACTTTATAGCGCTACTTTTTAGACCTAAATAATCTCCAGGTGTTTTCTTATGTGGAATCTTAGGGTGAAGCAGGTCCAACAGGACCTCGTGGTCCTGAAGGTCCCCAAGGACAAAGAGGTGAAACGGGTCCTCAGGGACCAGCTGGGTCACAAGGTCTTCCTGTAAGTACATTGAATTGAGTTCCTCAGTGCTCAGCTTGTACATGTTCACCTGTTTAGAGGGGTTTTTTGTGCCCCACCTGACAATGAGTTTTATTCAAATTACTTTCTTTCCCAAGGAAAAAAGGTCTCGTTCCTTTGTTTTGTGCTAATTGTATTGATAAAAACTATTTGTTATTTTATTACAAGTTGGAAAACTGACAGTTACACAGCTTGATACAGTCTCAATCCTCAAAGTACTTTAAAACTTAAGCTTAAACATAAGATCTTCAACATTAAAAATCACATTGACTTGTCTGCTTTATTGCCCTTTTTAGCATTTGCATATGTTTCTTTAATAGCCTTTATTTTCTGGTCTTGTAAAGTGGATAAAATAACTGTCTTCGGCTTTTGTAGTTGATGCCCTTGTCATTTAAATGATTTTTAATGATTGGTACCTTATCTTCAGGGTACTGAAGGGACAGATGGTTCCCCCGGTGCAAAGGGCCCTACCGTAAGTAATCATATTTGCTGTTGCAGAAATTGTGTAAGTTAATTTCTTTTATTTCCTTATTTTGCTGGTGTTTCCTTACTGTGCTTGCTGTTTGTATTTGTAGGGATCTCCAGGCACTGGAGGCCCCCCTGGTTTATCAGGCCCCCCTGGCTCCCCAGGACCACAGGGCAGTACCGGCCCCCCCGGGATTCGAGGCCAGCCGGTAATGGGGTCTTTTTGTCTTTGGGAATTGTAATGTCTGGCACATGTGTCACTCTGCGGAACTAAAGCAGTGATTAGCCGTGGGCTTCCTTTAAATACAGCAGTAGCATGCCAGGGAGAATGCTAGGACTCAGATCCTGTGAATCTTCTGTATGTCCAAAATACCATTACTTCTTTCTTAAAGAAGTGAGAAAGAAGTGTGTCTTTATAAACCTGGGAAAAGAGATGTATTTAAGTTTTTGTCTTGATAACATAATAATAAGCATAATAAGGGTAAAGACAAGCCATTATAAGCACCTTATTATATTGCCTACAATTAGTGACTAAACTAGGAAATGTTTCTCTGTTTCATGGCATAATACAAAATGATGAAGTGCTTTATGTGGACTTTTAACCTTACTGGTGCTATTCATGTGTTTGTTTTCAGGGAGACCCTGGTGTCCCAGGTTTCAAGGGAGAAGCAGGACCCAAAGGTGAACCTGTAAGTGTCCATATGCTTTTTAAGATGAAGAGGAAACACAGAGGCTTATAACCGTGTAACTTTTGGGAGAAAACTGACTCTGCAGAGTTTGAGTTGGTTTGTCAACCAGTCCTTAGCTTTTCTTTCTCACCAGTTAAGTGATCATGTAATAACTGACAAAAATGTAGAGGTGAAGTAGTAGTTTCTTTACCACTGTCTTCTTGTTTGAAAATTTCTATTAGAGTCTCTCTGAATTTTGACTCCTTTGCAGCTTGACTAAATAAAAATTATTATGGGTGATTATAAGAAGCAGTGTACAGCCCAACGGCAGAATTACAATTTATTAGATTATAAACATTGTAAAAGAGAAAAGCAGATGCTGAAAAGCTGTTATTTTTTAACTGATCCAAAACCTAACTAGTTTTTTCTCCTTTATCTGGAAAAATGGTTTATAGTGTTCAGAAGGCAGTCTGTTTTAATATGCCTGAGAAATGGTGAGCTTAACAATGTTTTTTTAAATAGCATTTTATTCTCACTAGGGCCCACAAGGTCCCCAGGGTCCCATTGGCCCCATAGGTGAAGAAGGGAAAAGAGGTCCTCGAGGTGATCCAGGGTCAGTAGGTCCACCAGGTCCTGTTGGAGAGAGGGTAAGCAACCTAGAGAAATAATATGTTTTAAGACATGCACTGCTAAGCTGAAAAACCTTGTGATGGATATTCTTACCTCATGAATATTCTTACAGCTTCATTGTGGGTGTAGTCAAACCTTATTTTCCTAGTAGCAGTTAATACTGTGTGTTATTATTTTACACTGGATACTTTTATGTGGAGGTTCAGTGTACAGGATAGTATGGTAGGAGAAAGGATGGAGATAGGACAAGCTCATCTGGAGACTGTTTCCTGCACCTGTACAGCTGCTCATCTTGCTTTCAATGAGGCTGTTCACAGAGAAGGAGCTGTCCAGCACGCATTAATGGGACACTGATATTTTTACCACTCTAAGTCATAACCCCCTCCCCTCCTGCCACCACCAATTTAAGTACTGAAGTAAGAAAATTGTAAGGAAATGAACTAAACCCTCAAACCATGAATCTGGTCCTTTATTTGTAATAAGTATGTAAAAATTAAGGTAATTGTCTTCTATCTCCTGCTTTTCCTAGGGTGCTCCTGGTAACCGTGGTTTTCCAGGTTCTGATGGTTTGCCTGGACCAAAGGTAAGTTAAATTAAATTAAAGTATCCATCTTTTATTGTGTAGTTTGTTAAATTTTCATACATCCAGACATATAAAAAGAAAGTGTTCAGTTAAAAATGCCTGCTTCTGGGCAAATAGGCAGATCCAATTTACAAATGCCAAAAGGGGGTCTGAATGCGTAGAGACAAATTTTTTGGGAAAAGTCACTTTCAGTGCATGATGTTCAGCTTTGCTTGCTTGTCCCTGACTTAATGCTCCCATTGTTTTGGAATGTGCACAGATAAGGGTTTGACCTGTTCTACTCCTGTATTGCTTTATGTACTGCTCTGTAGGAGGTGACTCTGTGAAAAATTGCCTATTCTTTGTGTGTGGTGTGATTTTCTAGACTTGCCTCTTAAAAACAGAGGGGTTTATCTGGCTTTCTTAACTGCTCTAACACTTCCAGGGAAGTGACTCACATAGGCATTTGTCTAGTATTTCTGTAAATTCCTAACATGGTAAAAATACAGGGATTCTAAAATGCTTCTATAAACTTGCTTTAAGGAAAAGACAACTTCTAAGTAATAATTTTGGGGAGAAAAGATAATAAATAGAAAACTACTACTAATAAAAGTATTAATGATTTGTAACTTTGTTTGCAAAAATAGATCCTTAATAGAGGATCCTGTTTTTATTTAACCTTCTCCTGCTGTCACTCTTCTAGCTGTTAACTTGTAGCTCACTGGTGTCTTTCTAGGGAGCCCAAGGAGAGCGTGGTCCAGCAGGATCTTCTGGACCTAAAGGAGGTCAGGGAGATCCTGGACGCCCTGGTGAACCTGGCCTTCCAGGTGCAAGGGTAAGGGACTAATAGCAGTACACTATAAACCATGGTACCTTTCTTTTTCAAAAGGCAGCAGTGAATGTTGAGGAATTTAGATGCTGTTATACAAGGGCAGACTGGTTTCCGTGGGGCTAAAGGCCAAAAGAGCTGTCTTTATTCCCAGCTGATTTTGGGAAGCACAGGTTTTGTCTTAGAAAAAGGAGAAATAGCCATGATTGAGAACAGCTAATGCAACTGAAGGAAGTGGGTTTGTAAAGCACAGTTGCCATGGGATAACATGGATTGAAGGCCAACCTTCATTAAATTGGTGACTGATAACATACAAGATTGAGTGGTGCATATCACCTGGAGATTTTTTTCAGGAAAATTATTGGAGGAAAATTCAAAATATCAGAAAAGGGCATAAAGGGAGCAGTTAAATGTGATATAGGTCATTGGGTAATGTTGGCAGAAATAAAGATGAGCCTGCGAGAAGCTCAAGAGGTGTAAAAGCAGGGAAAGGGTGAATAGGGAGAAAGAAGATCAAAGATAGTGAGGGATGAAGCTGTAAAGTGAAGATAAGGATGAAGACCTTTGATATAGAGAATTTTGTGCTATGGTAGTAACTGAGCATTTCTTTGGGATTTATTTATATTTCTTTACTGTTATAGAATTACAGACCTAACCCTAACACCAATGTTATTCCTGCTTTTAGGGTTTGACAGGAAATCCAGGTGTTCAAGGCCCTGAAGGAAAACTTGGCCCCTTGGTAAGTGACATAAAAATTAGTCTTGTCAGTTAATGTCACAGTAATTCAAAGGTCCCACCTCACTGAAATTGCTGTTACTAACATGAGTATTCTTGATTTATTAAGGTTCATCTTCTCTTTTGATAGTTCACTTTACATTCCTAACTTCAAAATTAGTACTAATCAGTAATGTTTGTTTAGTTTTGTCTGTGTAGCAGTGTCTGTTGTTTAGCAGCTGCTATATCACTGTTAAGTGTTTGAATGGAACATTTTTCTAGTTGTCACTTTAAGGACACAATAAAGTATTTGTACATGATTCAGTTCTAATTATTGCATAGCATTTGGTTACATCCAGCAGTATGTCTGCTCTAAAGACATTTTGACTGATAAGTGAAGCACCAAACCAGGTTAATGTTATTTTCTTTATATATACAAGCATTTTCTAGGGGTTAGTAAGTTCATATGAATAAATATATTTAGAATTTAATGGGGAAAATCCTTTATCTCTTCAGGGTGCTCCTGGTGAAGATGGACGTCCAGGTCCTGCAGGTTCCATAGGAATCAGAGGTCAGCCAGGCAGCATGGGCCTTCCTGGGCCAAAGGGTAGTAGTGTGAGTATGGCAATCCCTGTTTAACCATTTCTGCATATTTAATGGATAAAAAAATATCTAAACCTGTTCATTTTTATTTCTGCAATTTAGGGTGATCCTGGAAAACCCGGAGAAGCAGGCAATGCAGGTGTCCCAGGACAGAGAGTGAGTGTGGCTGTTACTTGCAGTGATTACAGAAAATGGTGCTTTTCTGTTACGTGTGTTCACTATACAAGATTTCTTCCCCTGTCATTTCAATGTAGGGAGCCCCTGGTAAAGATGGTGAAGTTGGCCCTTCCGGTCCTGTTGGCCCACCTGTAAGTCAGCTGTTACCTCTCTGCCTGCCTGCCTGGCACTCCATTTATTCACTACACTTTCGCCTTCTATTCTTATCAACCTTCATGCCAGTTGTTGATTCCAAGCAAAAAATTCCAAGAACATTTAAAGAAAAAATTGTCCTAGAAAAATTGCTAGCTTTATATTCAAAATATATATAATAGTAGTCTAATTCCTTTTACTAAACATCACAAAAAATAGTGCAAAGAGTAAAATATTCTCATAGTTCATTTTCCTGGCTTTCTTGGTTTTAATGGAACTGAGTGTTTTCCAGTTACCAGAGAACCTTTAGGGGAAGGATTTTAAAGAAATAATATACATCTTATTACATCTTCTAGATAGGCCATCTTGTCCTGGGATGAGTAAAAATATATAATAAACAAATACCTAATTGAAAATACGCATATTCAGAGAAAAGAAAAATTGTGGAGCCTACCTATATTTCTCTTCTGTTTACTTATTACTTCCTTTTGTGTAGGGCCTGGCAGGAGAAAGAGGAGAACAAGGCCCTCCAGGTCCTACAGGGTTTCAGGTATGTGCATTCTTTTTTATTTTTTTTTAATTAAAAAACAAACAGCCATGTCTTTATCAACTTCAATTGGAGAAATTGAATCAAGTGATGTATAACATAACACAACTTCAGAACTAAGGCAAGGATGTTGAGACCAGTTAATGATACATAACTTTCGTATCAGCTGTGCACTAAACCAAACTGGCAAAGGCTTACATACCAGCTCTGTATCCCTTGAGAAAACCTTTGATGTTATTCAGTTTTAATTTGAAGATTTTTCAAAAAAGTTCCAAATACAGAGCAAAATAATTGTCTTGATAATGAAGCATTAATTAATACCTGTTTATAGAGAATTTTACTTTAGGGCTGAGATGTCCTGCAAATGTTAAGGAAGGCCTGCCTTCTCATTTAGAGAGGGGGAAACACTTCAGTGCAATAGTAATATAACTGTTTTCCTTGGGGATCTCTGAGGGTGTGCTCTTGTACTGAGTGTACTGCTACATTCATAATCTTGGTGTCCTAGTTAAATCTAGTTTTATATAACTTTCTCTCATGTTAGTGACCATTTTATTTACTTTTTACAGGGCTTGCCTGGGCCACCAGGTCCTCCAGGTGAGGGAGGAAAGCCAGGTGATCAGGTAATTTATGTGTAACATAACATTAAAAAGAATACACTTTATAAAGTAGTTTTACATTTTCTTCTCTTTCAAATTGAATTTCCCACTCTGTTTCAAAAAACTTACTGATGTAGTCTGCAAGCTGTCCAAGAACTGCTTTGGCATGAAATAATTACAATAATCTGTGTTCATGGACTGAGATGGACTATCACCTCTTGTTACTGACAGATGATATTTAGAACTGGCCATCTACATCCACAGTACTTTGGAAATAAAAATGTTTGTCTCTAATTTCCATAACTATAAAGTTACGAAAAATGATTTCATTCTAATATTGAGTTCTGTTCTGCTTAGGGTGTGCCTGGAGATCCTGGAGCTGTTGGTCCATTGGGCCCCAGGGTAAGTGTTTTCTTTCAGAGTTTAAATATTCATAACAGTTCTCTGAGGTTGGAAGTTGATATGTAATATGGACTTTAACAGCTAAAGTCAGTATTTGACCTTTTTCCCCATCAACAAAATGTTTGTAAATATGGATATGTTTTAAGATAGTTTCTGTAAAATCTACTGCCTTTAATTATTTTGTAGCTCCTGAAGTGGTGTTGAGTACTAGCTGCTAAATGATTGGGTTTATGCTGTGAAATGAGAGATTTTAGTTTGCTGAGAAACATGTGTCCCTCACCTATGACAGTGAAAGCACGAAGCTTTTTATTTGATCAGTTCTAGAATTTGTTTACAGGCTCTGCTGCACATATGGTGTTTTCAGGATTTTGTCTACCAGAACTCTACCTTGCCTTGTAAATAAATAATAATCTTTCATTTTGTAGGGAGAACGTGGCAATCCAGGGGAAAGGGGAGAACCAGGTGCATCAGGACTCCAGGGTGAAAAGGGTATGGCCGGAGGCCACGGTCCCGATGGCCCAAAGGTAAACTGAGTGGAGATTTGCATTGCTGCAGTGATGTGATGTATACTTCTGCTCATTTGCATGAATGTAAGAGAGCTTTTTTATTATAAATATGAAAGTTATCTCCTTTGTTGAAGGAAGGACACACAAGTTATTCCAATTATAACAATATTAATAACTTGCAACATACTTAAATGTTGAGAATTCACAATAGAACTGGGCAAAGCCATTTCTGAACTGCAGAAAACCATCTAGCAATGTTTTAAGAGCCATGCCAGTTTATACAAAGACACTTGGCAGGCTAAGCAGTTAAAGGAAAATGCTGAAAGCTTCATGCCTGCATGCATGTACCTGCTACTGATGTGATTAGGCCAGGAAAGTCATGCCAAGTAGGGAGTGCCTCTAGTTATGTGAAACCTGTAATAGACATGAGCATCTCTGCCCCGGCAGCTTCTGCCTGTACCTACTTTCTATACTAAACCTATGTGGTGTCAAGGTCAAGGCAGAAAGATGCTCAAGCTTCTTTTTTTGTCTATTTTCCTCTCCAGTATGCACTGATTAAATACTAATGTATTTGGAAGAACTATGGTATTACAGTTGAACTTCCTGAGTAACACAATGGGAAAAGAAAAGTATTTGGATGTGAATAAAGTCCAAATTTCAGATAAAATTATTACTTAAAACTGTACCCCAGAGATGTCAACACACACACAGCATGTTGTGCAGCCTAGAGACAAAGATGCTTCTCAGATGAATAGGCAACAACTTGTTCTTTCTCTGTTCCAGGGAAGCCCAGGCCCTAGTGGGACACCTGGTGATCCGGGCCCACCAGGCCTTCAGGGCATGCCTGGAGAGAGAGGGATTGCTGGAACACCTGGCCCTAAGGGTGATAGAGTAAGTCTGTTTATTTCTGTCCTCCTGAGTAGAATTATCTGTCCCTCAACACTGCAGTTATTCCAGGGTATGACCTGCTCATCATTCAGTGCCATAACTGGGACTTTCTGGGTATTTTCCGTAGGGCGGTGTAGGTGAGAAGGGTGCTGAAGGTACAGCTGGCAACGATGGGGCAAGAGTAAGTAAATCTGTCTCTCTCTTTAGACCTACTCTTCACACACTGGTTTGTTTACTATGCTAGGGCACTCAGCTTGTAGAGTTAAACACTATGCAGTGTTATGGTATATCATGGGTTTATAGTCATTACCTCACCCTCTAAATTTTCAACTTTTTCAAGACTGCTGTGCACAACATTTTGGGGTGTCTGTGTTCCAAGCCCCTATTTTGTATCATCAGTAATAATAAACCGTCACAGCGAGTTAAGAGCTTGATGGAAAAGATTCACAGTTGACTTGGGATTTGTCTACGTTGACTATAGTAAAAAATATGAAAAAATGAACAGGCAAAAAGCAAACCTTCCAACCCTGAGTCGTGGACTAAGGCAGATGCCTCCTTATTGTCTGCATCAAGTTGTCCACAATCTGTCCTAAATTTCACAGGTGAAAATTCCTGTAAATGTACTAAGCTTCATATGAGCAGTAAGTTGCTGGCACTTCTGGAAAGCTTTGAATCTCCATTGCATAACACTGCTGCATAGACCAGCTGTGCAATAATCCCAATTGCACTGGGTTTTCTTTGTGTGTACTGACCATTTTTCCTTCCCAGATGTTATTTGAGTTACTTTTTAAGTGAATTGAGAATATATCTGAGATTCTTGGGTTGTGCAAACCTGTTGGAGTACTAGCTGCTAAGCATTTGGAAATCTGAGGTACAGTCAAAATATGAGGATCCTGTCTGGACTAAATTTATACTTAAAGAGGAAAAATGTTTTTGAGAAACCTTACTATATGGAGGCACTAATGAAATTATCATCTGTGAGCTGGAATTGGTTATATAAATCAAACATTATCCAAAAATACGGAGTGGTTCTTAGTCATTGTAAGGGAAGGTTAGGGCTTATAGTAGTTAATGAACAGGTGAAATAATGGTGAGCTGAAGGATCATTATGTGGAGTTGGTGGGTTTGGATGGAGAACTTGCAACCTATTTGCCTAGCTGCCTCATGAAGAGAGAAAGGACGCTTTTGAGGAGTTTGCAAGACCTAAATGAATCTTCAGAACTAATGATGGATACTTTAATTTAAAAAGTTAAACACTAACATAAAAGAAATAGAGCTCTGTGCAAGTGGGGAAAAAGGACTTGATTTCTTTTTCAGAGAGCAAAATAAAGCTGGGGCTATTTGTTTTTTTGTATCATTGGCCTTATTCATGAATAGTGCATAAAGCAGATGATGAAGTTAGAAAAGAAAGAGAGAATGAAGGAAAGCAGATCTTTTGTGGGTGGTTTGGTCACTGGGAGCTGGGAGAGGAAATGCAAGTCAATTTTAGATAAAGAACACAAAATAAGTTTCCAGAGATAAAGTAGAAGAATTCAAAGGAATGAAAAAGCATATGGGAATGAGAAGTTTTAAACTACCTTTTTGGAGCATCACTTTTCTAACTTCCTTTCATCTTAATTTGTTCAAAAGGGTCTCCCTGGTCCAATAGGCCCAATGGGTCCAGCAGGTCCCACTGGTGAAAAGGTAAACAGATTTTTATTCCATTCCCTACTGAAGTTTCTTAATATTATCAGACTTCCTTAGCATTTTAATGACTCAACAAGTAAGTTACTTGGGAAATAAAAATCTTCAATTTTATTTTAAGGGTGAACCAGGTCCTCGAGGTCTAATTGGTCCTCCTGGCTCTCGTGGAAACCCTGTGAGTAAACATGCTTTGTTTTTGTCTGGTGTACGTTAGCAATACCTAACACTGATCCAACTCCAGGCATTTTTCTTATTTGCTGGTGTATTTTCCCCTTTTTCTTTCCCTTTCTCTGTGGCCAAATGTGAAGTTCTGACTTGTTGCTGTGCACTTGCAAAACTATTACGAGATTTTCCTCCTGTGACCTATACTTGTTTTAGGGCAAACTTTATAGAGTTACCCTCACTTACCTCACTCCTGAAACTATGCCACCACTTTTAATTGTGTCAATGTTTTTAAAAGCTTGCCCCTAGCAAATTCCACTGTACAGATACAAGTATTTAATGGGCAAAGTGCAGAAGTAATCCTTAGGTCATCCGCTTATGTAACTCTTGTCATCTTCCATCTATCAGTGATTTTAAGTATTTTAAGGGTTGACTTCAATTAGGGAATTAGAGGCTCAGCCCTTCTAGATCCTTCATACTGCTTGAAATTGATTATGTCCCTGTCATAAATCAGAACAGTCTTGTTTCCAGTATAATTTGGAGCAGCTTCTACCCTTTTAGGGAGTGCTGGAGTTGGCAGCCTTCAGCTACTTCTTTTCCAAGCAAATGTTGTAGGGAAAGCTCAGTCGAAGCCTATTCTGCCCTTATAGAAGAGTACTTCTTTGAACTACTGTTTTTTTCCCCAGTGTGATTGGAATGGTAGGTTGCATGCAGTGTGTGCTCTTTGGCTATCCCTGGAAGGGGTGGGTTTGACCAGAATTTCTCCTAGTGCTGTTTTAGTGCTTGCCTGTGCCTTCCATCTCTGAATTCTGAAAGCTCAATATACTCTTGAGCACATGGCAGATTTTAACAGCATAGCTTAACATCCTTTATTTTATGATAAAAAGATCATTTGATTCTGATTAATAGAGCAAAAGTATAATGGTACTGATGACATTAAACAGTTAACATCCTTTCTTATGTATTGAACTGTAAATGATACTGTCTATAGAAAGATGGCTGTTAAATACAGTTATTTTCAATTTTTCTGACCAGGGTTCCCGAGGAGAAAATGGCCCAACTGGCGCTGTTGGTTTTGCTGGCCCCCCGGTATGTGTTTTGGAACACTAATGAGTTTCCTTTACTCATGCTTTGACACACTTCATTTCCTTCATTATGAATAATATTGCAGTGTTCTGGATTGGGAATCACATTTTTGCTGCAAAAATAGCTGTTTCTTTTTCCCATCAGTATATCAAGTGAAGAAAAGGGCCAGTAAGCGCCCTAGACAGTTGAAAAGTGGTTTTCTTGTTAAGGTTATGTAATTGCTGATTTTAACACACCAGATTTCATATTTTCATTAATATGTTATGGTGCTCCTTTGAGATTAAAATGAGGGAAGTTAAAAACTGTCTACTGAAGGTAGCAAAGATTTGCGCCATGAGTACTGAAGGCTGGAATGAGGTGATGGACCAGATGGAATGGAATACCCTAAACTTTCCCACAGACTGAGTATCCTGTTTCAGGGTCCCTTTCACAAAGAGTCATGCACCTGCTTCCCTTGGCGGGAAAAAAGCCTAGAAAAGACAATGTTTGTTTTGTAGCTGCTGAGGAAAATAGAAAATCTAAAGAGAAGGAAAATATGAGCTAGATAAGTAAAATATTTTAAATGGAAATACTGGTTTCACAAAATGTTCAGAAAATCTCACGTGTTATCCTCTAAAGACCATGCTGAATCAATAAACAAGTGTTTTCTGGACTGATTTGTACCCCTGGTAGTTTTTTTTTTTTCCTTTAAAAAATTCTCTACAGAATTACTTTAAGAAAGATTTGGTATTGTCTGACCTGATGTTTCTTCTAAATATTATTTCTTGTAGGGCCCTGATGGTCAGCCTGGTGTGAAAGGTGAACCTGGAGAACCTGGACAGAAAGGAGATGCTGGATCTCCAGGTCCCCAGGGTCTTGCTGGGTCTCATGGTCCACCAGTAAGTATGAATAACATCATCACAGAACCAGTGACATAGGCTGATCTTACTTACTTAAAAAGTTCTGTGTGTTCACTAACACCCCTCTCTTTCTCCTTTCCTTTTAGGGTCCTCCAGGTGTTCCTGGTCTGAAAGGTGGTAGAGGAACTCAGGGTCCACCTGTAAGTAGATTTCATGTGTTGTGACCTGATTGCAGATAATCTAATACTGAAATTTTATGTAATGTGTGTGTTATTCCTTATCTGAACTTGTTTCTTCAGTCTGTAAATGTAACATTTGCTCACTAATTAAGCTGAGAACATTTGAGGTAACTAGTGCTGTATTCCTTTTGATAAAGATGGCATTAAAAAGGTTTTTGTTTTTTTTTTTAGGGTGCTACTGGATTCCCGGGATCTGCTGGAAGAGTTGGGCCTCCAGGACCTACTGTAAGTCAATTATAATTTTTCTAATAGGTGTGTTTTAGAAAATGGTCATCAAGAATCTGAAGACTAAATAAAGCAGGAAAGGTGAAGCTATGTTTATGGCCCGATGCTATTGAAGAGAAGAGTTTGTCAACACTGACTTCTCTGACTGATTGTTTGCATCATTAAATAAAGCTCATTAGTCTTTAGCTTGGTCCAGTGCCTGATGTTGGTCCAAGGCTTTCCATTGGGTTGAGTAGCCTTCCAAATTGCTGCTCAAATTGCTCCAATGACTTGATTGCTTACAGGAACAAAAAACCACAACTTACATTTTCCTCTATATTTTACTTTTTTGTCCCTGTAGTGGTGACTGAAGTTAGGACAGTTTTTGGAAAAGAAAGAGCCTCTACTGGGCTCTCTCATTGGTGGAGTTACTCGTAAGTTCCATTAAAATTCATTCAAAACAAACCCACAAACACAAAATCTTTTCTGTTCAAACATTTTCAGAAACACTATAAAAAAAATAAATTAGCTGTGGATCAAGTTGAGGATTGAACTCCACACAGAGAACTGTGTCATGCTTCATATGCCTTTTAATGTTAGGATGTGAATAACAACCTGCAGTCACTGTAAGGTTATCAAATGTGAAGTTTATGGAAAACTTAACATGCACGTGAAGTCTTTTAAAAGTATTTGAGAAATGAACAAAGGTCTGTTAAAACACTAATTTGTACCATGGGAATAAAAAGTTTGGATATAGACTTCAGCTTGATGATACTAGAAAGAATGGCCAAGGGTGAGTTTTCTAGCAGTGGTTGTACACTTGAGGTGAAAAGAAAACCAAAAAAGAGAGAAACAGAAAAAAGTATCTTTTAAAGGAGTGAGTTTGGAATTGAAAACTGGGGGGGCATGGGTGGAGCTTTGGACATAATTTAATGAGATGTTTAGTTCATTTCATTTATTTGATCATAAAAGAGAAGATAATAGCTTTTAGCTCATTCACATTTTTTGGCCTTTCTCAGAGTATGTATATTTATAGTTTATCAAAACACAGTCCTTAGAATTTATTGTCCTGATCAGAAAAGGGTCCAATGTAACGATGTGTTTTCATTTTTTTAGGGAGCCCCAGGGCCTGCTGGGCCTATTGGTGAACCAGGAAAAGAAGGTCCCCCAGGTCTTCGTGGCGATCCTGGTTCTCATGGCCGTGTGGGAGATCGAGGGCCAGCTGGGCCTCCTGGAGGCCCCGGAGACAAGGGTGACCCAGGGGATGACGGGCAGCCAGTACGTCCCTTGATGTTACTGATTGTCCCTAAACCAGCTCCAGGCTTGGTCTCATTATTATCGCTGCTGACATGACTGTGACGTTGCTTTCTCCTCTGTGGATTTCAGGGCCCGGATGGTCCCCCTGGTCCAGCAGGAACTACTGGTCAGAGAGGAATTGTTGGTATGCCAGGACAGCGAGGGGAAAGAGGCATGCCTGGGCTGCCAGGTCCTGCAGTAAGTAACAACCAGGCCATGTGCCACCAGCCTGGGCATGCTCTGTGTGGGAGTCGCAGTGTAGTGCCCCTTAGAGCAGAAAGCTGGAAAACTCCAGTTGCAGGGTGAATAGAGAGAGAATAGTAAAGAACTAAATCTCATGCAAATGCATTAGGTGGAAGCTTTGTTTCTGCCATAACAGAAAGTCTGAACCTGAATTAAAAGTGAGTAATAGCATTAAGGCTTCTGTCTCAAATGTTCCTATTTGACTTAAAACTCGATCCCTGAAAAAAACAACCCCAGACTCTTCATTTAGGTACTCAAAGGTCACTTGAATGTGAGTAGATACTCTGTAAGCACTGTTCCATAAATTGTGAACTACAGACTTCCAAATGGCCATTTGAGCTCTCTTTGCTTTCATGTAGGATTTAGAGATATTTACTGGATAGCCTAATGATCCAAGAGATCAAATAATTAAATAGACCATTAGTAAAAGGGTTGGTATGGAGGATCTGTCATTACCACTGGATCCATTAAGTCACTTTATAGCTAAAGCTGGCCAGAAATTATTCCACGCTAACAAAATTTGTTAGTGTTGAGACAGAGAAAAATCATGTTAATTATTTCAAACTGCATTATATTTTTCTGAAATCTTAAACACCTTACCTATTGCAGATAATGACATCAGACTTACTGATTTATCAGTAACTTCTTAAAAATACAAAATATATTAAATACATATTCAAATTCTATAAGAACCTTTTCTTTAAATATCAGGGTTTTTTTCATTTACAAATGTAGATGGTATTTCAGTCTGGATTAATGATTAGTTTGGCAGGCAGCAGGGTTTTTGTGATTTCTTTGTTTTATGATTAAAATTTTGATATGATATTTCTCATCTTTTTTAGGGTACTCCAGGAAAGCAAGGTCCCACGGGGCCACCTGGTGACAAAGGTCCCCCAGGGCCTATTGGCCAGTCAGGTGCCACTGGGCCTGTAGGTGAAGCTGGTCCAGAAGTAAGTACTACAGCATTGTAGCATGCAAGATAAGACTGGTGGTTGTTCTTCTCAACTTGAAGTTAGAGGTGGAGGACAACTTTCTAGTTGTTCTTCTAGAAGTGCAAGATTACAGAGATAATTAATAGCTTTGCTTTACCCTTAATTCCAGGGACCTGCTGGTAATGATGGTACTCCTGGACGAGATGGAGCTGTTGGAGAACGTGTAAGAATATATTATTTTCTTAACTTTCTTCTGGAAATCCCTGTTTTATTACTGACTTACTGTAGATTTTCTTTTCATTCAGTTAACCTGGATGGAGAGGTTGTTCTGAAAGTGTATCACAGCTTTGAATATAGTACCTCTCAAAGCTGAGGATGCCTGGATAAGAGGCTAAGAACATCTGCCTCCACAAACTCATACTTGAGTTCTTGCAGCAGGAATATCTTTGTAGGTTGCAATAGCTCAAAAATAGACTGGCAGTGCTACAGTTTTTTTGCTTTGGTCTAGACCAGTCCTCTTTAGATAAACAGTTGAAATTCTGCTTTGCAGGGTGATCGTGGTGAACCTGGCCCTGCAGGCTTACCAGGTTCTCCAGGAGGTCCAGGAACTCCAGGTCCTGTGGGCCCTCCAGGAGATGCAGGTCAAAGAGGTGAAACTGTAAGTGAGGCGTTTTTAAAAAATAATTCTTTTTAATCAAAATCAATTCTGTATGGTTTTTGTGCACTGCTTCACATACTTTTTCTGTATGCAATCTTTGTAGGGTTCTCGAGGTCCGATGGGTCCCCCAGGACGTGCAGGAAAAAGAGGTTTGCCTGTAAGTTGCCCATGGCCACTTTGGTTTTGTCTGAGATACATTTTACAGGAAAGTGTGTGAGGAATTCAGCCCAGATTAGAATGCCAAGCAGGGCTTCACCTTGTGTTCTGACTGCAAGTGGGTGCAGGTAGTTCTGAGCAGCAAAGCTGCACAAAGTTGGATATTTGTATTTGGATACTCTAGCAATGCTTTGAAACCTCTTTATTTGGAGCATGTTGCTGTCTGGATAATGGTAGGACCTGAGTTAGCAAATAGCTGGAGTCTGGTCTAAATAAGGGGTAAAGAAATGAATGCTGAACAAAAAGGGATGTTTTTAGAAAAAAATGGCAGAGATACAACAAAATCACCTGTTATCATTAAAAGGCCTTAATTCAACTCATGAACTTCTGACTTCAGTCCAAAAAGGAAAATAAACAAAATTCCTCTTTTTTATGTTACATAAGTCTTTTACAATCCAAGCTTGGAACAGAAAATTAATTGCAAACTTGGGAAATTCAAAACAATGTTATCCTTTCCCTAAGCAGATGTCATTTGAGAGACTGCAAAGTTTATTGAGTAGTTAGTGATAATGATGCCATTGATAAACTATTTGGAATCTGGCATTGAGAAATTTAGCATGCAATTTGGGCTGAGAAATATAGAATTGAAAACAGCAGCCACATTTTCCAATGATTCTTGAATAAGTGTACGAAGTTTGCGATTATCAAAACAAACAAAAATGAAATTGTGACAGTAATAGAAGCAAAGTTCTTGTGCTGCCTGGATGCTGTTGTCTGTAGTTAGGGAATGTAACTTCAGTTGTACTTTAATCATAATGAAGATGAAAGAAGCTGTGGGAAGTAAAGATGTAGCCTGGATGATTTCATACTTAAAATATGCTTTATCATAATGAGGCTGTGAGAGATCTGTAATATTTCGATCTCATCAAAAAAATCATTTGCCATATACACTAAGGCAGAGAAATATATGCATATTAAAAAATTAGTTATATAAATTATTATCATTATATTACAGGTTTGGGGTTTTTTTACTGTATTATGGCTAAGTGGAGTGAATTTGCTACAACTGTATTTAAGGACAACACAGTTTTCTGTAATTATTTACACATTCTTTGGTAAAAAATTAAGATTTTTTAGGGCTGCTCTGACATCATCATCTTTCCAGCTTTAGAAGGGAAAGAAGGTTTGAGTGCAGTGTCTAAAAGCAAATGAGGGGGTTTTGAGATTGGGATTTTTTTTCCCAGTTCAGAATTTTACATTTCATCAATATTTACAGGGTCCCCAAGGACCTCGTGGTGACAAAGGTGACAATGGAGATCGAGGCGATAGGGGCCAGAAAGGACACAGGGGTTTCACTGGACTTCAAGGCCTTCCTGGCCCTCCTGTAAGTTGTTCTGCTTTTACTATAATTTTATTTGCTTAGTAGTAAAATAGTGTATCAGGAACGTAGTTAAAATGGAAAAAAAAAATGGCAAACTAGTTAATTTTCCCCACAAGGTTTGAATGGCTTGGTGTCTGTACTTGCTAATATTTTTAATGCAAGATGTGTGTTCTCCTATTCTTGTTCCCTTTGCAAGACCAGTCCCTGACAATCAATGACCTGTCAGCACAAGGTAGTAACAAAAGCTGGTAGTTTCAGATACGCAATTTAGAGTGTGAAATGCTTTTTGGCAGTGCTTGAATTCATAGAGTCAAGGAATCCAGTGCAAAATCCCAAAAGGACTGAGAGAGCATCTCTTGCTAATAGTTTCAAGAACTTTGTGATTTCCTTGTCAATTGAATGGAAATATCATGGAAAACTTGCCTTTTTTTTTTTTTTTTTACATTTATTCACTGGTCCTTTGCAAACACTGGAAGTTTCAACATGCGGGAACAGCAGCAACAAAAAGACCCCGATACCCAAATTATCTTTTAGCTTTGTGATAGAGCTGTCGTTTACTCTCTTGTAAGCCACTCTGATTATAAATACCTTGAAACCAAGGCTTTTCTGGAGAAACAGCTTTATTATATATAGCCAAGCACCAGTAAATTCTATTAAGTTTCTAAGGGATGAAGGGAAGGTACCACCTTGTGTTTATGTTTATTTTAATCCTATTCATACCAAATTGTGTATATCACACACTAATGCCTTAAAACTAAAGTAACATGCTCTAAATGGCACTATCATATAATAATTTCTTCTGTTTAGGGTCCAATTGGTGAACAGGGCAGTCCTGGCATTCCAGGCCCATTTGGTCCTCGGGTAAGTATTACTTTTAAGGTTTTTCTTGCTTGTGTTTTTTTTTTTTTTCCCCATGCTCAGATGTCTATTCCTGCATCACTTTTATTTCAATGACTTTCACTGACTTTGGTATCATATGGTGGTTACCCTAATATCTTTTGCTGAGACATCATCTTGTTTAATACAGTAAAGCTTTGTCATGAGTGTAGTTTCTAGGTAGATAAAAATGTCAGCTCAAGATGACTACAGGGCTACAGTCTCTTTACAGACACTTTTGCTGCAGCTAATGCAAAGCCAGATATGTGGCAGCTCTGCTAATTGCTACTCTGCATCTCATACCCCCATGTATGTCATTCAGTCAAAAGGAGAAATACTGTCCCTTGGGAACATCCAAGGGTGGCATCTACCTCTGAGCCTGTATCTGTGGGTGTACAAGAGCTACTCCAGTCTGCACAGCACCTGGAATCTGGAACTGATCTCACTTAAATGGTTAAGGAAAAAAAATGTACAGCTAGGCCAAGTTATATTGTCTGAGGTGATTCACTTGAGAAGAGCAGCTTTGAAACTGCCTTCTTGCTTTTACAAAAGAAGAAGAAAGATGATTTTTAAAAGTTTGGTAATAGGCACAACTAATCAGAGTGCTTCCTGACAAGATATGGCTTACAACAAGCTGTTTTGTAAAACATTGTTATTAAATGCTAAAATACATTCCTTCTGTCTCCTGTATTTTCTAGGGTCCTCCAGGTCCAGTTGGTCCTTCAGGAAAAGATGGAAGTCCTGGTCCACTTGGGCCAATTGGGCCTCCTGGTGTTAGAGGGACTGTGGGAGAAGCTGGACCTGAGGTAAATTGATGGGAATATGGAAGGGAAAGGTTATCTTCAAATAATAAGATTTTTTTTTTAATAGTCCATAACATTATTTTCTTGAACATCTATGAGTTCAATGCAAATGAAAAAATGTGATAGCTACTCCAACAAACATCCATGGTAACTGTATTGAAAGGGTTTGTTTCTTACTCATTTTCATCTTCTGAACTTGGGATGATCCCAGCCTCGCCCACCTGTGCTCTCCTTAGGCCGAGCTGGATCTACTTCTGCAGTTGGCTCACTGCATCCTGCTGGCTCTGTGGTTCTGCACGGCTGTTTGGCGAGTGGGGTCCTAAACCCTCAGGCCGAAGCATGGGCCAGCAGTAGCTCAAAGCTGGCAGTCCCACAGAGGTGGCACTGAGTGAGCACAGCCACAGGCCTGACTGCCAGCACCCTCCTTGTGCTGTGTGTTAGGGAGGTCCTTCAGTCCAAACAAGCAGCCCAAACTCTAACTCTGAGCCCAGCTGGCCTTCACCCTGGGCTGAGGTTTACAGACACCAACCATGATCTGGTTCACTACTGATGTAAACCGGTTTGACCAGTTTGGAAATAGTCCTAAACCTTTGCTGAATGCCCCAGGCATATTCCACATGTACCAAATCAAAATATCCTGTCAAGAAAGGGTAGTTACACTATTTGAAAGAAGATAAATTAAAAAAAAAATAGAGGAATTTGAGAATAGAGCGATCTGGGTGATCATGTGGAGAATTAAAAAATTGATACTGCTTATTTTGTGGAAGAGGTGGAACAAAATAATGAGCAAAACAAGGAAGGCAGTTTTTGCTGTCTTTCTGTCTGTAAGACATGGTTTTTCCTGTGTTTATCATGTGCTAATATTCTCCCCATTTCATTTGAATTTCTGCTAATTATCAGTATCTCCACTTCTGCCCACACACCAAGACCTGTATGAAAAATCTGTCAGAGCATAAGAATATATCTCTAGATACTTCATCTGTGTAATTAAACCATACAAGAAATATCACATTCCAATATTTTTAGTTTTGCTTTCTATGGGAGCTTGCATGCAGCTATAAGTTGGAACCAAAAAGCAAGAAATAGAAGTTGAGATTTCCCTTGTCAGACACAGTGTGTGTTAGTTTGGATGTGTGCTCTGTAGTAAGCATTTGGAGCACTAGTTATGAGTTCTGAAGTACTGACTCTCAAAGGAAAGGCCAGTTCTGATCCACCACCTGATGCACCAGAGCATCAAACGTCCCATGAAGTTATGTTACAGACTTTGTGCTGCCAGAGAAGAGCTGGCAGGGTGAGACATGGTTATTAACAGATACCTTCTCACATGTCAAGGTTCACGGTGACAGATGCACCTCACAACCTGCCATTTGGGAAGATTTAATTAGGCAGGAAAACACCTGGTCTTCCAAAGTAAGGATGATGTAGATTCATTCTGTCCTACAGAAAGACCCGAGTTTTGTGGCCAGAGAGCTCAGCACTGTGCTGGAAAAATATAAAGATGTTTGTAGTGCCAAATTTTCCATCCAGGGAAATGAGCCTGAGGCAACTCAGGGGAAGCAGGAATTTCAAGAAATAAAGTTATTAGGCAGGGATCTGCACAAAGGGGGTCAGATGCTTTAACAAAGCAGTGAGGGCATTCCTTGGTGACTTTTTCCAGCTGTTAAGTCTAAAATCAGGAATAAGGAAAAGTTGAGCAAGGCATTAAGGCAATCAGAGAGGACATGAAGCAGAGAGAATACCTCACATGCAGTTCTAATCTCTTACTCCTGTTCTTTGAAAGGTGAATTGTTTATATCTGAATTATTCCCTGTGCTTTAGGGTGACAGGTCCTGAAGTTTTGGGGTTTTTTTTTGGTGGCAGGCTTTGCTGTCGTTTGGCATGGTATTTACTCTGCTGGACCTCTGTTGCCTTTTTGTTTTGAACCTTAGGGCCCACCAGGTGAGCCTGGTCCTCCTGGCCCTCCAGGGCCTCCGGGCCACCTCACTGCTGCCATTGGTGACATCATGGGACACTACGACGATGCTATGGCAGATCCACTACCAGAGTTTACTGAAGATGAAGCAGCCCCTGATGACCATAATAAAACAGACCCAGGAGTCCATGCCACGCTGAAGTCCCTGAGCAGCCAGATCGAGACCATGCGCAGCCCGGATGGCTCCAAGAAACACCCAGCACGGACCTGTGATGACCTGAAGCTGTGCCACCCCTCCAAGAGGAGCGGTGCGTGTTCACACCCTCTGCTGTGTGCTGTGTGAGGCTGCCTTATGTCCAGCATGGCCTTGGTCTCTGGCCTGTTTTGCACTGCTGCAACCTATTTCTGCTTATGTCTTCCCAGTTATTTCAGAAATCTTTATAATGTAATGGAATCTCTTATGTTCTTTGTAGGTGAATATTGGATTGATCCTAACCAAGGATGTGTCGAAGATGCTATAAAAGTGTACTGCAACATGGAAACTGGGGAGACCTGCATTGCTGCCAGCCCATCTTCTGTGCCCCGCAAAACGTGGTGGGCCAGCAGGTCCTCTGACTTAAAGCCTGTTTGGTATGGCCTTGATATGAACAGGGGATCACAGGTAAATAAATACAGTCACTGCTAAGAATTGGCTTCTGTGAAGCTTGTTGCCTTGTGGTTTGGAACTTCATCGACTGCTCTGAGCAGATTCTGCTACAGCCAGAACATTATACTTGTTGATTGACTGGCTTATATTCAACTGATTGTTAGTACCATATAATAAAGGTAGGAAATAGCTGGGAAAAACAATGCAAGTGCATCTAATGCAGGATTGGCTAAAGCAGACCACTGCTGGAATAGATTTATTTCTCTTGATCCCAAAAACATCAGCTTCTCTATCCATCTTTTACTAAATCTCTATCTTGTCCTTAAACAAGTGTACTTCTACCCCGATACATAATCCAGATCTCTGCTGTTTTAGTGGAGTTCTACTCTTCCTTTCACAAAACTCCATACTGCTAAAAATGACAAAACTTATTTTATAAATTTGTTTTTGAAAGAAAGTATGATTGTTATCATATGTGTCAGGTTGATCCATGATGAATCCATCAGTGTCTAGACAGAAAAAAATTCCACTCACTTTTCTGCTGGGTTTTCCCTCTATGGTAACTTCTGAAATTAGGCTTAATGATCCTGACAAATAACAGAAGTTTAGCCTACGCAAAATATATAATTAATTAACTAGTTTTTGCCATTTTTATTCCTAGTTTATCAAAAGCACAGAGAATATCTTCAGGTGTTATTTCATAGAGCATTATTATCTTTAAATTAAGTATTTGGTGTGTAAAAAATAATGCTGTTATCAATTGGATTACTGAAAACAGTCGAGAACTGTAACAGCTGAGAATGGATGTGATATTGATTGCTTTTTTGAGATGCTTTCACTTATTACTAAATTCAGGAAGTCTTGCCATGACCCAGCATATCCCAGTTGATGTTCAGCTGCCTGCAGAGCCTTACAAACACAAAGGGGTTTGTAAGGCAGATGCTCTTTGGAGGAACAAATTATCTTCAGGAATATTATAAAAGAATATTTCATTAATTTTGAAACACTGTCAGATTTGGTAACTAATAGTATGAGCTATGTAGTAGTCAAATGCACTCCTTGTGGATTCTAAATATTAAATGTGTCCAAGACTACTAAACAGAGGTACCACACTTTATACATTATGACAGTGCCAGTGAATAAGATTTTCTCTTCACCGGTTTTGGGGAAATGGATAAAGTTTTGGTCATTCTTGACTGTTGTTTGTTATGTTGCAAGGATTCATAAAACATGAATAAAATGAAACCCTCACAGATAGGGGGGGAAAAAAATCTCAAGAATTTTAGAATTTCTGTTATTGGTAGAAAAATTGCTTGTTTTTTACAGAAACAGTGGCACATTTTAGAACATTTGTCAAACTTCTGTGCAAATTGATTAGTTGATAAAGTCTGTATACAAATGTAGAGTTATTTTTTATATAGTCAAACTTTGGCTGTTTGTGCTGCTTCTAAGTACAACACAAAGCCTACAGAAAACAAGTTCCTAAAGTTGCACTATAACAGGTACACTGTAAAATGGTTTTCTGTGCTTGATGTTTTTTACCTGCTTTAAGGTTGCTCTAACGCACTATTTCATATGTAAGAATTCCTTTTGGAAATGAGGCAGAATTCATTCCAAAGCTTGGCGTGTCTGTGGAGGCCCAACTTCCTTTGAGTTGTTCAGCTGCAGAAAATGATAGTCAAAATTCTCCAAAATTCCCCCTGTTCCAGAATGTTTACATTTCTTTGTCCTCAAGTGGCAGCAAATTACAAAAGAAACCATCCTTAGATTTTATGTAATAGGACTCCTACTGGTCATGTCTGAAAGATGACAATAATGGCAGATGTTTCTAAAATGCACCAACTCTTAATGAATTCCAGTGTACTCTAAGCTGACCTATTTATCTCCACAGTTTGTGTACGGGGATACAGCTGTCACTCAGATGACATTCCTGCGCCTCCTGTCCAAGGAAGCTTCCCAGAATATCACCTACCTTTGTAAAAACAGTGTTGGATACATGGATGACCAGACGAAGAACCTGAAAAAAGCTGTGATTCTGAAAGGGGCCAATGACCTGGAGATCAAGGCAGAGGGAAACAGCCGGTTCAGATACACTGTTCTGCACGACAGCTGTTCTGTAAGTTTGGGGCTTTTGCCATTTCCTGGGGAGGAAAAGGACTTCTGACCCTTTTCACTTCTCTCTCGAATTAGAAAGAAAACCCATACAAGGAAGTAATTAAAATGCTGCAGGATTTTATAAAGAATTTTAGATGTAACTGATCAAACAGGGGTTTTACTATAATTCTAGCTTCACATAATGGAAGTCTGCGCTATTTAGAGGCTGTTTGCAAATTCCTTCTTAGTGAGCCTACTGAGATACATATCTTGCCGTTTTGTGTTTCCCCGTACTTGTTTACCTCTGTGTGGAATCACACAAACTGGTGAGATAACTACAAACTTCTGTCTGCCAGATGGGCAAGATTATTGCAGCAGTACTGTGGAGGAAACTCACTGGTATCATGACTGAGCTGGAAAGGAAGGTGTTCCCCAAAAATTCGTGGTGGGCACAGAAACCAGCAAGTAGTAGATTTTTCATGTTCTAAAGCAGTTTCAGCCAAGTCCAACATATCGGCAAATATCCCTAAATCTAGTCTCGTACCTGAAATAAGTTAAGTATTCTCTGTGCTTTAAAGTAAGCGCCCAATTATGTGTGCAGGAACATATTATTAACACATAGAGAAGAATTTCATAGCATAGAGAAAAATCAGTCCTGATGTGTCACTCTGATAGATCTGCTCATTACTGTATTTAGATACATTTCAAAATAACCCAGGTGCAGGGCAGACAGTGTTTCTCAGGGTGTTACACAGCAAGGTACAGTGAGACCCTCCTGAACAATCAGACAGTTGACTCACCAGCTGCACTTTGGGCTGGTTTTGTCGTGAGCTGTGGCCTAAAGTCTAATTTTATTTTTTTTTCTTTTTTTCCCCTCTAGAAACGTAATGGGAATGGGGGCAAGACGGTTTTTGAGTACAGAACCCAGAACGTGGCACGCTTACCTATCATCGATATTGCACCGGTGGACATTGGCAGTACCGACCAGGAATTTGGAATTGAAATTGGGCCAGTTTGCTTTGTGTAAGAGCGAGGGGGGAATATAACACACTACCCAGCAACAGCAGCAATTAAACATGAACTTAGACTGATTGAAGTTAATCCTGAGACTCTTGAAGTAATGGCTGATATTGGATCAGCATTGTATATACAGCTCTTTCTAAATGCCCGGCCTCCTTTTGAATATTTATTTTACTTACAAACCTTCCGTTTTCAATGATTGAAACCAACTTTTTAGTACAATTTTAAGAGGATTGATGACCGCCTTCTAAAAGTAATATGAGTCCTTTTCCTCGGTTTTGTTTCAGATTATTTTGACATTTCCAGATATTCAAAATAGATAGTTTTCATGTGGAACTATGTAAAGCTCTAATGATTATTTCTTTTGCTTTGATGCGTACTGAATAACAGAAAAGTAGAGCACTTTTGTGAACCATTGGCTATATTTCAATCATACCTACTCCCTCTACCCCAGTTTGTGTTCCTGTGGTTGCCAGTACAATAGCCATTCACAGAAATTTGTGTGTTTTGTAGAAGAAAATCTCTTCAGACAAGACCATCTTAATTTGGCATTGTTTTTCTTGCACTTTTCTATGTAAGTCTGCTCAGAAGAGTGATCCATAGCCATGGTTAATTTATGAAGTGAAAGCATTACTGGGGTAAATATGATTTTTCAGTAGGGGTGTCCCATATCTTAAATTTTAAGGCTAGATTTCACTTCTCACAATGTATCTGTGTAATTCCATTAAATTATCCTTAATCTTCAAACTACGTCTTAAACCCAATACTTGTTGATTTTCCAATATTTGCCCATCTAAGAAGCCATTACGTATCAAATTATACAGATGTCTTATATATGGTGCCAATTTCTGTATGTTGCAGACCATTCACATGTATACCAGACCAATTGCTAATAAAGAAAGTTTAGAAATTCATTGGTTTTAGCTGACATCCAGATGTGCATCACCAGGAATTTGACTTACTCGCCTTGAGTTGTCAAGGCAGGAAAGTTCCATCATTTCTTAGCATGAGCTACCTCATCTCTGGAAGTTGGGATGCAATTAATATTCCTGTTTTTATTTTAGATATTAAAAGGTGCTATGCTTCTGTTGTTATTTCAAGATAGGAGATAGGCAGAGCAAAAAAAAAAAAGCAACAAAGTGATGGTGCTAAATGACTCTCTAGAAGGCTGATGAAATAAAGATGCCTACTGTCAATGTCATGTTCAGAGCTTAGCTGTTAGGCTTACAGTGTTTGAGAGAACAATGTTACAGTGCATTTATTTGTTGGTCATTCAGTATATAGAATGTTTTGTACCTCCAGCATGCTTTATTTTGTAAAGTATGTGGGTACAAACTTACTTAGGTTTTTTGTTTCTTTACTGCATCTGTGCTCTCCACGTTTTTTTGTTTGTTCCTTAAAAAAAAATAAACAGCTGGGGCTCTCCCTAAAGAAAGTCATGCACATAGCTTTATTCATGTATCTTTGCAAAGCATTTAATTAAATACATGCTTCTTGCTATGTAAGTGGTTTCCTTTTTGTAAAACTCCTTCCAATGTGTTCATTCCATATCAGTTCATTCCCAGGAAATTAAAAATAGAAGTATTTAATTGTTGTTTGGTTGCTCTTCGCATAAATCCTTTGCAAGGCATTCTGAAATATTTTGAAGATAGGAATGTAGGAGTATTTGTATAATGCCTTCTGTGACAGTTTTTTACAGACAGGTGTCAGTTGTATGAAGAAAATCAGCAGGCCTAGAAAAGCTGCTTAAATAATATTGTCTGAGACTCCAGAGAGAATTTTTATTCAAGAATGAAATGTGATTTGGCCAATTCCTAGTGGCAATGTGAGTTAACACGGATAGAAAACAGTTTCTGGACAAGCCATAAAGCTGCATTTGTAGCAAAGCGGGCAAGAATTTCCCTTCCTTTTCCCCCTTTGAAGGGGCAGGAGCTTTGCCGTTTTCTAGGCTGTCCAGATGCGTGTCCCTGCAGGGGAGGTAAGGACTGGGAAGTTGACAGGTTCACACTCACGTTATCTGTTTGCTTTTACTGCCCATGAGGGAACTCCATGATTTCTGTCTTACTAGCATGAAATAATTTCTGTAAGTATGTGACTCAGGAGTTAACTTATCATACTGCATCCTAGAGAAGTTTTAGATAACATTAATTTCACTGAATAAGCTGAAGTGTAATGGCTTGCTGCAGTATGTTCAAGCAAAGGTGGCTGTGGTCATATTTCTACAGCACATTTATCCAGATGCACAAAATAAATAACATTTGGAGTACAGGTTTATATTTGGAATTTAGTTTAATCTCTAATTTTAATCAACAGAGTGTTATAATCCATGTTCGCTGCAAATATTTTGTAAGGTTGTTGAAGGAGAAGAGTATTTGATTATGAAAAATACTTTTCAAGTCTCTCTTTGCATCTCTATCACCATATGAAGTGTGCAGTATTTCCTCAGCCAGCTGCCTTGAGCACTGAAAAGGAGCTGTAACTAGAGAGCTACCTAAGGTAATATTCTGTAAAAACCAGGGCTGGAGAATCACTGAAGGAAAGTCTGCTTTGAAGTGCAAGCTCTCAAGTAGTTAACTGAGGAGTCTGTAATGCAAGTGGTTGGACATGCTTTTCTCTTCTCTTGACTGTGTTTAGAGCATATACAGATATTGCAGCTCTTTCCCTGTTCATGCATTCCTCAAAGTATTGTAGAGTCATTTGAGGAAGAAAAAAAAAGGGGGAGGGGGGTATTTTCTTATCCAGGCAACATGGCATAGCCTCATGTAAATACAGCTTTAATTTCATGAACCTAGAATGAAAGAACTAATAACTTGCAATTTATAAAGTAGCATTAAGTAAATGTTAGCTATAACATTTAGAAAAGTTCTGTGTTAGTGGCAAAGAGCTCCAAAAATAGTAAAAAAAGGTGATTAAGAGTGATTAAAATAATATAGAGTGATTACAATAATATAGTATCAGACACTGCATTTAAATTAAATTTGAGTTACGAGAGTTGGTTCTGTTTTCTATAACTCATCTGTCCTCAGTGAGAAACAAACCCCAGGACTGCGAGCATTGACACCTTCTCTTGCTTTCTCAAAACCAGTAGTGCAGTGCTTGTGTGGCAACCATTCATTAAAAGCTCATCTAGAAATTAAATTCCCAAACTCCTTCCTTGCCTTCTGTCAGCTTCCTCGTAGCTATGATAAATAACCAGCTCTAACTTTTTATCAGTAAGAAAGTTCTGTAGAGCACCAGCAGTACTACAGGCCGTAGAAGAATGTACCAAGCAACACAGAAATATAAGAAAGAAAATATTAGGGCATTACAGCTAGAGACAACACAGCCAAAGCCCATAAAACAGCAAAAAAATGGAGGATTATTCTTCTCTGTAAAGGCAAGTGGAGAGTCTAAAACCAGTTTAAGGCAAAAAGCATTATTTTTCTTATTATTGTAGAATAAGAGCCCCTATGGCTTTCTTTTATCTCCTATAGCTGCCTGAGATTGAGCATAGTAATTGAGCTGGTAAACACTCTCATAATCTATGGATATTTTAATTACTTTTTCAGAAAATGCAGGCTATAATGAAGTTTTAATACTCACTGGGCAGTTTTTCTCACTGGGAGAAGATTCCAGAAAGAGTAAAACAATTGCAAAAGGAAAAGCAAAACTAAATGGAAATGTAGAAATGCTAGTGAAGGAAAAAAGATTCTCTGCAAGTATGTAAATGTCATAGAGAAAACAAGGTAAAAATTATAGCATTAGACAATGATGGCATTATGGTTTAAAAAATCATGACAAAAATTAAAACTAGATCAGCAGTTCAGTAGCTGAAACAGAAATGTGTAAGAAACTGTGGACCCGTAGACAAGTTTTATTGTGAATTTGCTGCTCATTCCTGTGAGGCGATTATGGGACAAATATCTTCAGGGACAGTGAAAGAGAAAAAAGCAGTTTATGCTTTTTCTACAACACAAAGGAGAAAGAGCACATCAGAGCCAAGGGCCTGTGCAGAGCTCAGGAGAACCTGAGCAGAGTGGTGCAAATATTAAAACTGAAAAGTGTTATGGTATTACACAACACTGGAGAGCTTGATTGCTGGTCTGTCTGCTGTGCCACTGCCATTACATGTTTTATCCTTTGCTGGGAGAAGGTCTGGAAAAGTACAAAGATACCAGGCAACACTAATTTGAGTGGGATGCTGAAGAGTCCATTTTTAACTCCCTCCCCTATGTCAATTTTGTGCACATTCTCATTTCCTTGCTGGTAGAGTAAGAAGCCATTTTCCTATAAGCTCTGGTTTAAGTTTTCTTTTAATAATGTGATAAATTTTTATGATCTGTTATGTTCTCAATATCAGAGAGTAGTGCACTGTCAAATGTTTCTGTTGCAAAATTAGTTCCTTGACTGAGATGTTACTGTCCATCCTCCAGGAAAGGTTGCAGCCTTATTTAGGAATGTTCGTGCAGAGAAAAATGAAAAAACAACCAAGCAAGTTCACATGTGCCAAAGCACATCACAGAACTGCTTTTCGGCCTTAGTCAACTCAGTGAAAAAATCTGATACAAACCCAACCAAGTATAACAAAAGAACATTATTACAGTTCTAGAAATTCACTGAAACATTTTTGCGTGTTTGGTATGGTACGATCTGCCCTGCCACAGAGAAGCATGACAACGACAGCAGATTGTAATGACTGCAGGAACCATCACCGTAATTCAGGAGCCTCTGCCCTCTGAGGAACGAGCTGTGTGACTCTACACAAAAATCGGAGAAAGTCAAGAGTATTTCCTTCTGCCATGCTGCTGGGGTTTAACCCAGCTCCTAAACACCAGACGGACACTTGCCTACTCCACTTGCCCTCAGTGGGCCAGGGAAGAGAACTGAGGGGTAAAAAATTATAAGATGAATTGGCTGACAGAAAAGGAAGGGAAAATAACAATAATAACAAAAGAATTGGGATACAGAAAACAATTATGTAGAATGCAGTTGCTTACCACGCAGTGACCTATATCCAGCCAATTCCTGAGCAGTGGTCCTTGGCCAGCTTCCACCACAGATTTATGTGCTGAGCGTGACTCCATATGGTCTGGAATGTCCCTCGAATCAGTTGAGATCAGCTGTCCTGGCTGTGTCCCCTCCCAGCTCCTTGTGCTCCCCCAGCCTCTTCGCTGGCAGGGCTGTGTAAGCAGCTGACAAGGCCTTGACTTCATGTGAGCACTGCTCAGCAACAGCATCAGTCTGCTAGCAACAAGATTTTCATCCCAAATCTAAAGACAGTGCTGGGAAGAAAATTAACTCTGTCACAGCTGACACTTACCAGCCATTTCCTGCTAGGAATTTTGAGCCCTGCTTTATAGATGCACCCAAACTGAAAAGAGGAATGAGCAGATTTTTCCAGGTACCTTGGAGTTGTTACAACAAATATAGTTATATATTACAAATATAGTTTGTTACAACAAATATAGTTATATATTACAATAGGAATATTCACAAAAACTCGCAGAAAGCACATCTCCAGTGCCTCCAGGAGTGACCTTTCAATGAGTGCCTTCTCATTGAAGTGGATGTGGATTCAACAACAAAACTTAAAACTTTAATCCAGAGATGTTCATGGCTAAGGGATATACTGAAAGGACAGAAAGTTTGGATAAGCATAGCTTTGCCAGATACAACTTAAGGATTAAAACCAAGAAAAATTAAAAAAAGATGATCAGTGGCTTTCTCAGAAGGAGACATCTCAAGCAAGAAGGGCTGCTGTGATGGGGAGGCAGCAGTGTGGGTTACAGTCAGTCTTTCAAGAGACACTCTAGGGTGAAGCTATTGCAGGATGAAGAGCAGTTGGGAGGACAAGACCCACCAGGATTTTGTTCTGGTGGACTTCATCCATCCTGGACCAGCAATCCCTCAGTGCAGTGTGAGCCACTTTTTGCTTCCTCCCAGTAAAAAGGTAGGCAAAAATATAGAAAGCATCTCTGCATCTCCCAGATCCTGAAACCTGCAAAATATCTTTCTATTCTAGTTCTTTAAACAGATGTGTCTACAGATTTTCTTTAACATCATAACAAGATATAATTGAGGACATCTGATTACAAGCACATGTTGAATTAAAATGTTAGATCATGATAAAAAAATTTCATACACTACTGTAGCTTAAGATTTTTGCAACATTATGTATCTGGTTACTCACATTTCCAGAAGAGAGGCACTCGGTTTAAATATTGGAGTCTGCCAGACCCAGCTTCTTTTCTGGTGCAAAGAAATGGATATGGTTTTTCACTGAACCATCAAGCTTTTGGTCTTGATTGAAAGGAGTATGAAACCTGTATTAAGAAACATACTCTAATTTAGTGACTATGATAACGCTGTCTTATTGCCATAAATAATAACCAGTCCTCCAAAAGAACACCTTTTCCAGCCTGTATGAATAGCATGCACCTGACAAGGTGCACTGGACTTTAGATTTTCCTAGTGAAGGTGTTGGGACAGCCATATCGGAGCAAAGCATGTGCTGGGAAGAAATTTCTTATTTATTAATTCAAAATTCTTGCAGACAGCTCTTCCTCCAGGTTACTGCCTCTAAATGGAGGCTCTGAATACTATTTAGCTGACACCACAACAAAACGAGGGTTGCAGATTACACCCAATGCTTATTTAAAAGTTGTTTTGTTTTAGGAGGGGAAGTTGGTGATAATTGGCCAGCTTCCAGAAGAAATTCCTAGCAGCTGCTGAAATCCAGAAACATCACGACCCCACTCTAAGTGCTGCTTTACCCTGGCCTGGCTTTAGCTGCCAGCTTACTGCTGGGAGAGGGATTGGCAGGTATTTAAAGCTGCTGCCAGCCATGGTGGCCATGGAGAAGCCTTGCCTGTCCCCCAGAGGGAGCTGAGTTACAGGTGTCTACAATTTATTTGCAATTAGGGCCTAATTGGGTAGCAAAGTTTTTCTCTTAGACACGGGTTGGCTGGGTTATTGTCATGTTCTAGGGTTTTTAAAACATAATTTTTGTAAAGACTGTAGAAATGGGATGTTGCAGTAGTCCCTGTGCCACAGACAATAGTCAGGAAGTCCACATGCACCAGAAGAAGGGCTCTGGTCATGCTTCATGCACCTAAGAAAGAGCTCCACCCTGAGATGACAACTTGCAGTTAACTGGAAAGGCAAAGTTCCAAGGGAATACTAAAGCCTAAATAACTAATATTTTAAAGTCATTGTTATGCTCTGGGAAAGTGTCTGAAGAGCTTTTTTCTCTTGTTTCTTTTCTTGTCTCAGAGAGCCACAGGAATGTGGTGCTGTGAAGTGTATGGGTATCAGCTGATGTGACCGAATGAGAAGCTGTAGATCAGATTAAGAGATCTCTTGTGTCAGTCTTATTACTGTGTGGGCAACTTCTTTCCCTGGTTTTCAGGCCTCTCATTCAACTTCGTGCCTCTCTTTCAACTGTGTAGGCTACAAGATTTTCTTCTTTTCTCCATGACAGCTTTAAATTTGAATGCCAAAACAATATGCACTTGAACATGTACCTAAAATCAACTTACCTTAGAGCTTGAAAGCAGGTGTTGGTGTTTCCGTCTAGACCAGTTTATACTGAGCACTTCTGGTTAAAATGTAGGGAAGGCAAACAAGGAATTCATGGCTTCAGCCGTCTCTGGATGAGAGGCTTTGTTCAAGCCACAGTTTTGGGTTTATGCACCTCAGCTTTAGACTAACTGTGAAGAAAAGTTTACACTTTTATGGATTTTCCCCTCTGTGGAGGCAAGTAAAAAGTCTAAAAATGGATTAAGAGGAAAAAAACGTGATTTTTCTACTACTGTAGGGTGAGCGCCTCTAGGTTTCTTTGCTCCCCTATAGCTACCTGAGACTGAGCATGGTAGCTATTAGACTAATAAGCTATGGATATTTTAATTACTTTCTCAGAAAGTTGAGGCTATACTGAAGGTTTGATATTCACAAGGCAGCTGGTCTTGCTGAGAGAGGGTTCCAGAAAGACAGAGAATAAAAGGGTTGCAAAAGGAAAAGCTAAACTAAATTAAAATGTAGAAATACTAATGAAGGAAAAAAGATTCCCTGCAAGTATCATAGAAAAAACAAGGTAAAAATGATAGTGTCATACAATGATGGTATTATAGTTTAAAAAATCATGACAAAAGGTAACAGTAAATCAGCAGTTCAATGGCTGAAATAGAAATGCCAGAGAAACTGAGAATCCATAGATGTAGCTGCCCAAACTGTGTTTATGCTAGAAAAAGTATATAATTTTGGATTATTGTGTCCAGTGAATCACAGTTTGCTTGCTGGGAGTTTAAAGATTTTGTTGAATGGTATGATTTCAATCAGATGCTGCAGAGTTCAGAATATCCACAAGGAGCCTGTTTGGGCAGAATTGCTACCTGAGTAGCAGAAAATTTAAACTGGTTTTAGCATGCCTATTTTACCTGCTGTCATGCTATTCAGAAATGCAGCCTGTGTTAAGATCAGAGGTAATGCTTCTTCATGTACGAAACAAAGATGAGAGAAACATGAAGACTGTGAAGAATTACAGCTGAGAATCACCTGTGTTAAACCTGCCCCAAGGGAGCATTGGAGGCACAAAGGGAACACCTCGAACCAGCTTTCTTGTGAAGCTGTTACTCATTCCTGTGAGGAATTGGACAATATCTTTAGGAACAGTAAATAAATCTGCTTTTTCCACAAGCCAAAGAGGAGGAGGCTGGGTAAGTAAGCAAATTAGTCACAGGTGTTTATAATTTGTTTACAATTAGGGTCTAATTAGATAGCAAAGTCTTCTGTTGGAGAAGGGTTTGCTGCATTTCTGTTGTGTTTTAAACATAATTCCCATTAAAAAGACGTAGAAAGGAGGGGTTGAAATAGACTCTCTGGCATGGAGACTGTCTTCACCAGAATAAAAAGCTCTGGTGTCCTGCAAATGAGCTGCACCTTCAGGTGGTGACCTGTAAGTGATTGGAAAGGTGAAGTTTCAAGGCAATATTGAAACCTAAATCAGTGATATTTTGAGGTTTTGGTATGATTCAGGCAAATTTTTGTGGCAGCGCTTAGCTTGTTTGCATGTTCGGGGTATTTTTGGTAGGTTGGATTTTTTTTGTTGTTGTTTGTTTGGGCTCTTTTTTTGAGTGGCGTTTCTTGGTTTTGTTGGGATTTTTTTGCATTTTGTGGTTGTTATTGTTGCTTTTTTCTTGTTTTCCCTAAAGAGTAGTGTGGTGATATAAAAGTACAAGTATATGAGGGCTGTGGTGCCTTAATGACCCTCTGTAAAAAATGAAGGTTTTTGGATTAAGTAAATATTTTATGGTGGTCTTGGTTATTTCTCTCTGTTTTCTACAAATATTCCAGTTATCACTTTGCAATAGTAGAAATTATTAATGAAAGACTTGATGGCTGTGTGTGCTTTAGAAAATAGCCCCCAAAGCTTGAGTTTTAAGGTTGAGTAATTGTTCCCAGCCACTCACCCAGCCCCAGTAGCACTAGAGATTGCAAAGGCTATTTTCTTCTGCCATGGGATTAAGAACAGGTGTTTCCAATGCATTTTTCCTTCTGCCAGCATTCTTACCAGCTGCTTTTATAAACTCCAATCGAAAGCCTTCCTACCATGTAATTTATGTCAGATTAATATTACTATGTACATGTAATTCTCATTTTCCATGAACAGTAGTTTATTTTCATCATCAAATGAGGAGGCTTCCTGCAAGAGCCAGTATTTTTAGTGAATTGTTGGCACTATTCTTATATGTTGCATTAACTACAGTCATGCCTGTGTTGATACTGCATTTGTGCTGTTAGGGTCTCCTCAGAGCCTCACTATTTTCCTTCTCTGTGAGCATGTCCAAATTTGCAATGCCAAAGCAGGGCAGTGTCTTTGCTCGGCCCCAGATCTGGTGAGATTACTTAAAAACCAGCATTTCTTTGTTAATTTTTCCTGCTTGGGCTAATGAGAAAGTATTCTCTGAGGATGCATAATCCATATTGTCATTGAGAACGTTTAAAAATCTAATTTTTTTTTAATCCCTAATTTTTGTTATCTGATCTTGTTGTAGACTGTCTTTAATGATCCTGGGCTGTGGAGCAATTGTGTGGCTGGGCAATAATGATGTGGGGGCAGGCTCTGGACCTTGCTCCATGGGAAAGGTTGAGTGGCATCTATCAGCATTTAACTGTGGGAGAGAATTCCCGGCCTGGGCTCCTTGGTGCTGTTTGTTTCCTTCTTCTGGCCTCGAGCTCAGGCACAGCCAACTACTGTTGCTCCTTAAATATTGCTGTGGTCACTGTTGCTCCTTAAATTTTTGCTAAGATCTGGAGATGACTCAGTTGTACAGCTCCATTGGCCATAAAAAATGCCACGATGTTCAAACTGTCAGCTTTGTCAAACTGCTGGTGCTTGTGGCCTGCCCTGTGGGAGCCTTCAGACATTTATTTAAGCTGCCCCTGAAAGGCTGGTAGCCTGTGACTGACTGGTTATTCAGACTGAGGCAGGTTTCTTGGAGGAGGGAAGGTAAAGATCTTGTATTTCCTCCAAACTGACCTGCCTTGGTGCATGGGCCCTGTTCTGGATGTTGCTGTCAGATCTGAATCCTTGCTAACCATGCTTGCAAAAGTGAGCCACTGGATGGAGAGGAGTAGAAAAAGCAAGAAAGAAAACTTCCTACCGGTACACCCTGAACTGCATCCCGCATGATTACCAGGGCTTCCTTCAAAGAAAGGAACTCATCTTTCAAAAAGCAGTTAGTACCAGTGTTGTGTCCTGCCTTGTTAATTTGTTTGAACAAAGGTACAAATAGTAAAATTAAAAAAGAAGTCAGTTTTATGAAACAACAAGAAATTTTATTAAGATATTTTATTATGTGTCTCTGTAAGGAATAGACCAACAACCATATAAAAGCTTACAAAGATGGTTAACCTTCAACACTATAAATGTGTTAATGTGAGAGAAGAAATTCACAATTTTGCATCTTTATTGACTTTTACAGAGCGAAGGGAGAAAATTCTCAACTATGACATGCCAATGACAATCTTTGACAGGAGACATTTACAATTGCTTTAAATCTTTTACCTTTCTGGTTTTTTGAGCAAGTCAATAACCCTGACTTGCAGAGTTAGGAGTGAAAAATACATTAGCACCATCATATTACTCTTTTACACTTCCCTAATTTTAGTGGTCTTGACCAGCAATGACAGGAAAGTAGAGAAGCACCTTTGACAACAGAATACAATCCAACAATAAAATTATCGTGACTACTGACATTAAGGTATTAAAAATCTTAAGATACACTGTACCTTTCACAGCTAATCAGTACAGAAATAGGCAATTTTGTACCAAATGAATCCATGGATTTGACCACTGGGTCCAATGCGTTTTGATTTGATTGATTTTTGGTTTGACTCATCAGACACATCCCAGTTTCTGTCCATGTTGAGGTAGTTGAAACAGGGAGGTCTTTCTAGCTTTATGGACTGCATCTTGGAAAGAAGGGTAAACTTTGGTACTGGGAGCAATCAGTGCTTTGTAAATTGGCTAACATTCAACTGATAGAACACAGTGTTGTTTTATTAAGTGTTGAAGTTTTATTATAGCACCACGGAGACATGTTTCGAAGAGGGAATTTGGTAAAAAAAAATAGAGCAAAAAAAAAAGCATTTTTACTGTATTTTGTGTAATAGCAAAAAAAAAAAACAAACCCTTGATATCAAATTGATTTTTTCCCCCAGAAATTTTGTTAATAAATAACTGGGATACAGATGGGCACCTGTACTAGCTGACAAGGCTGAAACAAAGGAGCACGGTTGGAGTGTGAATCTGTTTGCTGGGGTTTCAGAAAAAGCAGGATCTTTGATTTATAAGAAGCAGACTGGGCCAATGTCCACGCCAAATTCCTGATCAGGACCACCAATATCTAATGGTGCAATATCAACCACCGGCAACCTCACTGTCTTGCGCGTCCTGTATTCGAAAACTGTTTTACCCCATTCACCAGTGTGTTTCTGTGAAGTCAAACAGAAAAGAAAAAAGTGTTAGAGACATGAGTGCTGGGCTACATGGAAGTCATCCCACAGTTTATCAGATTTCCTTTATCTCTAATAACAAGCCCTCTCAACCTGTTGAAAACTGGTTGCAGTCTCTGTGGAAATGACCCCAGGAGGGAGTGTTACTGTTTTCCTCATTTGTTACTGAAAAGGCTGCAGGTGCTGTCAGACCAGCATGCTCAGGGATGTTCCTGCTCCTCTCCAGTACTTCCTGCTGCACTGACAAGGCACAGGGAAGCAATGCTGGATCTGCAAAATGACTCTGTTTGCCTCTTCCCCTAACCATAGCCCATGGCTTCAAACAGCTAACCTTGGTTTGGTATGACTAGTTTTAGAGCTGACATGGGATGGATCAAAACTTGGTGACTGTGACTTCCCTGACATTGACTCTAAAGCAAGGAGATACCTGTGAAGCACAGATTTAAATGGAAGTGTACCTCACTTCCTACAGTTGCTACAGGAATGGCACTTCTGGTGTACAGGATCTAGGTTCCCCCTTCTAGCTGCAGCTGTGTCTTTGCCTTACCCAGGCCATGCAAAGCTCTCTCTTCCTTTGTTATGGGTCTAGTCCTCTAGAGAGAATTATTTATTAACTACAGCACTAAATTCCTGTTTACTTACAGTGCAGCCGTCTTCCAGAACAGCATATGTGAATTTGCTGTTTCCTTCAGCCTTGATCTCACTTTCTGTAGAGCTCATCAGTTTCAGGGCTTTTTTAACATTCCCATTGTCATGGTCCATGTAGGCAATGCTGTTCTTGCAGTGGTAGGTGATGTTCTGGGAGGCACGGCTGGAGAGGATGCGCAGGAAGGCCAGCTGAACTTCGGAGACATCCTCTGGAAGCTCAGGATCTCCATAGCTGAACTGCAGAGTACCAACATAGGCAAGAGTGTTTGTTTAATCATGTCTAGGGACAGTCCGCACCATGATTTTTTCACATACTAATCATCTCATTCAGTTTAATTTCAGAATTCCTTTTTAGTATGTTGTGACGTACAGTTTGGGCTGTTAACTGTGCTCATTTCTCACCTGGAAGCCTCCTTCCATAGATTCTCCAAACCAAATGTGTTTCTTTCCACTGTTTGCACTGGTCCACCAGTTTTTCCTTGGCACAGTCCTGGGGTTAGCGCTGAGGCAGGTCTCACCAGTTTCCATATTGCAGTAGACTTTAATAGCATCCATCTTGCAGCCTTGGTTGGGATCAACCCAGTACTCTCCTAGAGGTAAGGAAAGATGTTAAGGGGCTTAATATATTGGGAGAAGAATCTGACTGCTTGACGGTAAAGCTTATTTCTATGCCAGATTTCTGAGCCAAATCAGGAAATGTATTAATTTTGACAGAAGAGATGGCACAGAAAATAAGATGATATAAAAAGACACTGAGTTCATGTGAATACTGTAAGGGGACTGCAATTTGGAATAAATATAGAATTTGTAAATTATTTTTCCCCCTAAAATTATTTAAACATATCTTCACTTCTTCACACAATGAGTAGAGTTGAAGTCAAATGTATACTCTGTGTAAATGCATAGTTAATTAATGTTTAAAATTATTTTTACATGTATCACCTTTTTCATGACATTTGAAAAGAAGTCAAATTTTTATGGAAGATACCTGCATTTAAATACTCAAGTTAGAAAAAAAAAACCAAACAAAACAATCCCCAAGACCTGCTACCACTGGTGAAAATAAAATCTAAACATACCGCTCGGGAGCTCGGGATGGCAGAATTTCAGGTCTCGGCAGTTACGAGCTGGGTTCTTCCGGGACCCATCAGGACTAATGATGTTTTCAATCTGGTTGTTAATGGATTTCATTGAAGATACGATGTCACCCAGATTGATATCATTTTCTTTGGGATCATCTCGATATTCATATTGTCCGTAGCCAACTGGACCTTTCTCAGCACCACCCAGGGCAGCTACACCACCACAACATGGACCAGGAGGACCAGAAGGACCAGGAAGACCAGGCTGCCCTGGTGGACCCTAAAAAAATAGTGAACAGGTTAAAACCAAAAGTCTGTGTGAGCCCTAGTCTTAAAAAAATGAGAATTCTTACATAAATATTTAGTTTACTTATTCACTAATTAAACAAATGTATAAACATCTGTTAGATTTTCCAGGCCTTTATTTTCTTAGAATTGGGGCTTTTTTTCTCTAATTTTGTCAAGTTTGACTGTCTTTATGTCTGGGCTTTGAGAAGGAACCCTTTCCACTGAAATACAGAGAATGACCATTTTCTTGGCTTTAGGAGGTGACTGTGATAGTGACACCTTTGCAGCCCTGGCCTCTCTAGAGCAGTCTAGGAAACACATTCCATGGCTTCCCAGACCCAAAGGGTGTCTGTGCTCTGCAGCAAGGAGGGGATCCCGGTGTATGCAGAAAAGTCAATGATCATCTGAGGCCAACACAACACCTGGGGCATCAATAGTTACACTAAACTACAAACGAGCTGCATGGTTTTGGATTTAGCCTTGGTAACTAGATACCTCCTGCCACAAATCTTGCCCATGAAACAGAGAATTTCTGAGGGAGATAGTTAGAGTGGAGCATCCTATGTTTCATGAATACTCCCTAAAGATTTGCTTGTGTGAGTTTGCACCATTTACTTACGGCAGGGCCGCTTTCGCCTCTGGTACCGCGGGGGCCGGGAGGACCAATGGGACCTGGGTAGCCACTGGTACCATCTTTTCCAGGTGGCCCAGCTGGTCCTGGGGGACCCTAGAACAATGAAGAACACGAATAATATGGTCAAAATAGTTTATCAGATAATTCAGAAATACTTTGTGAGGTATTTCACATATTTCTGTATGATTTATCAGGTGTTTTTTCTTTCTTCGGCTGCTGTCTGTTAAGATGGCCAATTAAATTTTATGTCTGTATCTATCTATATATTAACTAAACAGTCTGAATTTTCCTTGCAGTTAGGCTGAGTAAGGAGTTTCTCTTACCCTTGCACCTGAAGCTCCTGGACCTCCAATTGCACCTTGTGGACCCAGGGGACCCTATGAAAAAAGGAAAAGTCAGTCATACACATCCTGGTAATATCTTGGAACTAGCTGGATGTGCCTTAAATAAAGACACTGAAAATGTCTTTAAGATTATACAAAACACATCCTTATGAAAAGGCTGTCAGATATGAGAGAATGGTGGCCATCCTTTGAATATTTTTTTCTGGTTAATGTTCTCTATATGAAAACATAATAGAGATGTGTTATCCAAAATGCAAGAAAGCCAACTGACACCAATGAGTTTTGGAGGAACTCTTATATTCATAAGAATATGTAGCTATAGACAAAACACTGCAGTTTTAATAATATTACCAGTAATGTTATTTAAATAATTTGACACTCATGATTTCAAATACATTTACAAATTTGCTCTGCTCCGCACTGCAAAGCCATTTGTTTAAAAGTTATTGATCATCAAATGAGAATTTATAAATTTTTTTTCTCATGTTATATGTTAGACTCCAGGTTCTATTTTGTTGTTTAATAGGTTGGTATTGGTGCCATCTTTGGTATGTTAATTGAATAAGCTTTGGTTTCTTGATTCTCACCTTATATCATGCAGAGTATTCGTAGGTTTTTTCAGTATAAATCCCTTCTTAAACTTTTACTGGTCATAAGTATCTATGGCATGCCTGTTTATTCTTGCCCTCCAATTCTCTTAGCAATGTTCAAATGGTAATGCATGTTTACAATTCAGTACTTTACAATTTCCTGCCCATTTTGTCCCAGTATTACTTTCTATAAAGGATACATGACAGAACTGAGGTATTTGGACTCTGAGTACCTTTAGCTGTCTGTCTAGGATAGATTTCTAGTAGACATAGACATTTCAACCCCTACTTCTCTCTTTCCTAATTAAATCAGTAACAGCCTGTATAAATGAATATATAAGAAGTTTTTATTGAAAGGGTTATAATAAACCCATCTTTACTTCCTAGCAGCTTCTTCAGTTCTTTAATAATGCTTAGGTCAGGTTGATTCAGGGAATTTGGATTTTGAAACATTTGACAACCAAATTTACATAGATTCCCATCAAATTAGCTGGGGTTAATTAGGTACCTGGGGCCTCAACACAGAAACTAAGATCAGCTGTAATTGCCAATCCCATACAAAATACTCACAGGAGGACCAGGGAGACCGGGGGTACCAGGAAACCCTCTGTGACCCTTTATGCCATTGCTGCCTCGTTCACCAGGTTCACCTTTATCACCCCGAGGACCTTGAGGACCCTGTAGGAGTAGATTTGCAATAAAAGGAAGATTGAAGGAGATAAGAGCAATGCCCATATAACAGGAAATAGTGAATAGATGACATCACAGATACTTTAAATACGACTTACGGCAGGACCACGAGCACCAGCAGGACCAGTAGAGCCAGGAGGGCCAGGTGGACCCTGTGACATGGTAAGAATGAGAGATATGGATCACTTGGAGCTGCCAAGCTCTCTTCTTTATTTCCAGATAAGCTGTATGTTTGCAGCCAGCAGGTGTTGGGAAACAAGGGGAAGCTCCACATACGCTATAATCAGCAAGAATCCTGGCCAGGCCATTTTAGTACCACTGCCAGCCTTTCTCAGCTGCCTGTAGGCACTGATCTGTACACAGGCACTACAGGCCTTCTTCCCTCTGTGAGGGGCTCAGTGCTCAAGCTGTGCTGGTGTCAGCACTCATGAGAAGTAACTTGAGGCCTTCCAAAGTTACTCCCTTAGTTTAAATAAATAACACATTGCTTGTACTTCATGAGCACCAGATGGGATGGAAATTAAGATAGGGCCTGGTGGGATGATGTGCTTTTTGGCATCCTACAGAGAACGTGAATTCTGAGCTTAATTTCTATACAGTTGTCAGAACATAAACCGAGATGTTTTTCCCCTGGATATTCTTATAGAAGAGGTTCCTTGATGTCAAGCAACTCTGACAAGTAACAAGCGTATGACTCTTCAAAAGTTCTCTATTACTGCATGAAATGGACTTTGCACAGGAAGCGTATGCCTGTAAGCAGTAACCTATTTACTTTGGTCTTACCTGAAATCCTCTTTCACCAGCTTTTCCAGGTGCACCAGCACTACCTGCAGGTCCAGGATGGCCAGGGGGTCCTGGAGGGCCAGGAGAGCCACTTTCACCACGGTCACCCTGCAGGTAGTAACAGGTGACAGGATAATAAATGTCATGTTTTATAGAACTCAATACAAGGAGTATGTTCAGTGGAGCACAGGAGGTTCAAGAACAAATTACGTAGCACAGAACTACATATATTGCCACATAGTTCATGTCTCATTTATTTGGCAGTCTAAGGATATTGGTGATTTCTTACTTTGCCTCCTGGGGATCCATCACGTCCAGGCAAGCCATCGGAGCCAGGGTTACCCTGCAAAATAGTGGTATGGTTTGTTCATAAACTGCATGACCAGCAGACAGCTTGTTTCCCAGTAAGCTTAAACAATGCTCATCAAAGAAAATGTTTTCAAGAAGGAAGAGTTCCTGGAGGTAGAGTGGCTCCTAAAAGACCTGTAAAACCTGCATTATTTTGTAGGCATACAGACTGCACAATGTCCTGTTCAGTTCCAAGTGGGACAGATTAGGTCCCTGGGCACTGAAGGGGATGGCAGGGACAGGAGGCTAGACCTCCTTACAGGAGGGCACAATGTGCCCAGGCCCCTGTGCATCAGGCTCTTGAGGGAGGCTTTGTCAACCTTAAAGCATTTGCTCCCGGAATCTCCCGTTTGTAACTCACAAGCTAGCAGGGAAATCCCATCCACTCACATCTCTGCCAGGCTCTCCAGGTAAGCCTCTTTGTCCAACAGGACCTTGGGGACCTGGAGCACCGCGTTCTCCTGGGATGCCGTTCGTGCCTGGTTTACCATCTTCACCCTGAACAAAAAGGGAAAGGATTCCATTGCAGACAATATTCTTAGGAAATAGCAGTGTATTTTGCATCTTATTTCCTATGCACAGATGTTGAAGGAGACCTAATGAAGTGATGGGCCAGTGTGGCTTTGCTGGTTGTGAACACACAAAATAAGAGATAAAAACTTGACCAAACTGGTTTCTTTTCATTGCTGGTAATATTCATGCAAGGCCATTGAATGTTCCTCATTGATTGGCAACTAAGAAATAATAAATGGGTATGTCTCTTCTCATGTGCCCAAAAACAATGACCAAAGCAGTTAACCAAAAAATGCTGGTCTGTGTTAGTGCTAAAATACAAACCAAGTCTCACCCCACCTTTTCTGAAGGGAGGCAAAAGTATTTTTCTGTTTGGGTCCTAATATTTGAGCAAGAAACATCTTGAGAATTAAACAAAGGTAAGCAGCTAGTGGTAGGTGAGACTATGACTCAGATCTTGTACCCAGGAGAGGCCACAGCCTCTTCTTCATGACCCTCCAAAGTGTGTGCAGTGGGTAATATACTCTTAGATATATAATATATATAATATAATCTGAAAGACAACCTTGCATCCCACAGTAGCTGGATACCAGACATTTTAAAGCCTGATCTTATGGATGTAAACACAAATAACTGTAAATTCTCTCATCTCTGGACTAAAAAGCATTAAACCCTCCAACACCCCCAACACATTCGTTACTTTTTGTGTCTCTAAGCTATTTTTAGCACTTTTTGCATCTCTAGGCTATTTTTAGCATCTGGGTTAGGGTGTGTTAGGGTTGAGTCTGTAGCTGCAGTGAAGGGCTCTCACCTTGGCCCCTGCCATCCCGGGTGGGCCACTGGGGCCACGCAGGCCTGGCAGACCCGTGTTCCCCCGGCCGCCAACGATGCCTTGAGGACCTGGCTCACCCGGCGACCCCTGTTTGAGAAAAGGTCACTTCAGTCAGTGGGAGCATCTTTAACATTCCATAGGTGGCTGCTTGTTCTGGACAGACATAATCCCTGTCTCCTGGTGGAACAGTCCCTGGTGAAGGGGCACTTACCCTTTCTCCTCGTGCTCCTGGGGACCCTTTTTCTCCTGGTGGGCCGGGCTCACCTCTGATTCCAGCAGGTCCCGGACCTCCAGGAGCACCAGAACTACCAGGGGGTCCGGGAGGCCCATCCTTGCCTGCAGGTCCTGCGTTACCAGGGGGACCTGGACTACCCTAAAAAGAGTTTTAAAAAGGAAAGTGTGAGCTGCACACATGTACTGGCATTGGTCTCATGAAAGCCAGCCAGACCTGAGTCATGGCCTGATTTAGGGTCCAGCCCCTGCGCACCCACATCTGATCCGGTGTTGTAAGAGAATCCTTTCATGCATCACTTTCACAACTGGTATTTTTTATCCCTGCTGTCTGGACATACACCTGCACATTTTGGGTGCCTAGTACCTGTAATGCACCCAACACAGGGTACACATTCCTTACCCATGGCTCTACCTCAGAAATTGGAAATAGTAGCAGGCCCTTCTGCTTTTTTGAATCACTTTTGCTACATGCCTTTAATAAGGTGTCTTGGACATGTGCAGAATGAAATGTCTGTCGTAACAACCTTAGCTGAGCCAATGAATGGAAAGAATTGCATTGACTTTAATGGTACCTTAAATCCTACTTTCTATTCCATAGAATAAGGAGAGTAAACTTATTTTTGCCATTTTTTTCCTGAAGTACAAGCATCATATTCAGAATGTTTCTGCGTAATATATTTTAATATATTAATGTAAATTTAACTAATATATTTAATTTATTTAATTAAATATATTAATGTATAATTTTAATATATTAATACAGGTCTAAATGTATCCACAAAGTAAGAATAAAAGAAAAGGGGGATAAAGCAGCTTACATTGCTACCAGGGGGACCAGGCAGACCACGAGCACCAGGGAAACCAGCAGCACCCTAGAGGAGATCAATAGTTTTAGTTGTCATTTTCTGAAGACTGAAAACACAGGAACAAATTGATTTTTACACACTGCTGAGTTTAAATTATAGTCATGTTTTGTTTGAAATCTGAATTAAATGGCCTGCAACTGAACAAAAAGTCGCAATTTTTTTTTTTTTTTAAATTAGGAGAGATCGCATATTCTCCTCAAACTTGAGCTGATGGACAAACTCGAGCTAATGGCAAAGATGGCAAGTCAATATAATAACTATTGAGATAAGCTATTTTAGAGCTTTGGGTTATTGTGCCAAAAGCTATTTTGGCACCTTACTTATGTTAGAATCAATGTAATCCAGATTACCAAACACTTCAACTTTAATTACTCCTTCTAGAACAGCTTAATTATTCTTGAACTGTCAATAGTAAAGTCATTGAAGTTCTTATTGTACATCACATGTGTTGTAATAAATAGACTAGCAGTAACTAAATCGAAGAGGTACTCACAGGGCCACCAGGTGATCCACGGTCTCCTTTTATTCCTTGGGGGCCAGGTGGACCCTACGTGGAAGGAAGTAGATAAAGCAAATGATGTGATAAAGATTAAAATTATAGGAAGTGTCAGTAAGTTTCAGGCAGTTCATCTCCTTGCACTTGGGCCCAGCACCCTAAGGCTGGAGAGAACCTCTCTGTAGCAACAAGGAACAGCAAACACTTACTGGGGCTCCAGGGCCTCCTTGTGGGCCTGCTGCTCCAGGGGGTCCAGCCTCTCCTCTTAGACCAGGGGCGCCTCTTTCTCCTTTCCCACCAGGTTCCCCATTTTGGCCCTGTAGAAAAATTATATTTTTATATTACCACTCAAAAAAGCAGATGATACAGTGATGAGAAATGCTATCCAGGTACTCTTCTGAAGGGAATTTAAATATTAACGGTGAATGCAGTTGAACTCTACTGGCCTACCAGTGCAGGAGGGGAAGGACAAAGCCATGTTGCCCTTCATGTGGCTGAGTACAGAAAGAGTAGTGTAGACACTTACTGGGGCTCCAGGGAAGCCAGCAGGTCCAGGAAGACCTTGTTCTCCTCGTTCACCCTGTGGAAAACCACATGTCAGCAATGGAAGATGTTAGAAAGATAAACTTCACTTTAAAAGTTAGAGAATGCTCCTATTGATGCTGCTGAAGTTTGTCTTACCAGCCTTTGGAGGGAAATACCCCCAGCCTCTGATCTGAAATACCTGTTGTTCCCAAGTGCTAAACACAACTGTTCAGGAATTATCTGATAATTATCTAAAATGTGATAAACTTAACTCAGCTACACCTGTATAAACCCTGAGCACAATCCATGGTGTTCCCTAGATCCAACTGAGATCCCAGTGTGTTTAATATAAGAAAAATAAATACAAGAAAGAGAATTTTAAAAAATTTACTTAACTTTAAATCAAGATGAACATGACTAGTGCTCACATTCTTGCCCTGCCCTGTCACCGCAGCCCTCTGACCCCTTTGCAGTGTTAAAAGCCCTGATTTTCTGAAGACTATAGTACTTGTAAATCCCAAGAGTCAACAGGAGCTGAATGTGTTAGTTTAGTTACAACCCAAGCCACGTATTCCTGGTAGGGTTGGTGCAGCACTGATGTCTATAGGCAAGAGGAGCCATGGTGAAGTTATCTGGGAAGAAAAGTTCTGTCACTTACAGGACCTCCACGGGAACCCATCGGACCAGGGGCACCTGCTGGGCCAGTCTCTCCCTGCAAGGAACAAGGATGGTCCCTGGGTGTTTGTCTGCTTCCCAAGAGACAGCCACCCCTGAGACTCTTTGCAGTACAAACACCATTATGAGGATGCTTTACCTTATCTCCAGGTGGGCCGGCAGGACCAGGAGGACCGATGGGACCTACATTGCCCTAAACAATTGCAAAATTAGAAAATGGTATATTTTGCATCAAAATATGACAACGTTAACGCCTCTGTTTTATCAAGAGCGTTTATGCTTCGGTGTAAACTGATTGCCAAAGGTATTTTAATGAAGTAAGCCCACGGTGCCAAAGCACATTTGCACACCAGGTTTTGGAGTGATGCTCTGAATCACACCATTTAGCAGTGTGAGAGATCTCCAACAGAGTGATTCTTTCTTTTCCCCCACCATCCTAACCTAATCCAAAACCACCTGAAGTTAATAGGTCTCTTTCAATGCTATACAATAAAAGTGACCCGTTGCCCTAATTTTCACATAGATAATTGATCCACATTTCTTCAGCATATATTCAGCATCTCCTGACTAGCTCCCTGACTTATTTCTTTCTTGAAAATTTAATGTGTACCTTATGGTATGAAATAAATTTTTTAAATTTCCTGCAACTCAACCAAGCTGCATTTGTATATTTTTCATCCCTCATTACTTTGATGTATCTACTGCCTGCAGGTACTGATTTGATAGATGTACATATTTCAAGTGTCTATTTTATGTGTATTTGCTGTATGGATGTATAAATATATCATATGTAGTAACCTGTAGGAGTATGCTGTATGAGAATATTTACTATCAATGTCTTTTTGTGATTCATTATAACACCAGTCAGGTAGATTTTCTCTACTTTCATATGATGGCTTTCCCTCTAAAATATTGTCCCAGTCAACAGCAATCTTTCTGCAAAAAAATCCATTATATTTACCCAAGGAGTGGTAATCACACAAACTAGTATTAGGTCTAATTTAGTTTACAAACCCAGTTTTGCTGGAATGAAACACTATGAGATTACAACTTTACCCGTCCTAGACAGTATTTATCCACTGTGAGGTTACTTATGTTCTAAGTGCAGGCTGCATGAAGCTAATGGATAAAATGTTGGATGTTTAAATACTCACTCTCTCTCCTCTTGCTCCAGGAAGGCCATCAGCACCTTTGCCACCAGGTTCTCCCTAGGAAGTTTAAGACATAAAAAGCATGAGCAAAAAGGAAGCATGAGCCTAGTGGGGGAAGGATCTCATACAGAGGGTCTCTCAATAGCCAGATTTTCTTATTGAAACTGGGAATGATATTCTGCCCAATATTCAGCATCAGATACTACATACTTTGATGGGAAAAAAACCCCAAATTGATTCAAAATGAAATCTATGCCAAATTGTCTGCCCATGGTATAAACTATTCGCAACGTTCATTAGATTCAGTAGAACTGTTTTGATGTACCCATCCCCCAAGAGACCCAGTGCAGCAAGATATCTAGCATGTATGAAACTGAGGGAAAAATCCCATCTTTTTCAACATCTAGGACCCACATCCCGTTGCTAACTCAACAGTACTGCTACAAAATCTGCACCTCTGAAATCAGGCCGAAGTGAAGATGTGGACAAGCCCAGTGACTTGTGGGAAGCTAACAATAAATTAGCATAAAATAAAAAGTGTGTGTGTGTTACCCTCTCCCCTTTTGGTCCAGGGCTTCCAGAAGCTCCTCTTTCTCCTGGCATTCCCTGTAAGCCAGGCAGTCCTGTGCCTCCAGGGGGACCAGGTGGGCCAGGAGGACCCTAAAGAGTAACAAACAATAATTAGAAAAACCAAAATTAACCCAAATGGTAGCAGAATAGCAGAAAAGGAAGAAAGTCTGTGGGTACCTTGGCGCCTTCTGTGCCAGCAGGGCCTGGTCCACCTCTTGCTCCAGGAGGTCCTGGAGGACCTTGTGCACCACGTTCTCCTGGGATACCATTTTCACCCTGTGATAAAAAATGTGTTATTCTTTGTTTTCAGGCTCAAACTTCGTTAATTCATTTATGTCATTACAAAAAAGTTGCTTTATTATTTACCTTAGGGCCTGGGAATCCGGGTCCTCCAATATCACCTTTTGGCCCCTGGTTATGAGAAAATAAATGTAAGTTATCCGTGAACTTTACTTAGTAAATCTGCACTGCGGTTGGCATCCTGTTTCTCTACTCTATTGTTCCCAAAATCAGACTTTGCTGCTCTGAAGAGAGCTGAGAGCTGTCTGAATTTGGAAATATAATATAGGAAGAACTTCTTAATAATTTTTGTTACATTAAAAAAAAAAAAAAATTTCTACTTACTGCTTCTCCAGGCTTTCCGTTCTCTCCAGCTGGTCCTGGTCCACCAGGCAATCCCTATACGAAGGAACAGTGTTATGCATGTTACACAGGTAAATTATGCCTTTTCCATCCTCAGATTTTTGGTTTTGACACAAAGATGTGTGGCCAATTCATTCCAATCCTTCAGAAAGAAGGAGATGCCAATTTGATAGCTAAGGAGTTTAGGTGACACAATCTCAGCTAACCCCCTGGTTTACAATGATCTACGATGCAGTAAATTCTGCCAAGTGGTTGATCTGTTATATTTATTATATTCAAAATATGATGACATGCACTCCAATGTAAATGTTGTGATGCCTTTATTTATTTTTTTAAATTTTGTGTGTGTGTGTGTTAGTCTGTTAGAAAGAATCAGAAAACAATAAACACACGGCACCTGGAGGCCAGGTGGGCCTGCTGGTCCTGGTTCTCCTCTCTCCCCAGAAGCACCCTAGAGTCAAACAAATGAGGAAGAAAATCCATGAACTTGCCTGGCAACTCTTCAACATACAAACACCTCCACACCACCTCAAATCTATGCTTCCTTATCGTGACCTGATTACAACATTGCACAATCTCAAAAAATAACACACTTTGGTGTTGTGGTATTTGCTCTTTTCACTCCAGCTCTTAGATGTGGTTCAGCAGACACATTTTAACTTGATAGGAGATTGAAATACCATAAACATTACAGGGAGCAACAATACACTTCTGTTTGAAAAGACCAAGAGCTCTGAATTGACTTTTCATTTCAATCTACACCAGGTATACCTGAGTCAAGTTTCCCCCACCAAAGTTTTGAATATTCATTCATTAAAATAGTGGCAAAGAAGAGCTCTTTCATTTATCTTCATAAAATGAGATTTCTTTGTATCATTAAAAATATTTTCCTTCCCTTAAATTCCCAGTGTCTATCTGTAGATGTCAGACCCCCTGATCATTGCCTCGGATGGGCCCACCACACTTACAGTAGGTCCTGGAGGACCTGGAAGGCCAACATCACCATTCTTCCCAGCAGGACCCTATTCAAAGACAAAATTAGGCTGTGGTTAGAGAGTGATACCATTTTTGTAAGACTCATCAAGTTATTGTTAATATTGTGTCATTATTAAACAAAATATTAGCAAAACTTACAGGTGTTCCAGGTGGTCCACCAGGGCCTCTTTCTCCATTCTTGCCTGGTGCACCCTTACAAAAAAGAAAGATTACATTTGAAATACTTGTTTCTGGTCAGTGGACAATAGTCTAAAGCAGCAGCGTGAGATAGCCCCACTATGGAGCAATTTAGTTTAACATTTGACTCATTAAGGATCAGCACAGAAGAGGAGAAATCCCACTCACCTCATTGCCCTTAGGACCAGGGAAACCCATCACACCCGGCTGGCCACGTGGGCCTGGAGGGCCAGGGGGGCCAGAGCGTCCAGATTCACCCTGACTGCCCTGGGATAAGCAAAAAAGAAAGGAAGACATGACATCTGTGAGGTAAAATAAAGCAAAACCCATGACTCACTGAACAGTGACTGAGGGGGAGACATTGTTCAAAACTCATTATGTGTTTTGTATTGCAACTTGTGTCCCATATACTCTGTATTTACACAGTGTGAAGTGACAGGGTTTGCAGGCTGCTATTACAATGATACGGCACAAAACGTGCTCTGGTAGTTAAAGCAAACAGAAAGGGGGTGATTAATCTGGCTGTGATAACCAGCTGCCATGTGGATACTGTGGGATGAGGGTAGGGTTGGGTCAGTAGGAGGACTAGGATAAAATATTTGCACAATATACATACGGGAGGGCCAGGTTTCCCATCACTGCCAGGGCTTCCTGGAATTCCGGGCAAGCCCTGCAATTGAAGAAAAAAAAGTGTTATACTTTACTTTAAAAAGTATATTATTACATTTTAATTCATAAATATGAATATATAAAAACTACTTGCTTGATTTCATCCTCTTTAAAAAAGATTAAAAGTCTTCCCATTTCCTTCATCCCATGAAGGGGGAAAATTGGACAAAGCAAAAAAATTCTGTCATTATGGGTTTATTGCTTTTTCTGAGAGTTGTATATAAACAAGACACCAGACCTTAATCAAGTAGCACAAAAATTTTGTTCTTTCATTATATGGGAAGAAAACTAATTTTAGATGGAAAAACCAAGAGATGAAACAATTCTGACTGCGTACTTCTACCTGAAAGCAACACAATATGTAACATTTTTTCGTTAACTTGTTTAAATTTCTAAATATTATTTTTGTTGTATTTTAAATAATTCATTTTCGTTGCCAATTAAATCTTGTTTAGTTCCCAGAAGTCTGCAGTTGGGTTTTGGAATGTCAATATATTTGTTGTTAGGAGCTACTAATTCTTACTACAGCTCCCAGAATGTTGTTCCATTTACACTTAAATGTTGTTACATTCTGTCAGTATTACACAACAGGCCATCTCTGAAATCTTACTGATATGTACTGTAAAAAACTGACCAACAGCTTATTTGCTTTAATTGCAAATAAGCCAAAAATATAATAGTTAAGTATATTGAGATACTTAAATTAGTCTAATTTAATTATTTAAATATTTAAGCTATTTACATAATAATTGAAATATAAATATATTTAAATAAAACCCCTAAATACCTAATGTTAGAATTTGCTGAAACGTAAAGAGCTAATGCAGAACATCATCCAATGCTGATTTATGTTAAAAGCATTTCTCATGGCAAGGCCTGGCATGCTCTGGGAGCCTCCCCAAAGCTGCCCCACTCTGCTGCGGCAGTGTCCTGGGAATGCCCCGGCCACAGTGTCTGCACAGTGACCTGTCCCGCCATGAACGGATGCTACTACCACTTAAAGCAATTCATAGAAGGGATTTCTAGTCTAGTGATTTCCCTATCGTATCAGCTCAGATGAGTCATCTCTAACAAAGTTCATAACATTTTCTTGGAGATGTCCTGTCTTACTCTCATTCCAGGAAGACCTGGGCCTCCGTCTTGTCCACGCTCTCCTGCGGGTCCGCTGGGGCCAGGGGGACCTGGGCTGCCACGCTCACCTGCAGGACCCTGGAACGAGATGTGGAGATTCACAGCAAGGGAATCAGCATCATATTGAATCTCAAATTGTCCATCCAAATTCACATGGATTCTTCAAAAGTTTGGAGGACTTTTTTGGAGGAAGATTTATACCTTTTCACCTGGAAGTCCATTGCTACCGGGTAAGCCACGGAAACCAGGGGAGCCCTGCCAGATAAAAGAAAAAACTATGGATTGTAGGAAATATAACACAAGTAACAGCAACTGGGTTTTTCTTCTCAACAAATTACCATTAGACATATCAGTGTGAAAATTAATGGGAAAAAAAAAAAGATGGAAGTGGCATTTCATGGTAGTAAGAAGGACTACAGACTATTTTCTCTTTGGTTATAATGCACCTGCTGAAATTATAGCCTGTCCTCCTTTATTTTTAGCTGGCGCTGAATCATTATTTATGAATTTTCTAAAGTAATATAAAAACATAAAACATCACATTCAGTATTAAATAATTATTTTTCCCCAATTCAATACTGAGAAGAGCTCTATTGTATTTTTGAGTATTTATATTTACTACTATCTTAATTGCTTACAAGAAATTTGAATTATAAATTTCATTTTGCAGCCCCATTTATATGCTTAGTATGATTAATCAGGTCATTGTGCATCTTTGGTTTCCTCCTAGCTTCAGCAAATATTGCAATCAAATATTAAGTTAGGACTTATAAATAGATCAGCACAATTTCCTTTGCTTCTGATGGGAACAGAAATCTAAAATTTGTAAGGATGTTGCTATTTATTTTGTTGAATGAAACAGTTCATGGATTCCTCCGTGAGAATTATTAAATTTTTGGAAAATTATTTAACATACTAGCCAAAAAACCTGTTTGCAGTAAAGATATTGTAACATAGAAGACATCCTGACAATATTGCTGTTATTGATATTTAAGATGTATTAACAATAGAGATGTTGACATAAAGACATATCTCGAATGTAGAAGAATTTGCACTAATTTCACTTTCCAGAGCAGAAATTTGATTATTTTTGTTAACTGAGATTAATTTTGAAATTTTTACTATTTATTCCCCCTTGTAGTTCTCAGAGTTTATGATTGCTTCTCAGCAAAAATCTTTTGATAAAACTACCAGATATATAAGATCACTGCTTCTTCTATATCAAAAACTGAGAGAAATTAATTTATTTCCAACTGAGATAGATCCAAGAGCTGCAATTCAGAGGAGAAGCTAGATAAGAATTCTCCCCAGTTTTGCAAACCAGTTTCACATCTGGAATTTGCTGAGAAGAAATATGGAGCCAAATTTCTCCTGGAAGTGTTTTGAACTTCAGAATTTGCTGTCTCTGTCTTAGCTCAAAAAATCGTGTACCACAGCTCACCCTTTCTCCAGGGGTACCAGGTACTCCATTCTGCCCGGGTTCACCATTTGCACCTCTTTTCCCTTCCTCACCAGGAGGTCCAGGAGCACCTGGGGTGCCATTTTCACCCTGGCAACAACAGAAACCAAGCCCATCAGTTAATTAGAAGTCTCCAAAAAAAACAAACAGGTTTTATATGTGGAATGATTCAGGGTTCAGACTTCCTTGAAAGAAGTCTCTGGACACATTTTGAAATCACTTACACGCTCGCCTTTTGCGCCTGGATCTCCTTTTGCACCATCCTTACCAGGGTCTCCCTAAAAATGGAGAAAATCCCATTAAAATTATGGGTTGCTACTAGGTATCATTCTGGAGCTACTAGATGTACTGAAATACTAGGGAGTAGACATGATATTTCAAATTATTGACTCCTTTTTATTATTTAACATTCTGCAAAGAAATTAGCGTGCACTGGCTGTACCTGGAAGTGGAAATCATGGGACTCCTTAAAAATCCAGTAAAGGAAAGAAGTGATACAATCTTAAACACCATTGAGTAAAATTTTATGTCTGTTCCTGAGCTATTTCAGACATCATTGAGTCTTTCGTTTAAAGTCCCTGAATATTTTCTTTGACAAAGAGCTACATGTGGTGTTAGGCTGTAACAAAAGGGCCTGCTGGGATAAGTGTCAGTATAAGAGTGGGTACAACTCATGGGGTGTAGTGGATTGTGGACTCAGCCCTTGGGAATTTAAACAGGTGAAAATAGGATTGTAAAACAACAGATTTTGTCTGATGTAGCCAATTTACGCAAGCTGTATCTTTGTTGTATCTGAATTGATAGATAATTTAGGAAAGCAAATAGATATTATTACTGTATTTATTTATAATCTTTATATATAGCAATACCTAAATGTGTAAAAGAAATATGTTATATATTTCTAAAAACAATTGCCTATTTTCATTATAAAATAATTTATTAGACCATTTCAAGTGAATACGAGAAGATCAATGGAGTTTTTTTAATGGTATCAGGCTTACTTCCACCATATTTGCTTGTACAGCCAGTGTAAATACCATTAGTAACTCACCGGACTGCCTTTCGCCCCAGGGTTTCCGGCTGCACCTGGAGGACCAGGAAGACCACGGCCTCCTGGCAGACCAGGAGCACCGGGAATACCAGAAGGTCCCTGCAGAGAGAGAAAAACAGACAGAGTCAAGAGAGAACGGCATTGACAGACTCTACCCAGTCCAAACAGTGACCCCCACCAACGCAGTGCAGCAAAGGCAGTGATATGAAAAGTACCCACCATTTCACCCTTGTTGCCAGGGCTTCCAGCTCTTCCAGGAGGGCCCTGGAAAAATAAATATGTGAGTAACCAATGCTGCTAACCCAGGACCAGAACAAAGGACACCCAGGGCTCTGTGAAGAGCAGGGGACACAGCACCTCTCAGGTCCCATGTGTTATTGATATACCTGAGGCCCGGGTGGCCCAGCATTACCCTGAGGGCCAGGTTCTCCTCTCTCTCCAGGACTACCACTAACACCAGCAGGACCAGGAGGACCAGCTTCACCCTACAGGAAAAAACAGTACAAGGAGAAAATGAAGGCATTTTAATCATCTCCAGGGCAATCAGCATTAAACTAATGGTTTCTTCTTCTACTGTGGTATCTTTGTGTGATTTGGAAAGAAGGCTTCCAGCAACATCACCTCGGTGCAAGAGCCAGATGAGCCGTGCCTGGTGCTGAGGCACACGGGGCACAGGTTCTCCAGGCAGTACATGGTGCACACCTCCTGGAGCTGTGGGATGTTCACCCCAGTCCCTCCCACACAGAGCACAACACAGAGCACGGGGGATCCACCAATTAGTCGTGTTTTGTTAGGGGCATTCATGAAGATGATGAGGATTGGGTTTGTCTGGTGCTGCATATGGCAGCACATCTGTTCTAGGCTTGCAAACAGTGTAATGGCAAGCCAGGAAACGGAGCGCTCATTAAATAATGATGTGCAGTGCCATGAGCTGTGTAACTAGAGAAAGGACCAGATCCCATGTAGTTATGAATCTTTAGTTGAATACCTTAAAACCTGGAGAGCCTGGAAATCCTGCAGTTCCAGGGGGACCTGGGGGACCCTTAAAAGTGAAAGAAATATTATTAATGCAAAAGGTAAAGGCCATATGGAATTAATCTTAAGTTAAAAAAAGAGTCTGATTATGGGATTTTTTTCTGAGTAAGGAAACACCTGGCAAAATAGCAAATATAAATCATGCTGTAAAAGATGAAATTGGGCTAGTCCTAAAATATCACACCTACATCTTAGTTACCCTGACTTTTACATGTTCAGCTGAATTCCTGTGTTTTAAATTTAAAAACATGAAATCTATTATTAAGGAGATTAAGTTATAAAAAACATTCAGAATTTGTTCTAATTATAAAAAAAGAAGGAGAAAAGAAAGCCAATACAGCTGTTACACACACAAGCGGACATGCTCAGGTTTCTAGGCAGATGGGAGAGAAAAAAGTTTGCCCACTCCAGACAGCTAAATAATATATTTGAAAAGATAATTCAAAATTTGATCTTCATGGAGTACAGCAATTCCATCCATCTATATGTTCTCTGAGAATAATCTGGGTTTGGATTTTTGCATTTCCTGATTTAGAGTGCTAAAGCTCTCCTATTGCACCATGTCCTTTAAGTATCTTAACCAACACAATTATGAAATACAATTAAATAAAATGCTCATCCTTGTACAAATGCACCCCAATTTCAGGTTTGCTGGCACTGAAGAACATCAGCTAGAAGTAATTAAACTAAAGCAACACAAATACTTAAAGTCAAAGTTGTCTTACAGGTGGGCCTGCTGCTCCTGGAGATCCGTCTTTGCCACTGGCACCCTACAGAAAGAAGAGAGGTGTTGGGTACAGAGCACTACCCCGGACACAGAACCCACATCCTTTCAAGTTCGTGACTCAGAGACCATGTTCTTGTGTCTGTACATCCCCACTTAGTTGAAAAAACCCCCAAGGATTCCTCAATTGAGAAATTCTAACTTAATGATTAACTAAACATTTTGTGAAGGAGTATCCAACACTTTACATGACTTGCACTGAGACAGGAAGATGTAAAGATACATTCTTATTACATTTCTTAAGGAAATAACAGCTACAAAGCATTGTCTGTGTGAATAAGTAAGATTGCAATAGATGTATATTTCAAAGTAACAGTTACTTCTGATTCACATAAAAGACTAAATTTCACTCCAAAAACCTGATGAATACTGATGATTTAAACCCTGTTGCCTGTCTTGTAGCCATATTAGACTAGATCCTCTGCTCAGGTTATGCAGTGTCTGCATAAACAAGGTCCTGGCTGTTAAACTGCTTTGTTGGTTGTATTGAATGCTATAAACTAAGAATTCCTTCAGAGCAAGGGACATACCCCCTAACCTCAGTCAAAGAGGAATTTTATCTTTTTCCTGCAAGTTACTTCTGAGATTGCATTTTTTCCCTCTCTCTGCCTTCTCCTGCCACTCTTTGCTTCCACTCCTCTTCCCTGCTTCTCTTGGCCGAACCTGAGCTTAGGCTGAAACGCTGAACTCTTCCTCAATGTGTAATCTACTCATTCTAAAAAGTGAAACAGGAAATAAGATGGTGAACATGTTGTGGGTTAGAAGTGTTACATCTTTATTGGGGACTGAAAAGTTTTCATGTGAGATTTTTACAGATGCTGTATCGTTTTTTACTCCTTTGCATTACAACTGCTTTAAGAGAGTAGGGAAATCTCAACATATTGAATCTGAATATGTGCTGTCTCTGGATAAGAACAATATCTGCAATTACTTACAGGGCCACCGGGATTTCCAGGTCTTCCTCTTTCTCCAGCTGGACCTCTTGGTCCCTAGAAAACATATAAAAATGAATCTGTTAAATGGCTTCTAAAATAAGAAGGCTGAGCAAAGAGACATTGCTCTTATTTGCATAACTCACTATTGTTCACTGCATATGGTGGAGTAACTAAAGATAAAAGTTGAGGAACAACTCAGTTAACATTTAAACACCACAGGATGCACATATTTACCGGCTGGCCTGGTGCTCCATTCACTCCAGGAAGACCAGTTTCACCCTGTTACGGAAATAAAACAAAATGAACTTTGGTGAGATAATTTTTTGGTTTATTCAAGGGGAAGAGACACAGAAAAAAGCCCAATTTGTTGTTCCTTTCTAGTGGTGCTAGGTGTCCTCAGCATGAACTAAGCTCTGAGAAGTCTAAACAAGTGTCAAATCAAAAATTAAACAGGAAATAAAAATCAGAAAGACTCAGCTTTTAAAATATTATGCAAGAAAGTCAGATAACTGAGATATGTCCTTTCATTTTGGTGTCTCATGTTTATTATGGCTGGAAAATTGGGACATGAAGTGGTTCAGAACATCTAAATCTTTTGGAATGATTCTTATTTATTCATGCAGATATTAAATGGGTTTCTTGAATGCTTACTGTATTTTTATAATTGTTATAAGATGCAAAGCACAGCTATACAACAAATAATGGGGGTCATTCCTCTACCTACTAGAAAGATGACACTCTAGATTTTTACCTTTGGACCAGGAGCACCACTGTCACCTCTGGCACCATCTTTTCCATCAAAACCCTGTGGGAGAGTAAAACCATATCTGTGAATCGTATTCCTCCTGCATTCTGGAAAACTTGATTCCTCTTGGCAAAATATTAAGCCCCCGAAAGGGGCATATTTTCAATAATGAGTGCTATCAGCTGTTGGAACCCTTTTTGGCATTAGGATGGAGCTCTACAATTAAGGCAACCAGAAAAAACTTAAGTCTTTGTTATGAAAGTTCAGGTTACATTGTGCAGAAATTAACTGTAATTCTATGATTCAGTCTTGGAAATGATGACTGAGAGATCACAACTGTGCAACACCATAATTCAAGGAGAGGAACAGACTCAGCTATGCTCAATATACTCAATACTTACTCGTTGACCTTTCATCCCAGGCATCCCAGGCATTCCAGGGTGTCCCTTGTGACCCTAAGAACATAAATATAGAAAGACTAAAAAATCATGTACTTATTGTATGAAGGGCACAAACCAATACTCACTGTGTGTCATGTTCACCTGACTAACTTGAAATGGAAAACGAAACCTTTGATAAGAAGACCTTTGTTACTGGGGGCTTTTCCATACCGGTAATCCAGGGATTCCACGATCTCCATTCCTGCCTGGTCTTCCTGGTTCTCCCTGTTGAAAGAAAATGATTTTTTTTTTAGTGTTTTGCTATTGCTTCACTTACTGGCAAAGCAGCCGTTGTGGTAGATCAAGGTGAGTTGGAGGAAGCAGGTGAAACTCCCACCAAAGACAGTGGGGAAATCCTATCAGGGTGACAGTTCACTCTGTGACTGCCTTCTGGAAAACAACTGCCAGAATTTATTAACTCAGCTTTTAACAAGATTCTAGTTAATTTCTAAGTTATTTCAAGACAGCTTTTAGCAAGAGATGATCCCAGAAAACTTATTTTTCTTAGTAAAACACTCAAAATGGACACAAGCTGCAGATGTTTTCCTTGCCTGGTATTACCCCTGTTCAGGACTCTCAGCTGTGACACAGACAATGCTGTTAATGGCTGTAAGTCCCATAATAAGATTTAAAGGGGTCAGAAAACTACCACTACTGTCTGATTTTCTTTATAACTGCTGATTTATTTTACACCAAGTAAATAGCATGTTTCATGCTTATGTTGGTTTTGTTTTTTGTTTTTTAGTTGCTGGGGGTTTTTTTTGTGTCAATGAAATTGCCTGCTAAAATTGAACCTTTTATGGAATGGACAATTAGACCTAATGTAAGCCAAATTTACTTAAAGTAATCTTATCAAATGGGGAAACGGGGATTTGTTAAAAATTCTCAAATGCAATAATATCAATATGCTCTGTTGTCTTGCAATTTAATGAACTTTTTTTCTTCCTATTTACTAATAACTGCATAACTAATAGTGAACTTACATCTTTTCCTGGTGGACCAACTGGGCCTATCATTCCAACAGGGCCTGGAGGTCCCTGTAGAAAAAGAATTAATATTAACTACAATAATAACAAATATTAAATGTCTTTCAAATTAAAATTGCATTAGGCATCATAAAATACTTGTACATCTGACATACATCATAGTAAACAACTGGGATGAACTGTAAAATTTCCATGCATTCCAGTGGTGACACAGATTCATGCTTTTAAGATCAAGCCTTTAACATACACAGTGATACTGAATGGGTACATACAGGGGGGCCAGGTTGTCCTGGTTCTCCAGGGGATCCTTGGTATCCAGCAGAGCCCTAAAATGCACCAAAAAACTCAGTTAAGATGTGAACAACTACATACATCATTTCATAGTGCTGTTATATTTTATAATCTCATAATTGTAAGGAAAATTGCAGTCAGATCAGTCAACAAATGACTGAAGGTGAAATTACCAGAAGCAAGCAGAACATGCCTCCATGAAAACACAGTTAAACTGCTCCTCTAAAAGGAGACGGACATTGAAAAACTCAGACCCTTTGTGTGTTCACTGAATGTTTATCTCCCACTTTCCTTTACCACCTATTAAATTTTTGTATGGATAAACATTTGGGAATGTTAACAGGATGGCAGGCAGTGGCATGTCTTAAAATAGTGTTAGCTGACACCCCACGGGCTTGCAGAGATCTCAAGGGGTACACAAGGTTTTAAGTCAGCACAGGATATTGCCCTCAGCTCTTGAGTCTTGCTGATGGTACAGCCCAAGATGACATTTATGCGTAAAATTCTTCAGCATAGTATCCAGATCTATCAGTTGAAAAGGTACTTAATATTTATGACAGAGAAAAGGAGGGGCTCATATAAAAGAATAAGAAGATGGTTACGAGAAGATTACTGTTACTTACAGGGGGACCTGCATGACCAGGTGGGCCAGGGGGTCCACTGGGGCCAGGGGGTCCTGGAAAGCCACTCTATAGCGTAGATTAAAAAATAGTAGTTATATTGTAATATAGCTGTAAAGATTAATATAGGTGCAATAGTCATCAATAACTGTGAAATAAACTTCTACATAATTAGTACAGAGAAAAATCCTCGGTGACCTGAACTTGCTGCAGTAAAAAGGACGCAGCAGTATACACACACAGTGCTGAAGAAGTACATTGTCCCTTCAGAAAAGGCTTCACTGGGTTGCTCCTTGCAGGCTTGGCTAACATACTCCCAAGGTATTTTCAGAGCTGCAACTTTTCCTTTTTGAGTCACTATTCCCCTTCTCTAGACCCCAGAAGAATGCTTAGCTCAGCTCTTCTGCTGCCTGAAGGGGAAGAATAGAAACTGGTTCTGAATTTGTTAAACAGAGTAAATGAGCGTCAGCATCTCTGCTGTGTAACTGAGCTTAATCAGCCCAACACTAGAGATTTCTCATGACCTGGAGATACACTGAATTAAGACCATACTTTTGTTGTCAGTAAGGCAATCATTTTCACCAGTGAACTCTTTTCTGAACTTTAACAGTACTAAGCCATAGGAAAGAAATGAATTCTGGACTAATCAAAACCTTAGTATTTCTACTTCCTGTAGCAACAACCACAAAAGCACTTGATACTGCAAAACAGAAAACATTTAAAAGTTAGCACAGTGGTCTACTGCAGCTATAGGGGGTTCTTTAAAAAAACTTCTGTTAAATTAAATTCTGTGTTTCATACAGCCAAAAGAATCACATGGCATGGGGATCCCCTGACATGGGGATCACTGTGTGCTGCAGTACTGGCAGAATAATCCATAGTTAATGTTGCACATAGTGTGTTTCATGGGATATTGTCACATTGTGTCAGAATAGGCCACTTATTACAGATGTTACATGAACCTGCCATAACACAAGATTAACAGTATTGCTGTACTCTACTGGCACGTCGGACAGTACACTACTATACTACAAAAATAAACAATATTATTTCACTGTTGTCCTTTGCCTAAAAAAAGTTAGCCATTTTAGTATTTGCTATTTTCTAGGACAAGAAGCAGAGCTGTTAGGGTTTGGGAAGTGTGGTTGCCATTGACGTGTGAATACAATGAGCAGTCACTGTTAATTGTTAGAACTCATTTGGTATAAGGTAACTATAGATTCAACCACGACTAAAGCCATCAACTCATCAATAGCAATCAATCAATTAGACATACAGCTAAAACCAAATGAGATATAATTTTTTTCAAGTTACACACTGAGGACATAAACTGGTAGTTAAGAGGTGTGCTTGCTGCCAGCATCTCCAGACTGTGAACAGATGAGCATCCTTCAGTTAGAGAATGTGCACTGGTGGAAAGAGACAAAGACAATATGTGGAGGTTACATGGGCAAGTGAGGAGAAACTGTGATGTAAAGCACAAGATCAGTCTACAAGCGATATAAAGCCATGGGAAGAGAGCAACGCAGAGATGTGTGATTGAGGAAATACCAGGCATGGTAACCACACAAGGACAAATGTTGGTGCTGTATTTTTTTGTTTTGTTAATCTTGCAAATTATTTCCATTTGGGTATTTATTCATTAGGAGTATTTAAGTTGAAAATTGATAAATGTGTAAAATGATAAAGAAATTAGTCTATGTAATGCTAATTATAAACATTATTTAGCTCTAGTGATTTTAGTCACATCTGCCTGTAACTGCTGGTACTTTGTGGTCATGTATGGCATGATGCAGTATAAAAGACCTTATGACCTGAAAATGTACACACAACCCTGAAGATATTCTAGGGTGCCCAGTAAAGTAGTTTGGTGGGATTTTTTAACCCAAGCCCAGGAGTCAGAGCACAAAAAATCATTAATCACTTCCAGGGAAAAAGCCAAAATAGAGAGGAGTAGCCATAGCTGTTAACTGAAGGTGTCTCGGTTACCTGCCTGGTTCAACACATCCCCTATGAAGACACCATGTAGCAGAATGCAGATGGTATGATAGCTGTGGGTGAAAACTGTGAGGAGTGAAGTGAATATGAATAAATGGATAAACAAAGACAAAAATGGATGGTTGAAGAAGACCAATGCATGGATGGTCATATTAGCAAATGAAGGAGGTAGAAATAAAACAGATTAGAATAAAGGGGAGAAAATTACTGTATTTCAGGAAGAACAGCTGTTGTGATTAGTAAACCTTATTTCACAAGATGATCTGATGGAACCCTGAGAAATAACATATTTGCTTGGAACTGCCTTGATATGCCTCAACATGTGATACCCAAACCGTGTTATGCAGAATTGGGCTGAAAATAATGATTATGCTTAACGAAGCACAGCCAATTTGCAGTAACAGCAATTCACCACATCCTTTATGCAGCAGACTGCTTGAATCAAGAACATTTCATGTTGAATATCTTTAAATCCCACTGCCTGAAAGGAAAATCATGAGGTGCAACATTCAGATTTATTTTATATGTGAAGCATAGCTCAGGTATAACTCTTTGAGGCCTTTTCTCACTTAAAAAACTGAAAAGCTTGGACCAGATCTAGCAGGCAGATACAGCATCCTTTGTACACAGACTGAGCAGCTGCAGGTAAAAAAAAATGGTAATTGTAAAAAGAAAAAGTGAAAATATTTTGAGCTTTGGAATGAATAAAGTTTATAAGAAGGATTTACTCAATTGTTATCAGGCAAGTTTGACTTGTGGAAAAGTTAGCAAGTATGGAGTATCATACTGAGTAAAGACAAATGATACTGAGCTGGTAAAGGAAGATTAAGGCAGTGGGAGAGGTAAAAATTGTTGGAAGGAAGGGAAGCAATTAGTGGAAGAATATCAAGCAGATAAATGAGGAATGTACATGAGGCACAAATGGAAAAATGTTTAGGTAGTATAAGAAGGTGAATCACAGATAGAGATTAGGAAAAGGAAGGTAAGAAACTGAAGAAAGAAAGTGAAAAAGTAAAAAATCCAGATGATCTATAGCTACTTTCTAGAATAGTACTGCTGAGCAAACTGTTTCCTCACATCACATTCCACTTGCAGGCAATAATTAAATGAAAACTTTTATTGTTAGATTAAAACCAGGATACATACACATCCAAGGCATAATCTATGAGCAGAAAATTTGTTCTTTAAAAAGAAGAAAGGACAGAAAAAAGGCTTTATCATCTTACAATGGGTTGTGGGTACCCGATACCAACTCCACCAGCCTTCACATCATAGGAGTCATACTGTGGAGAAAAACTCTGTAAAAGAAATAGAGAAAAAAAAAGAAAAGAAAAAGAAAGTGTTTGCTACAAATCAAATATGTCTTTTCTTACACTGGTATGGCAGATGCATGGAAATGACTCACTTGTATCTGCTGAGTAGTACTAGCTTGACATATAGCTGCCATATATTTACATAAGAGAAGCCCAGCCAATGTCTTCCTTCTGAGGTCATGGTGACATTAGCTCCCTAGGCTAGGCACATCCATTCTTCTTCTTGACAGCTGGGCCTCAGCTGAACCACAAAATTACCTTTCTCTCTCCTTTTACTCTAGTTTCACTCCTTCTTAGCTTCTTTCCCCATTTTCTCTGTCTGTCTCTTTTCTGTTGGACTTAGCTGTCACTCAAGGAAGTTGATGAAATATTTTTCTGTTGCGCTAAAGAACAGAACTCTTTATTATTATTATTATTGTTATTTTCCTGATTTCTTGCACCTGTGCCTAATGAATGACTCATTTCACATGAGCAGACTTAGTCAAATGGTGTGGCATAAGTGCAGTGATGCATTAGTGGCCCACAGGTCACTAATGAGGGTTGAACACATGCAGTGTTCTGCCTGCTCTCCCAAACCACTGTGTATCCAGCTCTTGCACTGACCAGGCGCTGGACTCCTGTGCTCCTGATACTAACCCTCCTGTCAGGATCCAACAGCACAACTTTGATACAGCGTTGGAACAGGAGACTAATTCAGCCTGTTATCCTCTCCCATGTTTGCATCTCCAAGCCCCAAACCAGTATCACTGTGGTGCTCCCTGGGACTGGGTAACTGATGCACAGCTCAGTCCTGCAGAGGCAAGCCCTTTCAGAATTAAATAAAAAACGAGACATCTTTCCTCAGTTCCTGGCTTACCTGGGAGTGGGAAATGTAGATGGAAGTTATATTCAGTGGCCTATATTCAAAAGTAGCAATTGTTTTAACATACAATTTTTATCAGCTTTGTGCTAAAGAAGTCCCATCTTGTAAATCTCAGCTTGGTGGCCTGCATGGATGACAATGTCACCTCTTAACAAAGCACTGCCTGGGGCTCAGGGCTAATAAACTTTAGTTACTATCAGCTCTCTTGCTGAGTGTGCTAAGCTCTTCAGAAATGAATTCAACATTCAGTGAGCCAGAAATAAAGAGGGATCATGACAAATAGTACTTGCATGGCACTTCCCTGCAAGCAGAGGACCAGTGCTTCAGCCTAGTCTCCTCGGAATGTTCTGTTATTAAACATGAATTGATGAAACATAAGAAAGTAGGAGAGTTCCCTAACCATTAAGTTTATGGGGAAATCATCCACCACACTGTTTCTGATCAGATTATTTCTGAGTTACGTAAGTCCTCCAACAGAACTGGCCCCAAAAGATTTAAAAAATAAGGTAAGGCAGAGATTTAATTGCACTCCAGAAAAATTTTATGGACAAACCCCCAAAACAACAGCAAAGCCCCACCTACCACCCAGCTCTGTTTTCCAAAGGCACAAATGAGATGGATGCCACTGAAAACAAAGCACCTGGGAAGGTGCAAGGGACAGGTGCCTACAGCATTGTTTTGCAGGGTTATGAGCACCAAGGTAGAAGCTGAACATAATGACTTACACCTCCATTTATACTGGGACATGACTGGCAGATTCCAGGGGCCCCAGGAGCTCCAGGGCTCCCTGGCGGTCCTGGTGGGCCCGGGAGACCATTTCTGCCTGGAACTCCAGGAGAACCCTGCAAAGACACAAACAGAGCAGATACAGACGTTGTCACTTGCCTCCAGCTGCAAGGACATTGCAGGACAAACCTCTCCGTTCCTAACAAAGTCTGTGTGACTGTGGTGGGAAACCTCTCCTAAATAAGGCCACGAACAAACATTCAGGAAGACAGACAACATTCCCACATGGAAACACTTGGTTGCTGGAGCATTATTACAACTGATATATAATCAAACACATTAGACATATTTAGCAGTTCAGTTCCTGAATCTAAAATTATTACTGCTAGTAGAGTCCAGTCGATTTTTTTACTCCTTCTGTAAAGAAATATAACAAAACATAACAAATGTGATACAGTTTGGACTAAACTCTGTGTTCTTTCAGTTTAAATTTTTGAGAGTGTTGTTGAAGCTAAAGTTCTACTTCAAAATAACTATATGGTACAGTCCTGCTGCAGACAGTGCAGACATCAATGAAAGCAGGATTTCTTGGCAGCTTGAATGTGATATATAGCACTAGAAGAATGGGGTCTTGATTTTGTTCGTTTCCTTGGGGGGAAAAAAAAGTTGCACTTACAGGATCTCCTTTGGGGCCTCGGCTGACTACTCCAGGAGTCTAGAAAAAAAAGCAAAGGTAATTAAATCAAAAAAGTGAATCAAAATAAAACAAAAAAATGCACACAGAAACAAGAGCGAAACACTTAAACATGTGAATGTAGTTTTATCACATGAATTCCATTAATTCTCATTCAGTCTATTTAAAAGCTGTAGGGTTTTTGGTCAGTCTATCTCCATTTGCTTGGATCATCCATAGAATTACACCTCCCCTGCAGGCAAAAACATGGCACTAATGCAGTCAGTACAGCTTTGCCATTTAGTGCAATGGGGATGGAAGTCTACAGTGGAATGCTGTGACTGTTTTCTTGTGTCCTTCTCAGTCCAGCATGGGAAGTATGATGAGCTAATTTTAAACTCTCAGATCTACTGCTGCAATTTGTTTATTTTTCAATTAATAAATCAGTTATGTGTAACTACTTGGATTTTCAATTTTTGTGTTCAGCTGCTAGAAGTTGCAAAGAATATTCAGCTGAAACTATCTTGGATCTTTCAAGGTGGCATTTCCCTATACACCACCCAAGGTCATCAGAACAGCTTCCAATGGCCCAAACAAACTCCTATATCAAAGAGAGAGGCTGGGGGAATAGTCCACATGTTCTTCATTATCAGGAACTCCAGAACTGATGAGTCTCTAAACACAAGAGAGGGAGGCATGCTTATCTACACCACTCATTTCTGCCTCTCGAAACGTTCAGTGAAGTAGCTCAGGTGATCCCAGAAACAGTGGAGCTGCACTAGGGGAAATAAGACTAGGGGACATATCTGTGTGTGACATATTTGTGTGTGACATTCCACATTTAAACAGATGTGCCATAGGGCTGCAGAAATGCATCTTCTCTCTCTTCCACACATCTCTTTCACTCTCTTATTTTCTAGATAAGGATCTTCAATGTGTCTGTGGAAACCTATGTACTTTAACAGAGTCTCATGGATCTTAAACACTGTTGAAATGCTCAGATAAGCTCAAAGCTCAGTACAGGTGGCTCACTCACTGAAACACTTAGGCAGGGGACCTGGCATGTACTAACATTCTTGATTTTCCTGAGGTAAAGTTGCTGCAACTGGTTTATATAATGTTGGTGTCTATCAAAAGCTGATTATAAATTGGGTATGTACAGTATAATCACCTTTCCTTTACAGAGCATTAAGTCAGCAATAAGCCTACAAAAGGAAATTAATTCGGTGATAACGTAGAATTGAGTTGATAGGAACTGCAGACTCACAGTATGCTATGAAAGTTCACTAATTTTCTTTGACTCTGTGTTAGTGTTACTTTCCTGGATATAGACTGAGTATGTGGTCAAAAATAAGGTGTTTGCATAATTCCTATGCTTTTCCATAAAATGAAAAATATAATGACTAATTGCTGCCCTCTGTCCCTTTCTACTATTTTTGATGCCTGTTGTCTGCATAAAACTGAGCGGAAAGACTTAATATTTTTCAGCTGCATTGTCCATACTAAATATTTGCCTAAATTCAGAAGAGGCATTGAAAAGTAAAGCGTTTAAGCTAAGCCAAAATGAATTGAGGTGGACATGCATCAAGAAGGCGGCAACACCAAAGAAACAATACTGAGAATAAACTTACTTTTGGAGGTGGTGTTGTTGTTTGTGGACAAACTGGACAGCACTCTCCAAAAGGAATCTCCGGGTTGGGGCAGTCCAGCTCCTGATCATCACAGATGATGTCATCGCAGAGAGTAGATCCCGAGTCGCACACACAGATTTGGCATGGCTCTGGTTTCCAAACATCCCTGTCAGCATAAACCTGCCCAAGATAGGTACATTCCGTGACTGGAACGAGAGACAAAATAGTGTTGGATATTATTTCAAATGTGTTTTCCAAATTACAAGTGAGTAACATGAAAACTGTTGGATAGTTTGTTTAGTTTTCTGGTTCATGTATGTGAAGTAAAAGGCTAAATGCTCCTCTTCAGGCACTGGGAGGATCTGTTACATTAATTGCAGAGTCTGCTCTGAGTCTATAAACAGACATCAATGGAAACCTCCTGGAGCTGGGCCAAAGCCCAATTAAATCTCTGATAATCTTCCGTCTTGAGTAATTTTAGTGTCAGACTGAGTTACTGTCTAATTAGCAATTGAATTCTCTGCTGCAGCTAAAGAGCAAACGTGCCAAAGCTCTCCAACAAGAGTATCGCTGGCCCCACGTGCCAACACGAGCACTTGCACATGGATGTGGAATAAGCCATCTGTCCAGCACCAACTCCTGTCACCAGCATCCCAACTCCTGTCACCAGCAGGAGTTTGAAAGCCAGCGTATGTCACAGATCTGAAAGAACGTTCACATTAATTGCCCAAATGATTTGCAATTATTGTATCAGCTGGCCTGCTCAAATGTTACAAGTGTTTTATTTTCAGGAAAAACATTGTTCATCTGTAATATTCATGGCTTTGTGAATTCCTTCCAACAGATGTTTTACTGATCAAACTTGTTATAGACTATGAATATGGAAAGACTGACAAAAACTGCCTTCAAACATTAAATTTTCAGTTGGTATTTTCTTAGAAAAACATGATCCAGAAAGCCAGGTCATTTAAGAACCCAATAAAAAATAACACTAAGAGCATCTAATTTGAGTTTTACAAGCTCATTTTAAGTTTTGTAGACGTTATTAGAGGTCTTTGATTGCAAACATAAGTATCAGTGAATGTCATGAATAATATAATAAGGTTTTTTTTCATGCATAATTAAAAATAATTCCATTTATAAAAACAATATTCTGGAGAAAGAGCTATTTTTGTGCCTACATCATTCTTAAAACTTTAATACCAGAATAATTTACCTACTATACACCACCCTTCAAAAAGAAAAACAAAATGACAAAAGATGTAATTCAAATCTCTGTCATTAAAATTGCCACTGGCTCCAGGCAGAAATTTCTGAACACCATCAAATTGTAATGGCCAGAATTATCTAGTATGAGACTGAGCCCAAATTTATAGTGCAGTTCCTTCCTATGGGTTATGCAGTCCCCCTTTTTTTTCTCCCAGCGTCTTTTATCTCTGTTTTTTCTCTTTTCCAGCATTGCATTTGCACCTCAGTCTCTTTTTCTTCATTTTTCTTCTTCACTGTATTTGGGGGTGTGTGTTCCCATTCCACACCAATGTTCTTTGGCAATGTGCACACTTAGATGTGTTTCCTCTCTTGTCATGCTTCTTCTGCATTTCACTGTTCCATAACATGTAACTTCCCTTTTCATCGTCCACAAATCTTCTTTTATTTTGTACCTGAGCAGTTCCCCTTCTTTATTGCCAAATACTCAACTGAGCTTAGTTTCTCCCTGCTCCCTTCCCATTTTCTCACTCAGCTGCTTTTCCTTGGTCCTATTAACCTGACATTTTCCTCTTTTTCACCCATGAAATTCATTACCTCCTACAAGCTCTGGAAGGGCAATGGGGAACACAATCATGGTTCCTTGACGGAGACCCAGAGTGCAGATCTTGGGCCAGAGTACTCCATGGGACAGGAGGGTTTCTTTCCCCAGCTTCAGTCCTACCACAGGCTGTCCATATCTCTGCACACCCTCTTAAGTTATCTTGTACTTTAATTATAAAAGAAGCAAACAGGAAAATGTTGACTTGTTAAGGCTGGCACTCTTTATGTCTAAGAGTTGTTTTCGTCCACTGTCTTCATTAGAACAACCAGAACAACAAAGCTTCAAAAACCCTTTACAGACATTTTCAAGCCAATATTTTTTTTTGCTTGATGTCAAGCTGAGGTCCAGTGTTTTACCTTCCTTTGACAACACAGAAAAACCTTAAAATAGAAAACCTTCCAATGGCATATGAAAACTCACTCCCCTCAGATGTTCTCTATCACTTAGAAACTCACTTGTCCCTTTTCCACTCCTTTTGGGCCCCACTGGAAACTTCATCTTCTGCACAAGAGAGATGGAGAAGAACTGCTCATTTCCAGGACAGCCTCTTCCCCACACCCACATGTCATAGGGTTACAGCATCAGAGGATGCTGCTTCAAGGGACACTGCCTAACAATGGGTACCTTTGAAGAAGATCTAGACATGCTTTCTTAGTCTGCCAAGCTAGAGCTAGTTTCTAAAAACATTGCTTGGCCTCCCAGTTCTCACCCCACAGAACCATGGATCCCAGGTAAATAAGCTGATTCTCTGCTTAGTTAGGTGCTGACTGTTTCTGCAAGAAACATTTTCCTCCTTTTCACAAACCAGGATCTTGCTGTGGGCACTTAGGGAAAAAACAAGCTGCCCAGTCTTGACAAGGCTAATGACAAATGTTTCCTGACAAAAAAGAAGCCTGAAACCTAGAAGTGAAGGATTATGAATGAAGTCTTTATAGCCTCTCTAATGACTCAAGAGAAAAAACAAATCATAGAGTGGCTTGATGAAGCCCTTGAAAGCTGTATGTTGTGGGAGGCAGAACATCGGCAGAGCTGCTGGGGAGGTTAGAGCTTGCAATGCATCTCAAAGGAGTGGTTGGATGCACCCTGGAGAGCACGGATGGGCACAGGTCCATGTCACCCACAGCAATGTACGACTCAGCTGTCACTCTGCTTAAGCACCTCCCAGCTCCACAGGTTAAAATGCTCTTTTCATTTACAAGCATAATAAGGAAGGGGAGAAATTACTTTTCTCTAGGATAAGTAATAATTGTTAAATAAAAATACCATTATATGGACCTAAAAGAACTTAATATTGTTACTATTTGCACTTGTAATGTATAATTATATGAATCACATACATATATAAAGAGATGCATTGCATACACACCTTTTCTGCACCCAAAAGGTGTGTTTGATTAATTGTAAAATTCTGATTTTCAGCTCCCAGTATCACTTTCTTAGTCTTTCAAAACCATGTATTTTTTAAACTATGTGTTTAAGACAACAAGGTCATTATTCACTAGGAAATTCATATCCAAGGATTTGAACTTTCATGTCTCAATTTTTTCATCATTCTTACTTCTTTCTCATTGATTTGTTTTGTTGTTTTGTTATTTTCAGAGATGTGATCCTGCTGCCTTACAGTGAAGAGGACAGCTCCAATGAGGAGCAGAAAAAGGCCATCTTTCCCCCGTTTTTGCACTGCTGGTTAGAAAAGATTATTGTTTCCAAGACAGAAGCAGTCTTTTCTCAGTGCCCAGTTTTTCACACTGAGAATACCCACCTGCCAGATATTATTCAACAATATCAATTAAAAACATGGAAATTTAAAATATATGAAAACAACTGATAATTTTACATTAATAAGGAAATAAAAGAGATTTGTCTGCACTTTTACAAGCTTGTCATTCCATTATGCTACAGTAGATGGCATCATTTAACAAGACAACGACAAAAATTTGAAGACATATGGATATAATGACATTCATATTTGCTTCTAACTTTCTGGACATTGTTAAATGAATTAAGAAATAAGCTAGGAGAGCTGCAATGAAAATTGCTGTGGCCTTTGGCAGAATGAAAGTATTAAATAGATTTCCAAAGGAAACTTACATCTGGGAAGACTTAGTGTGTCAAAGACACCCCCTCTGTGCTCAGATGTAGATCTGTGTGTCAGCATGTTATGACATAATGCATTTTGCATTGCTCATAAAGATTAACCGTTAGCTCCAAAATCCTTTGGAAAGCTGATTTGTGCTAAAGCACTGGCGAGTAACATATAGGAATAATGAGGTTATAAAAAAGCTGACTTGTCTACTTCTGGACTTGTGGTATAACGGTCACATACTTGCCTTAGCCAGCTTTTCTTATTGATTCCTAAACATACACATTAGCCTAGGATTTAAAAAATGTTAGAACTTAACAGCATTTGTCTGTAGCAATGCAAAATCTTATTCTGCCTCCCAAAGCCCTAAAATATGATGGCTATACAGCACTTCACTTCGGTGGCACTTACTGCAATGCTTTGTTGGAAGACCTGTCAATCTCTACAGTGCACTGCTAAAAAGTTTAATATTTGAAAGCCTGAATTAATTTGAAATTATGTTTTTTAGTGACCACTCATGTTGTTAAAGGTTTTACTGTGAGTAGCACTTTTCTGGGCCAGCCTAAACAGTGAATAAAATAAAAAATAAAGGCAATGCAGTAATTGTCATATGCTGGTTTTGAATTATTTCCCATTCTAAGAAGACTGGCAGCTGTCCATAAGCAGACCAATATTGAAAGCTGAAAGGAAAATCACAACTTAGTTCCAAAGGACCTATAAGTGTGGTACATAGAAGAGCCCAAATATGTACAAGGGAAAACAAAGATGGCTATTGCCATATGGCCTGAAAGATGACAGATGTCATATGGGACATAATCCCAATCCCCGTGAAGTGAAGGCGAATTTGGTATCACACGCTATGATCTGAGAATCTGACCTGTTTTGTAGTTGGTTTTGGCTTTGTATTTGTGCAAGCACCATGATCGTGACTTAACCACAATTATATGGCAAAAGGAAAAAATTACCTAACAGTATCCTCAAAAACCACAGGCTTTTCGACTTTGGACAAAGGCAATGTCCAGCTACTGCATTAGTAGCAGACTCACATATCCCATTTGCAGAGATGTGACTAAAGGGTTAGAAATTAAAAAACATCTTGAACTTGTCTGGTTCTGCCTCAGAGAGGGCAACAGTCCACGCAGGGGTGACTCACGGTCCTCCAGCAGCTGCCTGATAATGGCCTGGGAAGCAAAACCGAGGAGTTTTGGTCTGTGAGAATCTGATCACAAACACAATGAATCAAACAAACAATCTGTGCTGTATTTAAAGTGAATCTGGTAAAGGCTAAAGCACCAACATGAAGAAGGCCTTGCCTCTGACTTTGACAGAATCCAAAGCCTGATGAAGCTAAGAAGGGCATTTCTGTCACTTTTTAACTGTACAAAGCCTGTGCTTCCTCACCCTGACCTAGTTTTGGTCATTTGCTTTACAGGATGAGTACTTCAAAAATTGTTTTACATTTCTTCTGTAGTAAATACATCAGTTAATTGCATACCACAGCACTGTTTGATACATTGTTTAACCAAAGGACGAAGTAGAAAGGAGATACGCTGTCTATTTTCAATGGAAATGCTATCATTCTCCCCTACTGGAGTAGGTGGAGGAATCCACCCCAGCATGTGCAGCAATGCTGCTTTCCATTTCCTGAGCAGAAAAGAATGCCACAATGTCTACCTCGAGGCAAATGGTTTGGGCTCCCTGTCTGGTATTATGATGATGTTTATAAGAAACCCAAACACACTCGTTCCATCCCATCATTAGTAATGGAAACAAACGGACTCTCATAATGAATGAATTGGCTGGAGGAGCCAGGATGGCCTGGTTTGTTGGCATGTCAGGTCACTGCTGAGTACTCGAAAGGGCTCAAATCCAGTCTGGGTCAAAGGAGCCAGGAAAAGAGGTGGAAATAAAGGAAAAGAAATGGATTAACAAGGTGGGGTGTTTTCAAGTGCAACACCTTCAGACATTCTCTCAGCTGGAATTGTCTTAAATAGCTAATTAACTGAATCTATTTCACACAGTGCATGAGGACATAAGGGCCAGTTTGGGTACCTATTAGGATATTTCCAGGTTTAATAGTACTCATGTAATATTTTGTAAGGCTTGTCCACGTGACTGGAGGTAATGTAACCTCCATTTATAAAACACTTAAGTACAGACTGTGAAAAACCAGAGTGGGTCAATCTTATAAATCTTTTTGTGCTCTGTGAGCTGTAGAAGGAAGAACTGCTATCAGGTGGAATTGGAAAGGAGTATGAATGAATAGTTCACGGATTTCCCAAGTTTCACACCAAAAAGGACAGCTACAGCCCGTGCTTTCAGAATGAAACTGAAGCTTTCTTACTTCTAGGGATGCTTGTCTGCCAAGAAAGCTGGCGTTTGAATAGTTCTGCCACTGTGCCAGTCCCAGTTTTCCCCTTTTTCTCAGATGCAGAGTAAGAAAGAGAAAGCTGCTTAAAAGAATGCTGGTTAAGCATAATACTGTACTGGTCTGTCAGAGGTGTTGCAGGACGGAGTCACATGCTGTTTCACTGGCAATGTACAGAAAAGTCTGGATCCTCAGGCAAAGGATCCTTGTGTCACACAGTCAAACTGTCCTTGCTTTGGGACCCACCTAGTCTGTATGTCAGATTACAAAATAAATAAGAAAAAGCCAGGCCTGCACTGGTACAAACAAGTGCTTGCATTTTAAGCAACTCATTCCTTGTTCTCTTCATTCATCTTTATATGCTACAAATGCCACAACCTTTCTGCAGCCTTTAAAAAATCTTAGAAATATCAGGATTAGAGCATATCCTAAGCATATTTGTCACCAAGCAAAACACAAAATGTTTCTATTTTCCCTGCAGATTATTGGCTTTTTTCTAATCTTTCAAAGTGTGATTTAAAAACTCTAATTGTTCTGCTTTATCTTCAGAGGGCTGCTCTTCTCAAAAGATAATATGGTCTAAAGTAGCTGATTCTGTCACACTGTTCCGTCCCAACATTTATGTTTCACGAATTGCTCTATTTGGGCACGCATGCTGACACCCTGGAATGATGTTCTTCACACTACTTCCAAAGGTCACCCTGCCCCAGCAGTGCTGCAGGGAAGTAGTGACCAGAGAAATCCCATCAGAGATGTTGTTACACAACAGCCTCACTGCTTCAGCTGGTGTCTGGCATGAGAAACCATGGCAAAAGAACTCCCTTGTTTCAAAACTGGTAATAAGCAAACAAAGTGCAAGGCAGCTTCTTTGCTGTTTTAGTTGGTGAGGGTTGTTTTTTGGCAGAACTGTCATCTCAAGCTGAGTCATACAAGGGGCAGGATAGAGCACCCAGCTGTGTGTCTATCACCTTGCTCCTTTTTTGGGGCTGCCCAGAGAATCGTTGTCTGTTCCCAAGCTCATAAAAGTAATTTTGAGGAAAAATTCTGGTGGATTCAAGAGACAGTTATACCCCTTTTGTTTTTAGCTATTCCTTGACAACATCATGGGCTAAATTGCTTTTTGCATGGGAGGAATATATTCCTGAATGACCATTTGTATTGAGATGTTATTCTGGGATTTCCTCTCCAGTGTCCCCTCTCAACAGGTTGACTCTGTGACCCAATTATATATGTTTCTGTCTTTTTAGTAGAGATTGACCTCTTTTTGCCATAACATGCAGAATTCAGATAATTCCTCTCTGATTAAGTAATCACTGCCTGACCAGAACCTCCCTCGATTTTACTGGGCTTTGAATCAGACCTAAAAAATGTCAACTTCTAATTATTCTGGTGGTAACTGAAGCTCTTCTGTGACTGACAGATCAAATCTTTTACTAAGGGTAGCCATTTGCTTTAGAGCAGGACACAAAGTAAGAAGACATTTCATCATAATTCAGTGCACCCAATGCCTTTTAGAGGGACCATTGCATTATACTTCATCTACTCTTCAATTATTGGTAAAATGCCTATGAGATTTTTCCATCCCCTCTCTTATATTACAAGAGTTTTTGGCACATCACCTTTTGTGTCATTTGGTGTCATGCTGAAAATAAGCAACAGGCTGCAAGAACTTAATTTGTGGCTATTTAGTATTAGTGATGGCATAAATTTTAATACTACTCTGCAGTAATATGATTTTAATATGTTTCTTGTCTTTAGAGTGAATGATACCAAATTCTTGGCATAAAGATTTGTGTCTTAAACTAAGCAAAAATAGACATAAATTGAAGTTCTAATATGATTTCTGATGATTTAATGGATTTATTACTTTCTTTAAACATGCATCCTCCTCATTCCTTGGGCAGTTAATGAAGACTTCTATGGTCAGAATGCAAGTGTCAAGGTAATGTCAGTTTTGAACACTTGACCACTTCCAATTATATTACACAAGAAGCTGGCCTAACATATTTCTAAAGAAAAGCAATAGTTCAAGCTCAACATTATAAGGATCAATTAAGGGGAAAAATCTAATAAAATATAGCACAAGATTTTGCCAGACTTTAAAAAAAAAATCACTCCCAAGGTGTGGCTCAAAGACATTCTTCTGCATTCCTGATTTTAGCTATGACCAAAGAGAGTTTATAACATTGGAGGACTCTTTGAAACATTTCTTGCAGTAGGTCTGTCCTGGGAAGAATAAAGAAAAGCTGGAAAAGTTGTTATACACAGGTTTCCCAGACTTCACAAACACTCTGACAGATTCAAAGCATCATGAAAGAGAGATGCAGCTTTTGATCTGATAAGAGAAAGGGAACAAATGGAAATTGATAATTGTTAAAGCTTGGTCTACATAGCACCTCATGTAAAACACTGAACTATAACTACTTAATTAATGGTGCTTTAAGCTTCTGGCATGATAAAACCTAAACACCATGTGGGGGAAAATGCATGACTTTTGTTTTGCATCATCTAAATTTGTAATTAAAACAATTTTTGGCGTAATTAAAATTTCAATCCTCCCTTTCCCCTCAGCTCTGCGAGAGGGCTAACAGATTTATGCAATGCTGTTTCTGTGGTTTGCCTTGGAAGACACCAGCCTGATTCAATGTTTCTCTCCTGAGGCTGAAGCAGATGGGAAATGTTACAATGGCAGTATAGTACATGTGGCAATATCATTTGTATTTTCAGATACCTTGGACAAACTCAGCCCCAATATAACTCCACAGCCATAGTGAATTTACATCTGAGATGAGTAAAGCAGCAGGGGGGGCAAATTCTACACTAGCCTAAGTCCCTGCACAATTTTATTCGTTTCCCTGTAATTTCAGAAGTTGGAAGTAAATGAAGGGTTTGGTTCTTGCATATCATATTCCAGTGAAGGATTAAAGTGCTCTGGCATACTGTCTAAAGAAAAGAATCATATCTTTGGCTGCCAATAAATTAAGGGTATTTGTAATTCAGAAGGTTGTGGTGGGATTCTAAATGCATAGAGCATCATTAACCTAGTTTCATCTGCAAAACAGTTTGTATTCATTCATTCCTTATTCCAGTTTGTACTAATTCACCCCACATCTATTTTGGACAGTTTGTTGGATATGGATGGCAGTATTTGAAATTCTTCTTAATTTGCCTCATAGAGGATATTAAATGGCTATTTGTACACTGGATACAATGCTCTTATTGTCAACCTCCTAGGGCTACTAAAGTAACTATTGTGAGGGTTTTCTCAGGGTACCAAAGACAACTTAATTTTGGAGCCACTTTTAAATATCAAATTCTATGCCTGGCCATTTTTCAAGCACAAAGACCTATGGATCTTCCTAACTAATTCCCTTCTGAGGTGAAAATTCACAGTTTTGGTGCAGCAAAGAGCCTGCAAGCAGAGAGCTGGCTTTTTATTAATATCAGAGGTCAGAAGCCTTGCTACTGAAGAGGCTGCCTGAGGCCTGGCACACATTTAGCTCTCCCTGCTCTGTGCAGCAACAACCCCAGCTGGCACAGCGTGAGAATAAACAGCACCACATAGCCCAGGAGGGCTGGAACATCTGCAGCAGACACAACCCGATCCAGCACAGTTTATCTGCTGCAGCCCTTAAAAGGTATGAGTGGAAGAGCCAGAGCCAGAGAACACCTGATAAATGAAAAGGCTCTGAACAATTCACTTTTTTTTGGATTCTTTACTGAAAGACATTTACAGCAATTTTTCTCTCTTCAGCTGCTCTGAAATAATCAGTTGGACTTGCAAATCTCTCTTCTTTCTTCCCCCCACTCCTCCATATTAATGCTATTCTGTTCATACAAAAAAGAGGGATCTACAAAGAGGACCACCCTGCCAACAGCTAAGCCACCAACAGCCTTAGAATATTGTGCAAAGAATCTTCAAAATGTCTGAGCAGATTTCAATTACCCTTTTCAAAGATTTGCAATTCCCACTACACAGCCCATTGTTTGCTTTCACTAGGACATTCTTCTCTTAAACAGCTGGCACAGAATGACTACTGCTCTGTAGGGCAACAAGCAAACACCATACAGTAGATTTAAAGACAAAACCAGAGAAGATGTAATTTTTTTTTTTTAAAGAGGCTCTCATGAACATAAAAGTGTTTTCCAAGAAAATATGAGTCCTATTTTTGCTGTTTGTAGCTGAAGGAAAGCATGGGGGATGTAGTTTATTCTCCTTTGATGCTCAGCATGGCTATTATAGTGAACATCAAAGGAACAATAAGCGATGCTTCCCATATTTCCCATTAACTCTGTTCAGATGAGCAATTGTTTCTGTCTTGTCTGTTTGAAAAAAAAAGATGCAATTTTGTTCTTGCTTATTTTCCTAAAAGCAAATGGAAAGAAGGAAAAGAGAAGAAGCAGCTCAAAGTGAAAGAAGAGAGAAAAAGAGATGTTTGCCACAGACAGCCTTCTAATGCACCGACTGGTCACTGGGCGTGAACTGCAGGGAGTTTCAGTGGGAACTAATTATGTCCAGAAGTTTTCCAAGAACTGCCAGAGCTGAATTGCTGTGGGAAGTAGTTTCCAGACACAGATCTGTCTACTGCTGCAAAACGTGCCCGGGATGTTCCTGTGATTCTGCTGCCCTTTGCAGTGCAGAGTTGGAAAGAAAGCGGTGCCTGAAGCTGCCCTAGCAGCCCACAGAAGGGTTGCACATGGGAGGAAGGGTTTCACCTGACAGGAGAGCAGAGGTGCCTGTGCCACCCTCCAGGGTGGGATGCACAGCAACCTGAAAGAGAAATCCTGCAGCAGAAAGGGATGTGTCTCTCCTGGCTGTGGATAGCTTTGCATTTTGCTGAAGGCCAAACTCTGCTAAAGGCTAAAATCTACAAGTCACATCCCTCATTTCTTGACAGTCATTTGGGTGCCCCTTCAGCTGCAGGAGAAGGCCTAGGCTTTCAAAAGAAACAAAAAAACCCCCACATTCAGCCTTGAAATATATATATATTCATCATCCTCATATTCTTCCTGTTCAAAGTCCTGTGCATGCTTTCTCCTTCCTGGCAGCCATCTCTTCATGAAGTACTTGTGTGAATAAAAGCAAGACAAAAATGTGCAGACATTGTTAAAGGAGGTACCATTCTCATTCTGATAGTTGATGTTTAAATGAAGGGTTTGATGTAAATGGGGGAAAATGGAAGTAGTCTCTGACCTAATCTGAAAGGAATCTCCTCTGCTAAACTAAACAAAGCCAGAAGTCCCAGAGCCGAAGTTTATCCAAACTAAAGCCAACAAACGGTTGTTGTTGGAGGGGGTTATATCATGTTTTCCATTGTCATGTTGACATGAAACAGACAGAGGCTTCTACTTTGCAAACTCAGAGACTAAGATTGGCTCTGAATTGAAAATAAAGAAATGAAAGCAGTGGTTGCAAGTAGGTTAGGTTTTCTCAAAGCAAAATTCAAAGAACCTTTCCTATGAAAGAGAAGATGAGAAAAAAATATTGACTGCTTGAAAATAGAAATGAAAAATATAATTTACTATACCTCTGTGTGAAAGATGTACCACTCTACAGCAAATAGTGGACCTCATTCCTTCTTGCACCCTTCCAGCATTTATGATAGAGTTAGCAGACCTCTCCCTCTCTCCATTGTACTTACAGAAGAGACTTCTTGATTCCTGTAATTTGTAATTTTTTACCACCTATAGAGGTTATCTCTTGATTAACCATAGTCAGAAGCAATGCAAGGGTTAATATTTGAATTTTTTTTATACAGTCTCAAAGCCATGTGAGAAATATTAATAGCATGGTCACCACATATAAATATGTAAATCTTATTTCCCTGAAAAAAAAGTGCCTGACTGTGTGGAATGGAGAAAAATCAGGAAATTCTGGGGGAATTCCTTACAGATTTTTCCAGTGACAAAATGTCTCTTGTAAGGGAAGCCATAGGGAGGACAGAAAGCAACGCTTCACAAACCTTGTGCATCAAAAGGTTCAATGGAAGAAAGAAAACCCCCAGGGAAGTAGCTGTCCTGCAGCAGTCACCAGGGTAGAGGACTGGCTCCCATGTTTAGAAGCAGCATGGCTGTGGGAAGCCGACAGCAGCGAGCTACATGGCACCTCTGCCACAGGGACACCACCGCTGTGACAAACACGGCCCCACACAGCCTTCCCTCCAGGAGGAATCCACTGGATCCCCTCGGCTGGAGACAGGCAGCACGCTGAGGGCCAGGGGCTGCAGCGTTCTCTGCACCCAGCCATGTTGCCCTCAACAGCCTGACCTGAAGCTACAGAAGTAAAATAACACTTCTTGCACCTCTCCTGGAGCAGGAATCACATCTATGCCCAGTTCTCCTTCTGCACAAGGTGTATTATCATGCACATGTAGAAGGAGGGATAGGCTGGTAAAGTATTGCAGCAGGTAAAATGATGAAACTAAATTTTTGTTCCATTAAGGGCTGAAGGTTATTTAACATCTGCCAAAAACCAAAATCAGAATGTCTCAAAATTATGGACAATTGGTGGTAGATATTGAACTCTAAACCATGTTAAAGTCATGTAATCTGCAATTTACCAAGCAACTACATGGAGAATAAGCTAACAGTAGCAATGTTGAATCAGAACGGATTTTATTACACCTTTTGCAAGTCTGTTTTATTTTTTTGGGTGCTGCCAATAATAAATTGAACTGTGCTCCATCATATTGAACTGTAATTCTGTAGGATTCTAATGCAGTTACTTTAAGACCATAAAATCCCCTATTTGTTAACAACATATCTTTACCATTGCCAGCAATTTCCCTTTTCTTAACAGAGATCTTTTGCCCAGTTTCTTAAACAAGCATGACTAAAGGACAGCATAATCTGGAGTATTAATGGTATGACCATTGCACTAATTCCTAATTCTGTGAGTTTTGACGAGTTGTTACTTCAAACCAACAAATTAAATCTTGCAACTCTTACAGCAGCTGTGGCTTGTGCTCTTCTGCAGACTAGGAACCTAACACGGAAACACCCAGAGTGATACAGTGCTCCAGGTGCCCACTAGCCTGGGAAAGTGCACTTTGTTATTGTTTGCCCCTGCTGGTAGGCTAAACCTTTCAAATCTGAAGAGGGTGCTTTTAACCCCAAATGCCACTCTGCATCATTCCGTTACCGACCCTCAGCATGCTGTCCCAATTATGAGGGTAAGTATGGCCCATTTTCCGCAGATTTCTGATTAAAACAAGGTGTGAACAACATTAGCACGTAACTGGGACAACGACTAATGGAACAATGTCAGTCTGGTTTCTCAGCCAGCCTGTGGAGCAAACAAAGTGATAGTAATTCCCTCCTTTCTTTTTCTTCAGTACAACTCTCCCGCAGCTGTTGTGTAAGGCTGGCATCAGCAGAGTTTGCAAGTGACACCTGGCTGCCTATTTCAAACCTCAACACTTTGGCAGAAGCTGGAAGAGGAAATAGGATCTGCTTGTAATCTGCAGCACTAAGAGGAGAGCAAACATAATGACTCTGATGAGGCATCAACAGTAAGATTTGTGCCAGCGTCAACACCCTTCTACCTCTGCCTCTTCCCCCTGCAGTAAAGCAGTGGACGTTTCCAACTCCACCTCCTCTTTTAGAAAAATCAGTCTGTGTAGATTTGGTGATTTGGTCTCAAGTCAAAAACAAATCTGGAAAATAATAAAAGGGTTATATAATAGTCTCATTTTCCTAAGGCTAATGTGTTCCAGGGATGTGTGATATAAAATGTGTTTATGAAATTTGTCATCTTTCCAAGAACATATATATAATGTTTAGAGGGGGTGGATTCCCCAGGCTTTCATTTAGCATGATTTTTCCAGACCAGAAAGGAATGTTTCAATTTTCCTAAGCATAAGCTTGTCTGCCGTGTGCTTGGTAAAAACTGGTTAGGAAAAATGAAGAAGAGGAGTAGACCCCTGATATTTCATTACTTCACATAGTCCAGGTTACTTATGATGGTTAATTATCTTTTGGCAAGCAGACGTGCATCATCTGGTTTTACTGTGAAAAGTCTGGAGGGGAACCTTACTGTGCTACCAAAACCTTTGAGGAGAGATAGTTCTGACTGTTGTTAGCACTACTCTTAAACTGGAAATTTATCAACAAAGAACACATGTGTGCAGTGTTCCATACAGCTAAGTGCTAAACATGACTGTCTGGCAGTCTCACAAATAAATTGCATCTGTACAGTGCCCATCTACTTCAGATGCTATCTAATCCTTTCCAGTTAATTAAAAAAACCCTAAAATGGCCAAATCAGCTGTTTGCAAGTTTTCCTAAAATATCATTCTTTTCTCAAGGATCAGGAGGAAAAGTAATTTGTATGCTGGTGCATGCAAGCCTGGGTGCTCAGCAGGAAAAGTCATTTGCATGCTGCCTCCTGAAACCTACATGTAATGGCTATATATAATTTTAAAACTGCAATTTGCAACTGCAAGTAATATGAAAGGTCAATAAGTCTTGTCAGAGAGATTTTAGCATTCAGCCATTACCTCAGAAATGAGTTTCCTGACCAAACATCCAAGATAATACTTGCATTACAAGGAAAACACTAAATTACATTAGAGCAAAAAATTACTTGGAATAATACGAAAGAGTTTCTGGCATTGGTCTCACACTGCTTTCAGAGCAGTAGAGTTTTCTTTATGACCTTGATGAAGTTCCTCAAGGACTATGGGTGTACCTATGAGAAGTAGCCCGCTCTGGCTGCCTGAGGTGTCCTTTAAGCATTGCAGATGCAGCTGGGACAGGCCCAAATCCATCTGACTTCCCTTTTGGCGCTGATGTGAGGGCACTGTGGATGTGCTTCCTTTGTAGGCAGTGGAAACTGCCAAATACCTCCAGTCTGTCTAGCTGAAATATATGCCGTCCTCTGGAAGTAGCTGTGATTGCCTCTACAAACTCAAGATAAATGGGATGAATGCAAGCTGCAAGGCTTAGCAAATGCTTTCACAAATTGTGGTCACTGGGTGGAGAATGGATTTCTTTCCTAAAGAAGCATTCTAAGATCTTAACTTTTTTGAGTAGTTTAATATGCAGGATGTAAAGGTGCCTTCAAAGGGTGGAACTGAATACACATTGCTGGACTCTGAATCATGTGTTGTGTCCAAAGTGCTGGCTTCATGTCCTGTCAGCCATCAGGAGGCATCTTATCTTGAACATGGGCAGGGCTTGAAAGCCGTGACACACATCAGAAAACCTGGATTGTGTCAAGGTGTTTTCACCTCCAGGCTAAAAACATCCTTGTGGGTTACAAAGACATACAGCTTTTGGTCATGGAAGTCACAAAATATCCCTTGTTGCACACAATCTGGATCCCAAGCTCTTGAAGAGGTTTAGCCTGAGGCTGTACTTAAATCTCCATTCCAAGCTATTACAGCAAGACAAAGAAACACGTAGCCCGGGGGTACATCTGACTACCCTAAACTGAGTGTATATTGAGCAGTTTCCTTAATATCTTGCCAAGTCTTGTCTCCTGGCAGGCTTTCCCGAGGAAAATTTTGTATTGACTTACATTTGATACTAACCATATAAACATTTTTCTAGACAAGAGAGAGCATTTTAGCATGTCTGGAAATTCTCTTTTCAGTTATGGAAAATTTGGTTTTCCAGTCCATTCCCTGCCCTGCACATGAATTAGTGATGCTAATAATCAACTCCTTCAATTATTAATTTCTATGCGAAAAGCATATTCAAATGTATGGAAAGAAACAGTCTAAAGTGAAGAGAGAATCCAATTTTTTAAGGGATAACTAGTGACTTATCAGTCTGTCTCTGTAACCTCATCCTTGTAAATAGTATGGAAGTTAGCCCAGTAAGGAAATGTTACAACACCGTGAAACAGGAATGTGGCAGAGAAATGAGAATACTCATTCACACTTCATTTGTGCGTTGTTCTTCTTCCCAAAATTTACCATTTATTGAGTCAAATATATGTTTCACCTCAGCAATTTCCAGGGATATGACTAGAGTGAGGGAAGGAGACCTGGCACTCAGGAGGGGTTTGTTTGTAGAGAGAAATAAAATTGATGTTCCTTCTCTTTATATTGGATGGTCTCTTAGTCCTTATCCCTCTATAGATAGACATAGGTATATAAAAGTACACTTACTGCACATTAAATATAAACAATATATATATTACTTGCTGCTGTAAGCAGAGAAGACTCACAGCACATATTTGCTCAAATTTTATAATCACTGCATTTTATAATCTTTACTCAAGATTACTGGAGAGAAAGTTTTTATATGGGAAAGCAGAAACAGAAAAGGATCTGTTCACAGTAAATTCTGTTTACTCTCTACAGAATATCTTTATATGCATTGGTTGGGGTTTTTTTTATAGACACTTAGGCTTAGCCTGTGTCTGTGCTGGGTGAGGGAGGCTGCTGTTTGGGCATGCTGCTGCTGCAGAGGCTGTTGCCTGATTTGCTCATGCACAGATCCTCCTGAGCTCCAAGTACTCCAGTACCAACAGGCTGCTCCTGGTGGACTCACAGCCACCCCTCAGCAGAGGTCCCTCTCCAGGTATGGTGAGACAGATGGATTTGCCGTGAAATGGCTCAAGTAATCGTTTTCATGATGTGTGTCATACAGAGTAGTGTAGGGTGTGGTATTAAAGGCATTTGGTTTTCCTTTACAGCACTACAGTTTCTTTGGCTGCTGCTTACTGAGTTAATTGTAAGGTTATTCCTTGCCTCTGTGTAGGAATAAATAAATTGCCGATCTTTCATATTTACAGGAAAGAAAAGTGTTTTATCTTAAGGAAGGTCTGGTTTACAATATCTGGCAAGCAGGAACAGAGCACATCCAAAAAAGGTCAGATGGACTTGTGGAATGTCATCTGTTTAACTTAAATACTCATACCACACTTATCTTCACTCTATGTTGAATTCTTGTATACAAAATACTTCTCTCCCCATGAATTCCATGTTCACTTGGTTTTTGGTGTTCTTGCTCTCTGTAAACATGCACACACGTACTCGCATGGACTTCCACATACCATCAACTGCTAATCAGTCTTGTGAGGGGCTGAAAGAGCCTGCAGATGCCTGATTCAAACTATTGCAGCTGAGGGAATTAATTTACCCTCCTGTTCTATGCCAAAGTAAAAATTCTGTAAGCTGACATATTTTCATATATCACTCTTAAAAACTCTTTCAACAAAACTGGTTAGAATTTCAAGGCTTTTTTTCTGCACACAAATTGTTTAAAGAAACCCCCACGCTGCCGGTGTAAGACAAACAAGTACAAAGGAGAACTCCAAATAAAATAGCTGGAAGCAAAGACTTATTGCTTGTGACAAAGAGCTCCCAGGCAGCACAGAGCTAACAGTTAAAATGTTATTCCAAGAGTTAAAAGAAATAGCTCAGAATCTCTCTGGTGTCTGTAGCAGGAAAGCAAGTAAGAACAAGAACAAATGCAGCCAAGGCAGACAGCACTGTACAGTCCTTCTAACTGTAAAGAAAGCAAAGCAAAGAGAAACCTTTGGGATGGTACTGCAAGCCCCAGCTTTCAGCTTCACTATTAAATATCTGACTGCTGAATTAGTGAAGGAAAAGTGTTCTGGTGAGATTTCTTGCAAGCTACTAAAATTATTGGTAAAAATAAAAATAAAATAAAAACATGAAATCATAAGAAACTTGAATTACTCACCTTCTTGTTGTGCCAAAATAACTGAGGGTTGAAACACGGCAAGAATGAGCAAAGTTACTTTTTGCACAGAGCTCATCATGTCTAAATATTAGACATGAGACTCTCTGTGCAAAAATAAAAATGGGGGGGGAAGAAAATATCTATTCAAAATAGCAACATCGGTTGTTCCCTGCCCTTCCAGCACCGGGCCATGTACAGAACTCAGCCACAAGCATTCCCCAGCTTTGGCCTTAAATAGGAAAAAAATTGGCTTACTTTTCTTTTCCACCCCCTTTACTGAAACATGAGAAGAAGACCCATCCCCTAACAGTAAATGAATGATTAATATTTCTCTTGGCTTTACAGAAGACTAAAGTCAACTAAACAAGATACACAGCACATCTGGAACTTTTGTGTGCATACGGAACGTGTGCTGACACTGTATATGAACAGTTAGTGTGCACTCCATGTGACATATATGCACGTGAAAAAAGAGTCTCGTGCCAAAGCCCCCAGGGTAAAGCATTTTTTCATTTAATTAGGAGTCACTGGGTACAACCCAAAGAGGATTTTTAATTCTTAATGCTCCCTAACAAAGATAAAAGGTAAGTACTGATGTAGCTGCACAGACTGAAAGAATCCCAGAAGTGGAGGAGCAAACCTGGGTATTGCTGTTGATGAGCAATCAGAGTTAACAAAAGGAAGGACTGAAAAATCACAATCCTGTTCCAGTGCTGTTATCACCATTTCTACCTCAGCACATGATTTTGTGTCACCTGGGGAGAAAGCAAACATTAAAAAAAAATTATGAAGAGAACAAGATCGCAAATCACAAGCATCAATCTCTCATACTAAATCTTTTCAAGTAATTCAGTTTGATGCTGTCATTACAACATTTGAAAGGAATGCAGAACATTTTTCTTGTCTGTTTGCTCCTCAAACAAGAAGGTAGAGAGGAGAAAAAAAAAATAGAAAAGAAATCTTGAGATTACTAATCCCTTTTAAACATAGTTATTTCTTTATCCCACACAAAAGTTTACTGAGAATAAGATCAGATCATACAAACTTGTTTTCAAAATCAGATGGTGTGAGCCGGTTTTGTTATGAATGTAGTTTTGCTGGCAAAGTAGCTTTAAGCCCAAGTTTGGGAGACCCCAAAGTGAATGCAGAAAGCTTTCACAGTGGGTATCTCTGCTAAAACAATGACCAAACCAATTGCTGCTCTCAGTCCATCAATCCAATCCAGGTCATGTCCTGCAGAAGTGCTCATTCATTTGTTCTCAAGTGTTGCTGAGATTACTGTGACCCAGGGAACCATCCCTCCTATCAATAATTTGTGAGCGCCATGAACTGTCATCCAAAAAAGGGGCCCATATCTCTGTATGCATCACAAAATAAGAGCAGCCTGAGGTTTAATCTAGCAGGTATTGGATCTCATTTCAAAACCTATTTATCTGAAATACATTTGCACTTAAACCGAAACACCCTTTTCTGCTGGGGTCACCTGAGGTGGAGGAGGTTGAAGCAAGTATGAAGAGGTCTTAAATAATTTGATGTCACTTTTAACATATCGTGAATGTCTCCTCAGTGTCTTAAATGCTTATAAGGTATGAATGGTACATTCCGAAGGAATTACACGCCACTTTTTTTCCTGAATCTCCCAATATTCCATGCTGTCTCTGTTGCATTACCAGAACTCTTCCTGCAGGTTTGGGTTTTCATACCCAGTATCATATCACTTAACAGGTTAGGTTATTTGGTTTATAGCATACAAGTAGTTAAAAATCAACAAACAGATAACCAGCTCCTGCTGAGCCATCCTAGAACATAAGACAACAGGCTTCAAATTTTTATGCAAGGGCCTCTAAGGTTTTCTCCTCTTCTGGAGTTATGCTCAGAACATAAGATAGAACAAGAAATAAATCCAAGAACCTGGATTGACTTGTTTGTCTCTCTTCAATAGAAATGTATGAACAGATCAAACCTTGGATATAAATCATTCTCAGCTGTGGAAAGAGAATTAAACTGAATTAACTGTTTAGCAAAATCACATACAAGTCAATTTTCTGTAACAATGTCTACATGTTCATCACTGTAATTGTTTAATTTTCATGAAGCCTAATGATTGTTACTTGGTAAGTGAAGTGTTCACATTTGAGGAAAAAAAAGTTCATTATGGTCTTTGACTTAAAAACACTTCCACATTGAGTTCTGAAAAATTTTTAGCCTATTTGACCACAATAAACATTTCTCTAAATTTTTTAGATCTAACCTTTCAGAAAAAGAACACTCTTGGTGACTCCCTTATTTTCATTAATGCTTGCCTTTGGTTTTTACACTGCAACACTTTTCTGAGTAAAATTTAAATTCTAACTCATCTGGATTTCCCACATTAGATATTATGCTACTCTATAGCTAGATTATGAACCCAAATTTATCCATGACACCTCCTATTTGCCATAGGCATCGCAGTATCAAGATGTGTGCTTAAATTTGTACAGAAATGAAGCCTGAGGTTTCTGTATAGAAGCCTAAACCATATCTCTTGATTATTACATCCCATAAAAACAATAACCCTTCCTTGTGTTCTGCAGTGTATTTGCTGTGGTTCAAGAACAGCAATGCTCAGCTACACTAAAATTCCTCATCGGTGCTACCGTCACATAATAGTGGTTGTAGAATTGATTTTATAATTCCAGTGTAAAATTCTCTAACAATTGCCTTTTACTGTCACAAGTCAATTCCTTTTGAGTGGCTTTCACCACTTTACTTACAGCGCCTGAGGAGGCTGTGGCACAGCAACTTTCCTTGAACATCCTCTGCACACTTTGTGTTCAAAGTCTTCCTTTTCACATCCTCTGTGCCAAAACAGCCCCCCTAAAGAACAGGTCCCTGACTCTTGCAGGCAGTTTTGGATTATTTATTAAGTAGCTCTTGGTCAATACTCAGCTTCCTAGGGATGGAATGTCTTGGCATCTGTACTAGACTGGAAAAGGTACTCATATCAAAATTGGTGCAATTTTTATGGAGGAACCTGAAACAATTGCTTGTAAAAGTTATTGAATGTACCTGCGCTCTACTGTAGATACCATAAAAGATGTGTAGATCAAAACTATTGACTACCTCTACATCAGATGCTGGAATATTCATGCAATCTGGGATTCCTTGTGCCTGTTTGAGTCTTGTGGTTAGCGACATTCTGCCTCAGAAACAAAAATGAGAGACCTCTTTTTACATATTTATCAGGTGACCTCTGGTCCACCACCCCAAAAGGTCAGTCCTCAAGTAAATTATATAAGTTTTGCTTTAAAAGTTCACAAGTTCTGGCCTGTAGAATCAGCTGGCAACTATTTCTTGTTTCCAAGAGCTTAATATGAACTAAGAATCTTCAAATTTTGCCATTGCAGTTACTCCTATGCCAGCAACAAGATAGTTATTTTTTTGGTTTTTTGTGGATTTTAATGATAGTAAAGAATCTCCAAATTTTAAAAGGACTGCACAGTTTTACAGGAATAAAGCACTGTGAATAGTCCAAATAGTGGCAGAAAGCACAGCGGGGGAAAGAACCTACAAGAAAAGCTGAATCTAGAGCCACTAAACAAAAAAACCCTGAAACACAGCCACGTACTTCTTAACCATTCCTGTTTGCGAGCTAGAAGCAGTGCAAACTGTGACTGATGCCCTAATGGACAATTACAGGAATGAAGGCAGCCAAGGCCATGAAATGGTTTCATTCTTCTCCCATCTTTTCATTTTCACTGAAATTTTATCCTAAGACAATGGGAAATCAGGTTTTGAGACCCAGCCTCTTGTTCACATGTGCTCTTTTTTCAGCTTTGCACATTCTCAAGGTTTCCACAAACAAAAATTCTCTTTTTTTTCCAAAGTCCTGTGCAGATTAAATAAAATCCTTCATCTGAGTCATGCTGGGAACTGTGTTGCAGCACAGCTGTGAAGGCTCTTAAGGCAGAGCCAACATTATGATTGCATACGGGTGAAGCATAGACAGCACCCACAGCATTTTCTCTTCACAGCAGGAGGGACAGAAGCCAAAGCCAAAGTTTAATGACCTCTGGGTGTACTGAATGCTGGGGAATTTGACATCTATGGCCAGGGCGGGGTTTCTCTGTACTGAACATGCACCTACTCCTGTCGCCAGGGACGGAATCTGTTAATTCAGAACATTGGCTCCATGCCTTCGTGAGGATGCTCCTCCTTTTCACCAAGGTGTCAAAATTATTTTGAAAGGAATCCTTTCTTCTTGTCTCTAATCCAGATTTCCACTGTACAACTGAAAAAACACCCAGATCTTCACTTTTTAAAGAAATAGCACAGTCCTATCCACCTAAGGAAGTACTTAATGAAACAGCTACGAGACTTTCTGGCAGGAGATTGTCTCGTAAAGACTTTTGTGCTCTACAACTTGTGGTTGTTGAACATCAAAATAATATAACATGGCACAAAATATTTATAAATTTTAAAAAAGCCTTGGTTCTGAATTTGTGTCTATGCTTAATTTTATACAATCACAAAAGAAATTGTATTTTGATAAATCTCTGAGTAACAAAAATATGCAAAATTCATCAGAAGAACAGTCTGAGAATGAAATATCATAAAAAACAGGATATCCTTTCAACCTTGGGGCTGGTGTAGAAAGTGGAGTTACATCATGCAAATCACTCCCTCTTGTTGGCTCTGCTCAAATCACTGTTGCTCCAGACAGTACATGTGGTTCCCAGAGCCCAGGTTATTGTACTTCAGCTGTTGGTTCCTGTGGGACCTCACCATCAAAAGGTTCCAGGCTTTAGGCTTCAGCAATAGCAATCCAGTAGATTTTAGGAGCAGTTTTTTTTCCGGTCATCTCTTTTAAATAAAAAAAAAGAACAATAACTGTAAGATATAGCCAATATCTTTTAAAAATCATTCTTTCACATTTTTCTGTTTGCCAAGTTATTGTTTTTCTAATGAGGGAATAAATATTCTTGTTTGAGTTTACTAAAGAATAACAAAAGGCCATCCGTACTCATGACTCATCCATTAGAAAAAACAGAAAACAGAAGAACACAGGATTAAAAGTTTTAACTCTTGAACTGTTCAATATTAACAGGCTGGGAAGCAAAAGAAATTACCAAGGCAAAAAAATTGAAATTTTGAAAAAAACCCCAACCTATTCTAAATGAAGGCCACTAGAGATGTGCAAGAAGGTCAGAGAATATTGCAATACAAGAGTCTTCCATTAACAATGAAATCCCAGTTTGGAAAATTAAAAGCAGTCTTCAGGAATAGAGTCAGCCCAGTTTTGATGGTATGAGGCAGGTATGACGTTCTCTTCTGGACTGTAAGAGCTCCACGTGTCCCGAAGAGCACACTGATTTCCTAGAAAGAAGAAGCAACATCCAGCTGCTTTTCTGAAAAGAGGGGAAGTGTACCACGCTGGGGCCAGCCCTGATGCTGCTCACACTGGTGGGTGGACTGCCTGGAGGGCTGACTGCAAGGATTCTCTCGGCATCTATGTTGTGGAATTTTTTCTGATCTGTGACCTTGTCACATTCTTTTCTCTGCTGTTAACCCCAGTATCCTGTCATGGAGTGCATTATACCTCCACTATTGGAAAGTGGTGCCACTTATGAATTCATGTCATGCATGGAAAAACAACTTGGGACCCTAATTTAGATACATAGGTTGATCTGTTCTGCTTTTCAAAGGCAGCTTTAAAAGCATCTTTCCTTTCAAGATGAATCCTGTCCTAAGAACATTCCACCACCACCTGGTATTCGAGAGTCTCAAAGTCTATACCAACAACATCAAGTAGAATGGCATATAAAGAAGATATTAAAAAAATATAAATAGGTATGCAGCTATGCTACTGATCTGAACTGATCTTATGGCTAAGGTCTATATGGGCTTGCAGGTTTTATTTTAATATTACAGAACAGAAAAACCCTACTTCAAACAGGTCAACCGTATGTCAGTAAGAACTGTCTGGGCTATGATAGGAAAGTGTGGGAAAGTTTTCTTAGAGACACTGAGTAAAAAGGTACCACAACCCCACACTCATCACCCACACCCCTGCTCCCCCAAAGTAGTAACAACCACGTTGTGGTAGGCTCTGCTGACCAAGTTAAATAGTTAGGAAGAATCATCTGGAAAACCAAGTGAAAATACCACACATTTATTTGTTTTCATCCCTGCAGACTCCATGGCATGAAGAGTGGTAATAACATAAGTATTTTAAAATTATTACTTGAAACCCTTATGCAAATTGGATTCAAACTATTCTGTGTATCAGAAAATTGTTATGCCTCATTCAAGATTCACTTGGTCTTTGTTTCCTAAAGAAAAGGGATGCTTTCTATCTCCTTTCCTACCAACTCTGTCTCATGGAAAATAGAAATAAATATAATAGGAGAAATATGCTTTTTAATTGGAACAACATAAATTTTTTTCCAATAAACAGCTTTGAGGTGTGAAATCTTCTTACTCCATAATATAAGAATGTATTCTTCTCAGCACATCATTTTCTACACACATGGAAAATTCAGAACAGTGCCTCCTCCAAATATTTAAATCCTTATTTGAATGGTATTAAACATACTTTTTTTCAAATGGCAGAACAGTGAATAGGCTGGTATGATTACACTGAAAAACAACACTATTAGGCCAGTATTGTGAGTACAGAAGAATACCATAGTCATGATTCTGAGAGCAAAGAATTGAGAGTATGCCTTAAATGAAGACACATGGCATCCCACCTTCCCAGCCCAGCTGAATTCCCTGTCCTCAAAGGGATATTCCACCGAACTCTTGCTAGAGATCAGTCAAGCTCCAGGACCTGCACCTCTGAAGAAATCTTGCATGCAGAAAATTAAAAGAAGGAGCAGTGGAAAGAATCTCTTGGTGGATGCCACTATGCCTGATTGGTATTTATTCCAAGATTAGAGATCTGGTGTGGGTGACCCTTTCCTGATGTTTACAGCAGTGGCAGCATTCAGCCAGTTCAGTTGGCATTATAGGAGAGAAGCAGAATCTTGATTGCAAAGACATTCCCTTGTGGGAAGAGAGGACTATACAAATACTCCCTCTCCAGGGCAATCTGCATCCCACTGGCATGGAAAGAGTGCCAGTCCCCTGCCACCCACCCTGCATCTCCCCAACAGCTTCTGCTTGTTCCCGAGGCCAGCAGAACACACAGCTCTTAGGAATGCACAAAACAGTGGACACGTACACAGGACTGAAAATCTGACCTACTGTGAAGTTTTGGGATCTTTGCACTACAGAGAATTAAGCCTGTTTCCATTCCCAGAACTTCTGGTGCTGGTTTTGATTTAGGAATTACACTTCCTAATTTCTAGAGGCCAGGAGGTCAGAGTTGTTATTGTACTATGTTTCCCATAAGCTGCCTTCTTTTGCCTCTTTATGTTTTGCCATTTTGAACTAAACCACTGCATACCATGAATTTTCCAGCTCCCAAGGAATCACCCATGACCATTTAAACTACTCAGAAAGTAAAGGCAAGATTTTCCTTTGGAAGAGCAATGAAATTTCAAAATAACTAATTACTTCACACATTTACCATCTATAGAGCTCTGAGAAATTTATCAAGTGCCATCCTTATGTTAATAAAATGAGAAACTACAACATAAAGATGAGAGAATCTTTTCTAAAAATACAAAATAAATATATGAGCAGAATGATGGTCCTGATCCAGTGGTATATTTTATGAATTACAGTTTATGGAGATTGTCAGGTACTTCAAACTTGATCCTCACCTGCTAGATGACAGTCACCGTTATTCCTCAGAAATATAACTGGCATTCCCATCAAACTCGGTACATTTGGAAACACAATTTTGCCACCAGGGAATGAAACAGTAAAAAATTCTGGAGTATTAAGCTGCAAATTGGTTAGTCCTCTGCCAATGTTCAGATAGTGCAGATCCCCAGATTCAGATCATCTATACTTTGGCTGAACTTCTGAAGGAAAAAAAAAGGCACTTCTTAAATACAGGCACAGCATAGAACAAATTTCTAAGGATATATTTAATTAATATCCTTATAATGGTTAACATTTCCGAAATTTTGCATGTGCACAAGCTACAGAGAGCTGTGCTGCTGTTGAGGTTCATGTTCCAAGCTGAAATGGGCATTGCAGTGCAAAATATATCAATGAACTTATCAATTTTACTAACTGATACAAAAAAATTCAATATGAATGATAAATGACTTTCCACCCCATGCTTGTTCTTCTCAGTAAGTGCAATTGCTTCCATTTTCGTGATTTGAGATGATTGCTGTAGGGAAACAACAAAAAAAGACAGAACTTGCAGGATGCTTTCCATCAGTGTCTGTTCTAACACTTTTTAGCCTGGGGCGACCTCAGGATAAAGTCTTACAGTAGCCTTCTGCAGGCGCGTGCATGCACGTTTGCCTGGGTGTGATACAAACCAGGAGCCCTGCAGGTTATTAAGTATGAAAAACATACTGACAAGAGTATTTACTTGGTTCCACATTGCAGAAGAGAATAAAAGACCCTTTCCTTTTGAACAGCCCTGCAGCTCTGTCTTACACACCCTTTGCATGCAGAGCCAAGTGGTGCCTGGCTCTGGGGGCTGCTGCGTCAGTGCAGGAATGCACAGCAGCACCTTGAAACTTCGGTGGGAAAAGAAGCAGAAAACTTGCCACATGTTGCAACAGGCTGTCACATGATATAGTGACATGATACAGTGACATGATATAGATAGTCTCTAATATTTTATAGTCACCTCCTGTTGTAAAGTGGTGAAAAGCCCGGGTGTGGCATGCCACCAGTGCATGCCACTGTTAAAATTAAGGACAAGGCAAGATCATGGAAAGGTTTATGAGCTTCTAGTGGGATAGGTACTCACTATCCTCAAAATCAGAGCTGCTTTCCATGTATGCTTTCCATGTGAGCAGCTGCTGTTGAAGCAGATACCCCCTCATGCCACACCTGGCTGCCAAAGGCATCATGTTCTTCAACACAACAAAGGGCGAGGGCACACCTCCTCAAAAAACATCAAGAGATTGAAAGCTGCACATTATATTTGGTAAGAATTTGTAACACTTATGCTGTATGGACTAAAAACTGGTGTTGTGTGCTGTTATCACCAAAAAAGTTTTGAGTGTCAGGACCTCTATTTAAAATAAAATCTCACAAATTACGTCATAGGAAAGCCTGAGTTTCCCTACCCCTCAGTGCAGATGATACTATGATACAAAGAAAACATGAGGACAAGGTGTGTGTGTGTGTTCAGGGCAAATTTATGGCACCATCATTTTAGTGTATTTGCGAATTCTACGTTAAAGATTTCTAATGAAGATGAGCATACAGCATGCAAAATTTCAACAAGGGATTTTGGTCTTATTATTTTTTCCACTAACCTGAGAATAAAATGTCACGTAGATGAAGGAACAACATGTATTTAAGTCGAACATTTCCCATATGCAATCATGGGAGGATGGGGAGAATGGGGTCTTTTCTATTAACTTTTTAAAAAACCTTTCCAAAGTCGCAATCAGGTGTCTTTTCAGAGCTCATTTTTAAACCATGATTGAAACACTGTTTTCAGACAAATGACCATTAGGAAAATTCATCTCATCATTGTCTTTGAAAAGCTACAAAGCTGTCAGAAGCAATACTTAAATATTCATAAGATGCTTTTAATGTGATACTTGTGAAAGTACACAAGTAGGGTGGACTGCAATTTCTGCTAAGCAAAGAATAAAAAATAATTCAAACCGTAAGAATTCAAAGAATTTGACCTTGAATAACTTACAATGTTATCATCTAACAATGTGCTCTACTTTTTCTTTGGACCCAGTGCTTTGCTATTTTGGAATACAATGAGCAAGGAATCTTTAATCTATTCATGCAGAGCTAATGACCCTCCAAAGAGAAAAAGGCTATTAATCCATCCCAGAAGTTTCTGCATCTGGCTCTTTCTGGAACTGATATTGAAGTATGACATTCTGATATGTTTCAAGCTGAAAGAAAACTTTGAAGATTCTGTTTAAAACAAATCAGAATTCCAAACCACATAGATGCTCATTATGCAAGTGTTAAAATAGATAGGAAACATATTTGTAGACAAACCAAGGTCTTTTTAATGAACTGACTAGTGGAAAGAAAGCATAAACAAGCAAGATTTTTTTCTCTATTTTCTGTTTCTATGAAAGTGTCAGGCAAAAACGGCACATGAAAGAAATACTTGCACTGTAGAGTTATTTCTACCACTTCAGCAATGGGTGTGGGAAGAAATGTTGGTTGATTAACACAAGTCAGACACTTGAATATGTTAAACACCATATAAACATCACAACTTTATCATGCCAATACAAAGATACTTCCCACACTCCTTATCATTGAAGCACTTTTGATTTCCCGAGAGTTACACTAACCATATCTAGGCTGGCTTGATCTCCTTGGGAATCCAGGCTCAAATGCATCTGAACTGTGCCTTGAGCACAAAAAAAAAATTTTTTTAAAAATTACTATCAATTTGTCTGGAGAGAGAATCTACTATGAGGTAGAAATAGGACCCCAATACATATTTTCTTATTTCCAAGAGGAGGAATCTGTGGACACCTGCAGAACTCAAGGCTCCTGGATGGTGTATATACCTGCCATTTTTACTTGCTCCATTTTCTTTTTTTAGAGCTTCTGATCTAGTTCTCATTCCAATTACACATCATTTGGTTAACTAAGAGCACTGAGAACATCTGGAGTCAAGTTGGACGAAAGGAAAAACCCCAACAATGAGACTTCAGAGGAGTTATTCAGACCTGAGGCAGCTGAATAGCCTGCTCTCCAAAGCCCTCACCCCTGTCCCCAGAGAGCTATAAAGCAGCCCCACAGCCAGCCAGCAAGGCACAAGCAGGACACTGCTTCCACAAGTCACTACTTGGCTGACCCTGCAGGCTCTCAGCTATCTTCAGGGAATCAAGAGCTAGAAGCTGCTTGCTCTTTTAACATTTCAGAGTTTCACAGTCATCACATTAATGATTTTTTTTAAACTACTTAGCACAATAAAAAATTAAGGACAGCTAAATCGGTGCTTCTTTGTGTGCTGCTATTTCACTGCAAGTACGTTTGTAGCATGAACAGAAAAGTTTGCCCCAAAGAGTTCACAGGATTTCTACTTTGTGTTTTGCTTTGACAATTACATCAAATTCAAATTAACTACTCAAGTTTCATGCTTTTAGGATTAATTTCAGAAGTAAGAAATGTTTGTGTTTTTACAGACCCCTCAATTTTTAAGCCAGATGTACTGTAAAATGGTCTTCACACGTGAGATTGTAAAATAAGTATTGTAAATTGTTCCTTTGCACATTAATACAAATATTTTGAATATCTTCACTAGTGATCTTTATCTTTAGCCAGCTCTATTTCCATGAAAGCATTTTTGCCTGCCATGGGTTACCATCTAACCTCTGTTGAGTTAACTGGGCAGTTTTGCCTTTTTGCTCTCCCTTCAAACAGAACTAATGTCAAACCACCAAAATAATTACCTGTCTAGACAGGTAACTAAAAACTTACAGTGTCAGCTGTTCAAGGAGGGAACTCTCAAGGTGTGTAGGATGGGCATTGCTGGAGTGACCAGGAAAAGAGAGACTGGGATTCTGAGAGACTTGGGTTTTGGTAGGAACCAGATCAAGCAGTTTTGCAAGCAAGAGGTTGACATTTGAGCCACGGACTCTGTGAATGGAGAAAACTGGAACATCAGATCACATGAGGACAGAGCAGAAATGCAGAAAGGCTGACACCTCAGCCCTGCCAGCCTTCCTGGAGCTTTCTGCTCCATCAGTGCCTCTGTGGGAGTGTGCTGGAGGAGCTGTGCTCCTGTCTGCTGCCTCCAAACTCATGAGGCAAAGCCAGCAACAACAGAACAGCATATTTTCTTTACACATGACAATCTCCACCCATTGAACTGAACTGAAGTCAAGACATTTGGCAAGTTAATAAATAAAATGTATTCTGTCTGAAATAAGTTAATATAAGGACTGCTCCTTCTGTGCTCCAGAATGTACTTTGGAATGAGATAACCCTACAACAAAAACACTTCATGAACTTCACCTTTACCCTTTGCCACTTGGTGCATACAGAAGCTTTGGGATTTGCAAATTTTGAGCTTTAAAAAATCATCTTAATAAAAGGACCTTGCAAATCATGGGTAGTTTTTAATTACATTGATTTTTAGAATGATAAAATGACATATTTAAGTTTCAGACAACTTATTTTTTTTAATCACAGGTTAATTACAGTTATACTTTTTTGCAGATCATATGAGACTATTAATATAATTTTATGGTTTTAGCATATTCTCTTGGAGCAGATTTTTTTTAAACTTTACTCTGCATCTACCTGAACCTATAATTCCTTATCTGAAAACACAAAATCTCACTCTGTTTATCCTAATGACACAAACCATCCTTTTTTCAAAAGTGCAACTTCCTTAAGGTGTAACTCTCCTTTCTGCCTTTAAAAGTCTTTTTATACTTAATACACTTGAAATAAATATGGTTTTATATAATATGTTTTATTATAAACTGTCCTTGCTTTCCCAAGATTTGGCCTGTTTCATGAGATGACTGCCTTGGAAAGCACATTTGGATGTCCAAGTTATTTTCACAGTTGCTAGTTATCCTTTCCCCAATCTCCGTGTACTTTGGGAAGGACAGGGCCTGGACAGAGTCACAGCTATCCAGCTGAGAATTTGAAAAGCAAAAGAACCACCCACAAAATGAGCAGCCACTTCATTTAGATGTTGCTGCAGCAGAAGCAGAGAGGTATCGATCTCTCTGCCAACCTTTCACCAATCCAGCCTTGTAAGCAAATTTCTGGCATGTCTGCCATATGATCTTCCTGAGGCACACACGTTTATTTAAAAGCTGCTTTGATTTTCTTTTAAAATTTATGGCCAATAAATTGACTAAAATACTGCCCAGAGATTTCTTTTCTAGGGTGCAGTTCTTTTCACTATTTATTTATAGATTTATCAAGAGCAGACATTATGTGTATAAACTCAGGGATTTAACTCACCTGGATAAAGTGGTATTTTTGGTGCTGCAGACATAGGCATATGCAGTAGCATGGGAAAACCTTTATGTTATACAGTAAATGGACACCAGTTTCTTTGAAAACCTGAAATTAATACATTGATTGATTAGTCACTGAGCACCTTACTAAAAGCAGGGTGAAAGCAGGTTAGGAATTTGCATCAGCCTGAAATATTTTTGAGTCTTCAGCTTTGAAAATCCTTTGATGATCAGAACACACAAAACTAAACACTAATTATGTTGGGGAGTGTTTGCAAAAGATGTTACACATATCTCTGGAATGTTTGGATTGCAGTTCCTTTATCTTGGCCACATCTGCCTATTCCATTTTGGACTGAGTTTTACACCTCTGCCCTGTTCACTGTCCTGCACTTTTATTTCCATCTTCAGCAGTCCTATTTTGTATTTTTCATTCAGGTAAGTCAAGGAGAAATGTAACTGATTTAAAAAATATATTATTAATGCACCATTTCCTGCAGCCCTTTCAGTAAAAATATCCCTGGTATTTTCCAATTAGAAAATTTCAGACAATTGCTGGCTGAACTTTCTGAGTGAGCTAAAAAATGCAGGTGACTAGATCCACAGATTGCATCTGCAAAATTAGCTTCTGCCTATGCCAGCATGTATGAAATTAATCTTTTGTTTAATATGCTTAAAAAATTATTTTTTTCCTAAAACCCATAGTAGTATCTGGACATAAAGTTAGTCATAACTTCTTGGTTTTCGGTTTCACACTTCATCACTTTGGTCTTCACTAATACTATAATCCTCAACTGGCCAAGCATCTCTTTTCTTACAAAACATTTCACTGTCTTCCTCTACAGTGGTATTTCTCAGATGCCCTTTTAGTACCTTCACCTAGCTCATTAAAAACCACTTTACAGGCCTTTTTGTCCCCTAGCTTCTGTAAAATGAAGCAAAGGAGCAATGTTGAGACACGACTTTTTCTGCATGTCTACAGAAGTTCCTGCTAACACTCCTCTCTTTTGTGGAAGTCTTAATGTCAGAGAAGCATGAAAATTTTTACAAAAATCATACAAAAACTCTCACAAAAGTTAAGACATTGGTGTTAAGTAAGGCATTTTTTTTCTTTTTTCCTGGGAAAAGTGAAAAATATTTTCTTCCTGACCTCTGTACTAAATAATACATATTTTGTAATTGTACACAGCATCTCCTTTACTTTCCAAATTCCCATCTACTGAAAGTGTCTGATCAAAGTCTCTGTATGGTCAGGAATACTGTAGACTTCATCAAGGAAAACAATGCAAAATTTATAAAGTCCCATGAAAATTGATACATATGGAAAGTTTGCTAGAAATTAGGTTGGGAAGACTTATGTAGAGAAAAATTTGAATCTTCAATGTTCCGTTTATCTGATACTGAGGCTTCAGTGTTTACTTTCCATCAGTCTCTGTTTACAGTGGGTTTGTGGACATTAGATTAGATAGCAATGAGATGTGTAAAAGCCTGGGAAAAAATGAACAGTTGACTTCTTAGTTCCAGAAAACATATAAACTGCCAGTAACTTTTGATATCATAATGACCAATAAATACATGTTGTCAAGTGAGCCTCATGTGTTTCAGCTTCAGAGTGAATCACTTTGGGTTTTTCTGTGGTTGGGTTTGGGGTTTTTTTCAGTTATATGGTATTCTTTTTAAGGCCATCATATCCAGAAGAGTTCTTGGTCCTTTCCCTGGAGCCAATAAAAAAAAGGACTAGAATGTGCAATTTGATGTTCTAAATTTATGTCCTTTCTCAAATATAAAAATAAGACATTTTTATCATTATAACCAATATATTAGCAGAACAAAATTCAAAATTACTTCCTTGATTCAGTAGAATGATTGGAACTAAGTCTCCTGATTTCTGGGTAAACATCTTTCAAGGTAAACAAGGTATTTTGAAATAAATACCTCTTGGTTCCTGTTGTCAAATCCATTTCACTTGCTCTCGTGAAGACCCAACAATCAAGGCAAGCTGGAACTTAATGTTAGGAGAGTTATAAGCAAAAAGTTTGTGGAAATACTGTGTTTATGTATGTTATAAACAAGTAATTCTTTGTACAAGGTCTAATTTAGCACAAATATCTTAAGACATTTAATGTGTTTTCTAACCATGTGTAGAAACTGTGTTCACTTCAGTAATTGTACTTTATGCAATTTTCCATTTGTGCTGGTTTTGGTTTTTTTTTTTTTTTCTTCAAGGCTTTTGTGTTGCTGTTGTGCAAGCCCGGGGAGAAAAGCCAATTAATTTATTAATTTTTATTAATTAAAACTGGCCTTATAGAATGTGGTTCACAAGGATGGCAGGAGGCCATGGGTCCTTTGACCAACCACCCTTCAGGATGACTAAGACTCTACAACACCCATTCCAAAATATTTTCCCCAAATACCATAACAAAACTTGGAAAACAAGCTGGCAGGTGTTAGAAAGAGAATTCGTTTACAAAACTGTCTCACTGTTTTTCACAGCTTGTGTGAGAAAGGCAGAGCTCTCTCTGTTAAAAAAAAAAAAAAAAAAAGAGAAAAAAAGGAAGAAAAAAGAGACCAAAGATTGTGTTTCCGACCAGTTTAAATTGTCAATTTTACCCTTTACTCTGTTCCCACACCCAGAACTATGCAAGTTCTGGTGCAAATGAATCTGATAAACAATTGACGAATAAGCTTCAAAAATTGCTTTTTTTCAGTTCCAATGTAATTTTAAGCCAAAATTGCTGGTTGTGGTCTCAGTCCAAAAGGAGAATAGGCAAAATCTTCCAGTTTTTATATTAGCTAAGGTGAACAAGACATGCAGAATCTGAAAATGAGAGCCTTTTTCCACAGAAGTTTTTGATTGAACTGATAATTCCTGCTTCACTTTGTACATGGCACAAAATGGCAACAGACAAGGAATTAAATATTCACTTCAGTGCACAATCATGCACTGGCAGATGGGCAAACTGGATGACCTAAAAAGCCCTTTCCACTTCTAGTCTCCAAGACTTTGTGAGCATCCTCAAGAGAGTAGTTTTTTATTAAGATGTCAACTGAAGATGATCTTGTTTGGAAAACGAACGATTTTTGTAAAAAAGAGGAATAATTCTCCATGCAGGCTTGTGAGCTGTTGACACAGCATTTGACAGTGTCCAGGGCAGTAGGCAGCTTCTCTACAGGCAGGCCAGACCAGAGGGCTATTTTGACTTTTAGCAAACCTGAATTAGCTTTTAGCAAACCTAATAAATATTTTCCCCCATATGCTAAAATGGGATCCTTAAAATCTGCTCATGTCCAGTCTGTTCCACTGATAATATTTCCACTTTCTACTGCTTATGAGGTACTTGAAATATGACCTGAATGTAATGGTACTCCAAGGTACAACACTCAGAAGTCTGACCAGTCCTCAGAGACTGGGTAAGAAAAGAGCTACCACTACCAGGATATGCTAGAGTTCATTCTGTACATAACGTCACTAAAAGGGAATGAATACATTACTAGGCATTACCATTTACAGTTCCTAGTTGCTACTTTTTCCCCCCCAATACTGTAAAGCAGAAGTCTAGTAGCATGTCTCACAGGCAATCTTTATGACAGTCAATCACAACACCATATGCTGCTGGCAAGGACGGCAATCTTCACCAGAGACAATGAATGGCTTCCTTTTTTTTTTTTCAGATTCTAACACACAACTGCCTGTGTTTTGCTTTTGGTTTTAATTTTTAACTTTTTGTCATCAGTGGGCCATGTGGAACAGATTCTGGATTGGAAGATGCCTGTGTAAAGCCAGTCTTGTCAGAAGGGGCTGTTGTGCAGCTGTGAGAAGCTGCAGAGGATGTCAGTGCACAGTGTGCAGGTGCTCTCTATACAGACTGAGGGTGGGGCTTCCACACCCAATACCATGAAGGAAGCAGCTGCTGCTGCTTGGTTTGGCAAGAAACAAAATAACTTGAAAGATTTCTAAAAGATATTAATTGAGAAATCAAGATTCAAAGTTTCAAAATAATAGGACTACATTACAAACTCATGTAGCCTATAAATATAAACAGTTAAATTAAGTCTGCTCTTGATGAATTTAAGGCAACGTGATGTGGTCTTAAAGGATTGTAGGTCCTAGACCACATGTTTTCTTAGGGGATGTGGGATGCTACCTAAGGGAAAACTTATTTCCTGACAGCGTGGGTAGCATTAGATTTTATATTGAACCTTTTGTAAAGCTCTGTGCTGTAGAAGCCAGGAAAAAGAAATACAACTCAACTTTGCTAGATAACTCCTTGAATTTTGTGTTAATTTCTTTGAATAATTCTTCACAAAGATTATCAAGGAATTTTAGTAGGACTTTGGAAATCTATATTTTAGTAAATGTATGTTTTACACCAGAAAAAAAGCTCAGCATTTATTTTTGATCTATGATCAAAAGATCAAGATCTAAGATATAAGAGTTGTTTATAAAACCACACACATACTCACACTTCATAGTCCAGGAATCAGGAATTAAAAGTAAATATACATTGTTACAAATTATTACATGGGCACTTGTTTTTTCAAGTTTCCATAACGGGGTAAAAAGACGTGAACTAATCCAATGGGTGATATTGTAAAGCATTAAACAGAGTATCAGAAGTAACAGAAAAGGAAAGAAGACACCTTATCTCACTTCTGATGTTTGACTGCATGCAGGATTACAGTACATGTGGGTATTAAGCAATACTAAACCAGAGGTGAAGTTGAAAAGGCAACTTGACAACGGGGGAAAAGAATATATAACCCAAGGGGAACATCAAACTTTGCAAAACCCATTCCCTTTAAAAACAGCTGTTGTCCCAACTTGGTATTATATAGCCATAAGGTTTATCTAAAGATCAAAAGAAATGGACCTGATATTAAAATGCAGATGTGATTTAAACAACAAAAAATAGCCAATACGGTGTCTTCTCCTCAGGCAGATTAGAAAAAAGGCTTAAAACAAAGTGTAGTTCATTACAAAATCAGTTAATTAGTAAAAAAATAGAACAGGATTCTTAACTAACTCAGAAAACAAAGGGTACAAGATCTATGAGCAGCTGACGACCAGCTCAACTACCTTTTGAATGAGGGTTACCCTACTGTGAAAATTGCAGGTTTTCATATTCTCAACTGCACACCATTTAACCAAACCTTTGCTAGAAACAAAGAAAGCAAATAAGGCAAACCATCATTAGCTCTTTAGTCTCGTACAGAAAGAAAAAGGTTATAAAATGGGTCTATTTGGTAAATTAAAAGAACAGGATGAAAATAATTTCTGCATTACAGACTTTGGAATGAATAAAAATAACATACTGTGCATATTTATGCCGTCTGTGTCCCGCTCTCTCTCTGTTTCCATTACAGATTTCATCTGCTGTTGGCTTCTCTGCAGGCAAACTACTTTGTGTTCTGCACCAAAGACAAATTCATCATTAAAAATTACTCTCCTCTTTTCTCTAAGAGAAAGCAGTTAAATTTTAGTCTGTTTTTTACATATTCTGATTTCTGCAAACTCCTATAATTGTGCAAAACCATACTGTGCTATTCCTATCTAAGTGCACAGGTAACAGCAACATTTTAAAAACTCTGGCCTTGTCCTTGTCACCTTTATTCCCTCCATATTTCCTTCCCAGTATTCCCTGAAATAATCTGCTGTCATGAGACTTCGATTTGAGCAGTAAGAACTCAGTAATGAGAGGGACTGTTTCACTGTGTTTCAGACAGACATCCTGAACCTTGACTGCTTTATGTTATAATAACTATTCATTGTTTATTTATATTTTCATGTAGTCCTATAGTTACCCAGTGAGATTATTAAAACTTGTAAATTTAAATGAGCCATCAGTACTAGATGCCTGGATATTTACAAGAGAAAACACCTGATTCATAAATATTTCTAGCTATTTAGGACTAACACACGGACCAGCATTCTCAGTGTGGCCTTATTCCATGAAGAAACAAACATAACAAGGAATCTATGTCACAGATAAGGAAACTGACCCTTTCCCATGCAAAACATCTTTGCAAATATGTGGTTGTGCTATGTTCAGCTGATATAAACATAATTGTATTATGTTAAGAGATGTTTCTACAGAAGTATCAGGCAGTTGCAATTTAGCACTGCATTTAATGAGTCTGCTGGGTCACTACTCTTTAACCGGCGTCCTTTCCTTCATTGAAGGTGTTACACGGCCAGAAACATATTTACTTTGCTTAACACTGTCCTTTTACTGATGAACCACTGTGCATCAGGGAGTTTGCTGCAAAATGCAGTATGCATCACTTAGAACAGGAACATTATTTTCCCTATACTGGATCAGATTAAAGGTCCTTCTGGACTCAAATTCTAGTTTGACCAGTGACCAAAAGCAGATTCTTCAGGAGGAGTGTTAGAGCAGGACAATTAGAAAGTGATATTCTCCCAGAGTAAAACTGCTTCTAGCAATTTACAGCTAAGGGATTTCCTAAGCAACAAGCAGTGTTTCTGTTTTAATATCTTCCAAATGTGATTTTGCTTTTTTTTGGTTTATTTTCCTTGGGAGCTCTCTGGGAAAATTCTGAACCTATACAAACAGCATTCAGAGCATCCCATGGCAAGGCCCATGGCCTTGGCAATTTGAGTTTCATTGTGTTGTGTGAAGAAATAATCCTTTTGTGTAGTTTGCTATTGGCACTTGCTAGTTTCAATCAATGCCCTCTAGCTCAAGGCAGCACAGAACCATTCCTTATTTATCTCTTTCATTCTTCCCATTATTTCATAAACCACTCAAACTCTTCTCCAGCATTTGCCTTTCAGGCTGGGGGAGCATTGATCAAATTGTTGTTCTCTAACCAAACTTTGATCTCAAAACCTCCTTTGCCAACTGAGAGACACAGGTAAAGGAATTGCTCTGAGCTCAGACTAATGAACCTGGAGAGAAACAGAATGTGTCCCTTTCCATCTTTCCCCCAAAAGAGTTCAGCTTGTCACATGTATGGTCACTGTTTTGTGGACAGAAGATTGATCATTGTGCCAGGAACACGAATTACCCACTGACTTTTAAGATAAACTTAGAGCTTACTGAAAGTAACAGCAAGAGCTGGGCAAGAAATAGGCAGAGAAGTACCAGAATATTTCATGCAAAGTATACCTGAACTTACTCTTTTCAGAATCATAGAATTTTTTTCAGTTGTTATTTGTGGCTTGTTTTTTTTCTGTTTTTTTTTTTTTTTTTTTTTTTTTAAAATTTTAATAAAAAACTTGCTTGTTTTTTTTTTTTTTTTTTTTTTTTTTTTAATCTTGAAAAATTATAATACAAGACTGTATGACTCTAAAGATTACATGACTGCTTGAAACCTTTATGTTGCGTAAACAGAATGAGTTTGGACAATATTCCTAAAATGTCCAGAGTATTTTATTTTGCAAAACTTACTGGTTTGGTTTTCGTTTTTGGGAATAATTGGGCTGAAAAGGAATCAGCTGACACATTCAGTAGAAGATATTAAAACACAAAAAATAATTTTCTGAGAAGAAAACCTAACAAGAAACAAAGTTATTGCAAGCTGTGTATTTCAACATCATATAATCAATTCTTTCACTCTGTTCTTTCAAAATACTCCCTCACTTTCCATTTCTTGCTCAACAGTTAAACTTCAGTGTAGTCATGAGCTAAAGCTTCAGCAAACTTCCATCATACTGGACAAAGCTGGCGTATCCTCCCTTCTGTCTTGCACTGCCTCAGATGTAGTACATCCTTTAAAAAACTATGTTCATAAACGGATATGGACATTTCAGATCCAAACCTTATCTGTTTCAACTCAGTTCTCCATTTCAGGCTCTGCTGCATAAGTTGGCTGATTTCTGAGAGGTTTCAACACCAAAATGATACCTAACGCCAAAAAATTGGACAATTTTAAGTATGCAGAGAATCATCCCAGGCTGTAAAAGATGATTTATCACAAACAAGTCAGCCATCACCACCTTACCTGCATTTTTCCTACATTTGGCCAATTAGAAATTAGTATACACAGAAAGAACAAGAATTTCAAATCGCTGAATGAATAATGAGGCTCAGATATCTGTCAGTACATGGATTTGTTTAATTGCATCTTAAATGCTAAGAGATATGTAGCTTTAGAAGTGCTTGTTCTTCCAAGGTTGTCAGAAGTGCTAACTTGTTTACATGAGCCAATGCTCCTGCAATTTTTATTGAGATTGCCTACAGTAAATGCTTATTTTCCTCAAAACTGGAAAATTAGGTAGGAATTTTTTTCTGGCTGAAATTAGGAAAAGATGCTATGGAAATCTAATGGACAACAGAAGATGTGATGCTTGCCTTCTGACATTGAAACTAAATGATTATATTACTACAAAAATGTTGCAGAAAGGAAAATATACGGAAGTCCCGTGCAGGAAAGGCATCATAACGGAAATCTTCTAGTGTCATGTTTCTTAAACAGGGGTTTGTTTGCAAAAGGAAAACTTCAAAATTACCATCTATTATATGAAAATTAAGAACCCATATCCACAGGATAAAGAGGCAGCCTTAATTGTAATGCTAAAATAAATTTAAAAAATTAAGCTGTATCTTTATTCTATATGAGCCACTGGGATGTAATGTTAACAAGAAAAAAAATTCTCTGTCTTAATTATATTCAAAAATTTTCCATGCAATCTTTTAAGAGAATAATTTTTACTCACATTGACCTCAAATTCAATTTCTCAGGTCTCACATTTGATTTTGTTTCTCTTCTCTGTCTGCAGATTAACATACCAGGAAAGCTGCACGTATCTTGCTTGAGTTTGTCTTGTTTAGCTTTCCCATATTTCCCCCTAATTCTGTAAAAGCAAGAAAGATATTATGTTTACACAAAGTCCTAGCTCAGCAAAGCTCTTGCACTTAATATTAAATACCTGAATAATCCCAGTTAAGTCAGGACAATATTTCATAGAAGTGATACATATGGTCCAAAACTGTACCTCCTGGATTTTCATGTAATGTGTTTAGGCTAAATTTAACATAATCTATTAGGTTAAAAGTAATATTCTAAATTAAATACTCTAAATTGAATGTTTATTAGGATATGAACATCTCCATGCAAAGAAAAAAATGTGCACTGAAGGAATGGGACTCAAATATTCAAATCATGATGTGGTTTCACTAAATATTTTGTTAGATGCACCAATGACAAAACCTGCAAGAAGAAATATATCAGTCTAGGGGAATACACTGCTTTTTGTGTGCAGAGAGCACTTAATAGGCAGCAATGCTGGACTACAACATGGATTATCAAGACAATTATCCCTTTGAACTCTTGCAGACATTGTTCTCTGTGTATGACACAATCAGCAGCAAAATACAAAACACAATCTAACCAGTAAAAGGTGTTCTTTCCTATTATTATTATTCATTGTGTATCCCAAATAGACTTAGAAGGAGGCTAAGGTAAAGGGCTGAAATAACTATCATAGAATCATGGAGTATCCTGAGTTGGCAGAGATCCACAAGGATCATCAAAGTCCAGCTCCTGTCCCTGCACAGGACACTCCCAAGAATCTATCCATATTGTAATTTATAAATTCACACCTGTCCTAAATATGCACAACAAATAACACGGTCTAAGAGTTTTAAGGATTTCCCCTGGTGTTCCAGTCTGGTAAGTACCTGAAAGAGAAAAAAAAATTGTGGCAAAAAGGAAGTTAAATTCTATGGATTTCTGAATGGTAACTGAACACTTGAAGGCAAAAGCTTGCATACAGTAGACAAAATGTTTTTCCTTTCCATCTAGTCCAAGGTTTTTGGGAAATATGTTTTGTGAAGGCCAAAATGCTATTAGCAGAGCCCAGAAGGAATGAACAGAAAGGTCAGTCGTGCAGCAGCAAGAGTTTCTTCCGAGAGCCTCCTGTTTTGGAGGACTCATTACTTCACTTTCTCCCACTACAGTCTTTTAAATCAAACTATGTCAGCTGCATGGCTGCCTTCCATACATTCTGGCTTCGTAGGGACACGGGTTGCTGACTTGCCAGAGACGTGAGCTGAAGTGTGGGAAGGTTTGTGTCTTATAAAATAATTCAGCTATGCCAGAGAAAAGTAATAGCCAAAAATCAGAGGAGTCAGTATTTCTTAAAATGAATAAAGCAGGGAAATACCTACTGGAAAGGCTAAGAGCCCTGATAGCCTCATTCATGCAGAACTGCAAGGCTGTGATTTGGGCAGCTTTAGCCACAACACTGGTGCTCCAAGAAATACTGAGATACTATCCTCATTTTCTGTAGGATGCTTCTTACCTGACTATTATGCAGTCCAGATAACAGCTAAAACTAATGAACTCAAAAGTATACTTTAATACTGAATTAGAAACTTGGTAGCATCACTAGCCTTCTATGTTTTCTTAGAGGCCAAAGTGGAAAGGCTGGAACTGCCATCGTGATCCTACATGGACTTTCAGTATGACTTCACTGTAGTATCTCAAAGCATATACATTGATAATTCCTCCAAACATCTGTGTTAGAGGTGGAAGAATGGAAGAACCAGGTTTTAAATGGGATATCTGTGCTAACCAAAATGTCAGGCAGAACAATAGGCATAGGTACTACAGCTTCCTCTGAGTCACATGCTTTATTCCTAGCAAACTACATTAAAATCCATAAAACTAATCAGGATGTTGTCCATGGAACTCAATAAATACAAATGAAACAAAGCAAATTTAAGGCAATCTTTTGTTTCACTTGGTCCATCAAAAGTTAGTCCAAACTATCTTAGATTTATGAGATAAAAAGCTTTCAGAGCAGAACTTTCAGAGCAATATTCTGAACATAGGAAGAAAAAGATGACTTTAAGGAAAAAAGGGATCTAAAGACAGAAAACAGAAGCAAAGATAGAGTGAAGGAAAAGATACCAGAAAGTCTGAACTATTGAGAGGACTTCTCATTTTCCCTCTGAAGACTTCAGCAAGTAAAGTCAGTCTTCTACATTTGTAAACGATGGGACATCTGTTACTTTTTGGCTAAGCATATGCAGCATTGGGACAGGAGAAAGCAAGTAGAGACAATAAGAGGAAACAGAACTAAAAATACCTAAAAATATCTATCTATATTTGAAATAGCAACATTATGGAATAAATAAATAAAACATACTTCTTCTGTATTTCTCAACTGATGACTGGATTATAGAGAAGCATGCATAGAAGATGCTTTTAACATTTATAAACTGGCATGAAGAATTTAGTTGTGAATGAAATTTTGTCATGAAAGTACAAAAATTACAGCATCATTGTTTTGATTTAGTTACGTAATAGTCAACTCTCCCATGAAACTCTGTTGGAAGTCCAATTTCACCTTTTCTTAGTCTATGTCTCCTCACACATGAGCATAACCAGTGCAAAACTGTATAAGCTTTGTTATGTGGCAAGAAAAAAAAGACAACAATAGGATGAAAAAAGTCTTATTTCCACTCATGCCCTTATCCAAGATACAGAGCTAACTTCCCAGTGGTGAAGGCTGAATGCAGCTCAGCCCGACAGCCAGTAATTCTTAGTGGCTTGAATTGAATCATTATCTACTGTAAAAGTATGGAATGGCAGCGAGAATCTGTCTCACTTTACATAGAAATGGAATACCTGAACAGCTTCCCTAACCTGATCAGAGCCAAACATCTGCCCACAAATCCTTACCTCTGCGTGGATTTCCACTGACATCACTGGACTGTGTAGGTAATTGTCTGTGCAACCAGATTTATCCGCAGGTTATGGGCCAGAGGTCGTGTCTACCGGGCTGTCTGGTTTGCTGTATTCATCTGGGAGACCTTTCAGTTTTGGAATTAAACTTCACTGCTCAGCCCCCAGAAATTTTCCCTTCTCATTCTTCTCCAACTGAATTTTTTGGGATGGAAAATGCCAAAGGGAACAAGATTCTCTCAAGGTCATACTTTGTGAAGCAAGATTTTGGTCTTATCTGATGCCTGATGGAATGTTGATACATATATAAAAAGACAGATACATGAACAAAAAGAACTAAATTCAGATTTAAACTTAAAAAAAAAAAATATTGAAGAGAGATGATAAACACTACAAACACTCTTTCGATACCCAGGCTTCACCACTTTTGTTAAAGGGCATCCCTGAAAGAAATTCTAGCCCTATTGTTCCTTCCTGTATTTTCAGCAAAGCAGTAAATCAGAATGTCCTACTTGAAAAGTTAGTTAGAGAAGTCCAAGATATTTGATGGCATTTGCAGAGATTTGGCTCATACTTAAATTATATACTGTATTTAAATATTTAAGAAAGAGAGATCCATGCCATGATACACAATAATTTTAAGTAGTATAAAGAGAAAAAAGGTATTTTAAGAAAATAATTCATTATGATTGTCATAAATTTGGAAAACAGTTTCCTAAATGACAAAATAAGGCTTCAAGAAACCTTGTCTTTCATTTATGCTTTAAAATGCCACAACCAAAAAAACCTATTAAAAGCCACTCTTCAGGGTTGCTTACTTGTATTACTTACAGACAGAGTGTCCTAATGAGAGAAGAGAGAATAGAAACGTTTGCCTTTGAAGATCTGACCAATTTTACATTCCTGAGCATCTTTCCTATGGTTTTAGAGGGTAGAATGCTTCCAAAGGATTGTCTTTGAGTGTATAATTTCTCCTTTAGTGGAATATCACCAAAGAGTGTTTCAGTTTTCTCATTATGAGTCTGATAATTTTAAGTAAGAAATAAGTGAGTAATAAAAATTATGGCTGTACTTTTAGAAAAACAAAGGAAAAATGCCAAGAGATAATTAGAATCTTGTACTCTGTGTGACCTCTGTAGCACAGATCCCTTTAGCAAATACCTGGGTCAATCTAAATACTTGCATGAACGTTACAAAAATTCTAGTATTCATGCATACCCTGACTGACTCTTCATTGTCTCTCAGGAATTATGCAGTGCAGACCACTTGGAAGCAGGAAGAGTTACTGTGCAAGACATGAAGTTTGCCTCTTGTTGATTGAGCAAAGAGTACTTACATTTCTTCTAGCTCTGGACCATATCCAGAGCATTCTGGGTATGTAACTTTGAAGGTTCATGCCCTAGTAGCTCTCTCCTTCTGGCACAGGCCTGGGTCACTGCTGTTCTGCAAGTGCTGCTCTCCCCGTCTCACTCCCCATCTCACTCCCATCTGGCCAACAAGTTATAGAGACTCAGATTGCCAGATTACAACTGTGTGCTGTAAAAGTGTGGTTTTTACATTAGGTTGCTTGGCCAAATGTGCCTGTCACTTTCCAGTCACAGTAACTGTTAAAGGTTGAAAAAACCAGAGAATAGAGGTGATGGTTATACTTGGCTGATGTAAGAGCTTTCCTATACTCCTGCAATGGTCACTTTTAATAGAAAAAAAGGCAATAAAAGTTGCAGTGACTGGGAAATCACGTGTAGAGGTAGATATAAGCCACAGGATTCACGCTTGTGTTATATTTCAGTTCCTTACCATACAAATTTGCGAATGTTTAGCTCTGCGACTCAGCTCATGGTGAAGCAGAGGAGAACCAAGACTTTCAGTTCGTAACACAGTAGCCCATGTGAAGGTGAAAACCAGGGGCTGATCTCTTCTCCTTTGCAGTAAAGAGATTTAATGAAAATTACAGTGGTGCTGAGCAGGAAGGCCTTGTGAAGGCTGAAATCTGTCTCTTCCACTCTGTTCCCACTCACATGGAAGAACAAAACTGCCTCACAACATCAGATCTGGCATAACTGCTGTCATGAGGCAGTGCACCAAAGCAGAAGCTGTAACTTCAGCGTGGTTTCCCGTCATGTTTGCTTCTGATGTACACTGGGGGGTTGTGGGGGTGACTGAAGGCAGAAAAACATGACATGATAAGAGAAATGTGTGATATTTATTTAGGATATTCTAAGTGATGGGACATCAGACTATTTTTCTTTCTTCACAGAGTCCTATTTTCACTCAAATATTTTAAAATTAATTCCTTTGTCTTTGTCATCTTCCATCTTGCTTCAGAGGAAATTCATATGGCCTGCCTAGATCCTCAAGAAGCCTCATTTCAAAGTGCCACTGTAATATCAAGCAAGACTGACTACTGTAAGAAAGTACAGTTGTTAGTGTGTATTATAAAAAAAACCCAACCAAACACGATAGATTCTCTGAGAAAATTTTAAATTGGGTTTGAAAGGATATAAGCTCAGACTACTTAGGATATTATTCAATCAAATCTGGCCACCCAAGTAAGAGTGAAATACTGAAAGGATGGGAACCAAAGTCCTTTTATTCCTTTCTCAACTAATTATCAAAAAAAGATAGGCTAATACAGAACAGATGCATGCATCTGTTCAAGTGCTAAAAGCAATGGCTTATATGGCACATTTGAGAAGCCAAGTAAGAGAGAAGCTTGATCACAGTGTCCAAATACATGACTATATACGCCAAAAATCCAAAATGTTGAACAAAATTACTGAGACAAACAATTTAATTGTAAACATCATAGTGTGTAAACAGACAAGAGAAAGAGAAGAAACGAAGAAAAGTGCAGAGGAGGGAAGGAAACCAGGATACTTAGAAACACCAAGAAATGTAGACAATGGCCTAAATTAAATGGTAGTTTTGCCTGTTTTGCATCTGACATTATAAACCCTTATGTAATATTGAATCATGCTTAAATCTAATAAAATTAACTTTTGTTCCAAGTAGAAAGCTATGGAATAATAAATGTAAACAAATTAGAAATCATTCTGATTGATTAAAAGAATGAGTCTTTGTGTCCCACATGGCAGCTTTGAAACGTACTTAACCACAGAGAGACCTCATTTCAGGGGGAATAAATAACAGAACAACCTAAACACATTTAAAGCAGTATTAGTTTCAGGAACAGAGGCAAGAATTTTGCTTTGTAACCCTGAAGAGATCTTTTCCAAGTTAATGCATAAAAATAAGTGTTTAGGTTTTTTTTCTCACAACTTGACTTATCTAACAGACTTTAGAACAAAAAAATGTTCAGGTAAAAACCAAAAAACAAAAAAACCCAACAACAAAACAACCCCAAACCCACAAAACCCCCCTAGAAGTAGAACAAGCATTGCTTGATGGAAATGAATTGATGCTGGAACTCAAATAAAGTAACATAAACTACAAAGGAACCAGGCAATCACTTCTCTTACTCTGGGCAAGAAAGACTCTCAGTGAAATTGTTTGTATCTTTCAGTAGAAAACCAAGTCCTAGAAATTTCAAATCTTGTTTTAACATAAATTTTACCTTAAACACTCATAAAAGATTTCATTGGATTTCATTCGTGTCTGTTGAAAGTATGAGGCCAATATTGGACTAACAGCACAGTGTGAAAACAAAATCCATCTAAGAGCTTAAGAGCCGCAGGAATCAAAGTATAATTGAGTTTAGATGGCAGTATCACTTCAATAAGGATTGTTTTCCCATATATATGGGTTTTATCAATATTTCTTTTAAAGCAAACAGATTTCCTGAAAACCTAATTTAGTCACAAAGCTCTATCTTTTCATTAAGACTGATTTGGGGTATTGTCTTTTTAAATGCCAGACGGGTGGACCTTAACAATTTTAGTGCTTTTGTCTCAAATAATGATTTCTATAACTTAAGATACCATTGCAGTGAGTTAATGTTTTCTATAAATGTTTGATATACGCATTATTTTTTCATATCTACTATGCAGAGAGGACTACAAATAGAAAAAACATTTTATTCAAGTGAACATTATTCTCTCAGCAAAGATGTCTTCCTACTTGCACAAATGGCAAAGTTGCAGAGACTCCAGCAGGACTAAACCACAAGCCTTTGGTATATAACCAAAAGCACTGAGGAAGCCCAAGGGAACCAATAGTTAAAGTGTCTCCCTGGGGAAACAAAGGAATGAGTCCTTTCAGGCTGATAAGGAAATGGAAAGCCCATCTGCAACGCTACCGAACACTTAACAGCAGAGCCTTCCCCAGAGCTTCTAAAAATAAACCTGTATAAACAAAAGTCAAAAGTGCTCCCCTACAGAATGTACATGTAGTCCTGCATGCATGTTCCATATAGAGGTAGCCAACTCTTCTGGCCTTGTTTAAACTACCACAACTATTACAACTTTAAAGTTTTCAGCTTCCCAAGAACGTGGTATATGTGCTCCTAGAGCACGTGCTGCACTAGGGCTGCCTTGTGTTTAGTTGTTCAGCTGTCTAGTTCTTGGAGCAAAATCAAGTCTGGGTAGAAAACAGGCTCTGAGCTATCCAGATAAAGGCAGTTCTGGACATGCAAGGAAGCAATGCATAAAGTACATAGGGAACTGTAATATCAAACCAGAAGATCCCTGGGTGAAAACTGGCAGCACCTTCCATGCTGCCTTTTTTTCTTTTTTTTTTTTTAAGTAGAGTTTTTGCCTCAGAAGGCTCCCTTTACCCAGGTCTTTCTTGGGGTGCTAAGCTAGTTAAGATGACACTTAAATTTTGAGGAATATGACCCCGAGCCATCAGCACAGTCATTCGAGCAACACTTGAGGAAAATACAGCACCAAGAGAAGGAACAGCAGTTTGACTCTCTGGCACTGTCTCTGTTTTGCTGATATGGTGAAAGTTTGGTCTCCTGTGGTCCTGCCATCCAGCAGAATTCAGTACCCCAAAGTCTTCCAGCCTCCTCCAGGCAGCAGCAGGCTAGGTACTGAGCAACTCTTCCTAACGAATAAGTACTTCCTTTATATTTCAAACAAAACTCCTTTTTTAAACCTGAGCATTGGAAAATTAATTGAATCACCATGTGTTACAGGGTCATACAGGTTTACAACATTTTTGCATGCTTTTTACAAATGTCTTCTAAATTGTGCTTGCAGTTTTAAAACTAGTATTTGATATATGGGCATGTGTAATACACAGACAAAAGGGATAGAACAACTTACATTTATAAGATGGCATTTTAGAAATTTTGGTGTGCTATTATCATATTACTCTGAAAGAAATCTTGTGCATACTCAAATAGCTTTACGCAACTGGACCACAAGAACAGATGAAAGTCCATCATCATGCTTTAAGTTTGTTCATATTCAGAGCTGGCCTTGCAGCTTTGTGAAATACAAAATCAGAAAGATTTAGAGAGCTTAGAACAGCCCTCATATAAATCACACAAGCCTCTCAAACTCTGTAACAAGCATTGCTCGTTCAGGAAGCTAAAGTGTTTATTTAAAGCTGCATGCACATACATGAAAAATTCAGACCCTATTAAATACCCTATTTCATATCCTGCTTTGCTAATCAGTTATCTATCTTGGATGAAAATAACCGTTGATTTACTGGTTGAACTTCGCTTAGGACATTCCAGACTGAAGCTAATACCACAAGTAATACAAAATATGAAAGGCAAAATAAGCAGACTGGGGGGGGGGGAAAGTGCTCAAGACTTTGTATTTGCTTCTCAAAATTAGTCACGCAGAAAGTGGTCTGATTCTCGAACCATGTTTTTCCTACTCCTAGCCAAATCAACAGTTTGCATTATTCCTAGTGTTCAGCATGTGAAGCAGAGCACACAGATGTATGCCTGTCAGCTTTTCCAGTGCAACACACAAATATTTTCCTTCCACAGAACTAGGTCCTTGACTCAGTGTCTTAGCAAGCAGACGTTATTCATTATAACACAACACAGATGTAATTCAGATTTCATGTACGTTACTTTCATTCAATGAGTCAAGCTGCACATTTAGATGAACAGAATTCCATGTCCATAATACGTTTCATGGAAAAGAATGGAAAATTACTGAGATTTTTTAAGGGACCATCACAGAGATGGCTTTCTCAGCATGCCTAACCTATCTGCACCTCATTTAAAGACCTTAATAATGCTGTTTATATGTATTTCTAACAGTACTATGACATTAATTACAATGTTGGAGAGGTAAGTGTGTTACCCCACACAGCCTTTGCTATCATTGTGCAAACAACAAGGTTATTTCCTTTCCCTTGCTTCAAGACCACGCAATAGTCTGGGTGGGAAACTATTTTGGTTTTGCTTCTTTTGCCAAAGGTTTTTAATAATGATGGATAAAATAAAAACAAGAGGAGCATTAACAGTGAAATAAGTACAAAAGCTAAATCAATCTTTGTTAGGTAAAATTCCTTATATCCAGCAGAAGACTGTGTTTACTAATGTTTGTATTACCCATTGTAACTTCTACAGCGTAACTATCATATAGTGGGTTTAAGGCATTTTCAGCCATGGCTTTGCGTAAAACTGGGACTTCAGCTCTATTAAAGTCAAAGTAAACACCATCCCTACCCTCTGCTGTTATTTGGGTTTGATCCAATCTCCATTTAATCAAAGTCTCCTTGAACTAAAAGACCTTAAGTAAGATCTGAATTATTCATGAGGATTTGTGCCTAACATAACATCAATATGTAACATCAAATAATTCACTTTCAGGGAATTTTATAACATTTCTATGCTTCCACTTGCAAGTATGAGAATGAACATTCCTATCCTGAAAAACATAAAAGGAATAGGGTTTGAAAATGACACCCCAAAACAGTTCTGAGAAGGTAGACTACAGAACCCCGCATCAACATTAAGATGTGCAAAAGTGGGAGCAATGTGAGGCACAGCTGTTCCAGAAGGCACAGGAAGACTTCTTCGGACATTAGCTAAAGCTCCCTGAGCCTCGAGGCTCAAGGTACTGCATATCATCTGTAAAACAGCAACCACCACAGTTGATTAAGTCTATCTGAAAGTCTTTGTGGTACCAAAGTCTCTTACTACTTTCAGCACGGAATTTGGAGGAGAGGACCAGGCAGCTTCAGCTCTGCTGCATCTCCCAAAAGCAGCTTCTTGCTCTCCACCTCCTGCCTCTACTGAAGGTCTGACTCTAAGCTGCCCCCAAAGCATATTCCCACCATCCAGCACAATCAGGGCTTGCACTGTGCACAGAGCTCCCTGTGAGATAGGCACAGCACCATGGGAAACTTCCCTATGATTTAAGACAAACTGCAATTTTCATTCTATTGCATGCAACACAGATTCATGGAATTTCAGGAGGTGATGGAGGCCTGGAACAGTTCCATAGACACCACAGCACTATATTTTACTGGCCTGAAGTAAAAAAAAGGGATTTTTTCTGGGTGAGGACCAGACAGTGTCAAGTGTTCTACAGTACACCAGGCATCTCTCAGATTCAGTAACTATTGCGTAGCTGCTATACTCAGGCTATAGGAAATGCAACCCTGAGGTCAACCATTTCCACCTAAGTATCAAAGATACTTCATTTAAACCAAGGGGAATGATTTTCAATCTCCTTATGCCAAGGACAATAGCTGCAAGCTAGAAGATTTGAGTGATTGTTCAAAATTGGTCTGAAGAGTGAAAACCTGCCACAGGTTATCACCTACAACCATGTACAAATGTGAGCAATGTATACAATGCACCAGATGTTCCTTCAGGTGTTCCAGGTGAGGGAAAGACAGGATTTAACCAAGTTCTCTTTACACCTGGAGGCTGAAGATGCTGTGGATCATCAGCATGTGCCACAAATGGGAACGATCAATATTATTCCCAGGAGGGACTTGGGTGGCTCATCCTATCAGCAAGGATGTGGAAAGTATGTAAGGAAATGGTAATACCACACTATTTAGGAGGGATAGTAACTCAGACCTGGGGAAGCACCTGAGTTACAAATCCATATTGCATCGTAACTATAGACCAGTGAACAAAATGCTGAACTTCCAACTGAAACCCAGTTCATAAATGTAAGTAAATGGATAAAACAACTAAACTCACAACTAAAATTCCCCAAGGTTCAGAATAAAATAGGCCAATTAGTGAATTTATTACTAATACCAAAAAAAAATCTTTAAAGAGGTCTTATACCACTTTTCACTTAGAGGCACTCTAACCTACCTTCTTTACCTATTTTAATAGTGTTAATATTAAAAGTTCTGGTTATGTAAACAGAGATAGCCATCCATAAGCTGCTAAAACTGACTGCATGAAGTCCTTACATTTTGTCTTAAGTAAGCAAAAGAAAATTAACTCTTAAAGACATAGGATTTTTACATTAAATTTCCATGTTTGAATAATGTTCAACACCACGGCTGTCCAAGATGCAGACAGTGTAATCTGTGCAATCTGGTCACATATAGCTAGCTTAATGTATGAAAAACAAATCCTGCACAGCAAAACCCTGTGCTAAAGCCCCTCAGGATCTCAAACAGAGCATCAAGCCCATCTCCACTTGTATCTTAATATTCATTTAAACACTCAAAACTTGAGAGGTTAACAAAGTAGGTCCATAACTAGTAAGATATGCCTAAATCAGCCCTCAGTCTTTGCATAAAATGTGCTATCTTTGAAATCATTAGAAAAGAATACTTAGGAGTTACATTTTCACAGACTAAAGTGTAACCTCTCAACACTCAAGGTTATTTTCAGAGGAAAGATTTGATGTAACATTACTCTTCAGTCTTCCCTGGCAGATATTTTATAATGTAAGCCTATAATCCAGCCTTATGGCTTGGCAAGCAAATGTTAGGTATGCTGTTACCTTTTGAAGTTTAACTTATAGGGCCTAGTAGAAAGAATTTTTTCTTCCTTCAGGACAGTTTATCTTTCTTCAGACAGCTTCTGCAAACGTGAAGAAGTGATGGTACAAGTTCCAAACCTACACTGTGTTTACTTCTCCTTCTGCAACTAATCAGTCTATGGATTAGTCATAAACTATAGGGGATCCTCTGTCACTCCAGACATCTGCATGTCCAGGAATGTCTTCGGAGTTTTTTAATTATAAAAATTAAACAAGCTCACGATTTCTTATTTTTCACTCACTGAAGTAATGGGGGTTAAGTGGTAGCCATCTGCCTTTTTGTGCGAGGTTGCCTTTACATTTCATTCATGAAGATATATCGCCCTCCTGTTGTACTCTTGCAGAAGCTGTACATTTGGCCAGTGGGTCACAGCTAAACACTGCATTCAAGATACAAAAATTCCAGGGAAGAATTCATCATACAATAAAACTTCTGTATCAGATCAGAACTCCAGCTATTCTGACTTCCATCTCCCATACTAGCTGGCATCACTTGCTCCCAAGGAAAGCATGAAACATTCTTACAGAGCAGCTAGAATAACAAACCATCAAATTAATTTCTCCTCTTGACTTGACATTGCCAAAGCTTTGTTTATATACAACTGTATATAATTCCTTCCAAATCTTGTTTCTTGTTGTGCTGAATTGTAAATGTTTTGATAGCTGTAATTTACTTCCAAGACTATCAGTTAAAGTCTGTGAAAAGTTTATCATCCTTCAGTATGTTTTTTACTGAAATTTTAAGTAGAATATTTTGGGAAGAAAATAAAAAATTTAAATTTAGCGTAATGAAAACTGTCCATGGCAAAATTTCATTAGTAGCACTTCCTTCATGCTATGCATATATAGCTGAACAGAATGGAAGTGGGTACTCAAATTCCACTTCAAACACTGTCTGTTACTACATTCAGCAGAGTAATTAATTTCCTAAGAGCCTACTTTCAGTACTTTATATGTAATCATTCTTTACATGTGTTTCTAGAATGTTTAGAGCATTAACAGTTTAACAGTACAAAGGGGAAAAATATGAATATTTTTATTTTGGTGACTATATTAGATGATTCTCTGTAATAACATAACATTAAACAACCTACTAAAAGCCCCAAGTATCCTTCTTTCAGCTACTTCTCTTCCATTACAAGAAGGAGAGCAAACATGCTGGTTTTAACTCACTATAGCTATCCACCTGAGTTATAATTCCATTGCCTTCAGTGGACACTCTAAAGAGAGCTCTGTCCTGCCACTTGCGCTAAAGGTGTTGGGCTCCATGATGTCCTTTTTTAATCCAGTTATATGGAAAAGGTCTAATTTTCTCTGTTGCAATACTCTTTTACATTGACTTTGTGCAGAAGAGTGAGTAAATTTGGTATACAGGCATGCCAAACACCATGAAACTTGATGAAAAAATTCAATTCTTTCAAATTCCCCTGTATTACATACAGAATGAAATTGACGTACCAAATGAAGGGATGAAAAAAAAAATTAACTAGTTGCAGAGTACAATAGTGTGTGTCTACATTTGTCTGAAAAATGCAGCACACACTGACTGAGCTAACATGCTTTTTGGAGTACCATTCAAAAGGATTAAAGCTATCAGAATTACACACCTGCATCTTTCAAACAGACTTCTTACCTAAAAGTTGTACCATTAATTTGTCAGAGAAACATTTGGGCCAAGGACTCACACGGCAGGCAGATGATTTGATACCTGAGAGAAAGGAAAGGGTAAAGTAATATTCACGGCAGAATATCCTCCCCCAGAATTTCAGACCTCAAAGGGAAACCACCTTAAACTCCTGATACTCATCTTGGGTCTGATCTGAATGAACTTCACCACTTAAAATTGTTAGAAGCTGTAAAAACGTATGGACAGGCATAATAAAGTGACACTGTACACTGACAACTTGACATTTTTGCACTCTATATTGCAAACCTTTACTATTTTAAGGTATAAACTAATTAAATTTCTGGTGGGTTTTCCTTAATTCAGAAAGAAATCTGAATAATCTGGAGTAGTTAGAGATAGGTATGAAGAGGGCGACTCACTGCAATGGCGTAATGTTTAGCAACTGTCATTCTGGAGTTCAGAAGATCCTAGTGATAGGAATCTGAGTGCTACTTAGCTTTTCTCTCAACATAAACAGATGGGGTAAAATACAACATGCTTGGATTTACTCTTGTGAAATCTGTTTCTCTCTTTAGAAACCTTTTTCCATTGGATGACATTCTTCTCTCCATTCACATGCTGTGGCCTTTCTTTCTTAGGTTGGTTCAATTAATTTTTTTCTTTTATTAATTTCTTTTCCATCAAATTCCACTTTTTTCCCTCATTAATACTAAAATTCTTTAAACAGTCTCGTGATCTTCTAATCGGGTCTCTACTTATTCCAACGCTTCTTTTTTTTTGTCATGCTATTAAGGTTAAAATGAAGTTTTAAGGAAAGAGTTTGGAAAAGCAAGGAAATCCACAAAAGAGCCCACGAGAAACAAAGAATCTCACTTCAATCATGGTACCTGCAGAAACCAAGTGTATACAACAGTAGAGACCGGAGAGAAGCAAGTTCCATTCCCTTTTTCTCCCCTAGTGATTCCTAGAGGTACTACATTTGAGATGTCCCTTCTCTTATTTCCTAAGGTTTAACATTCATACCCTCTTCTCAGTCTCTCAAAACACTCCTATTTCATATAAAACTATTGTGCACTCCTCATTTGAAATTTACGCCAAAGCTTTCATCTGCACGTTGTGTTTTTGACCTTGTTGCCCTGTACTTCAGAGTAAAACATCTCCTTTTCACAAGTGTGAACAGAACTTCGGTGGCCTGCCAGAAAAGTTCTAAGTGACGAAGGTTTGGATCCACTAGTAAAAAGGAAAAAACACTCATAATAGTTTGGTGATTCCTTCCTTTTTTCTTTAGTGAATTGTTCTCCTTAGAATCCAAAGAATACCTATTTATCTACATAATTTACTGTAAGCTATGATTGCTGCCACAGTAGATAATCATAAGTTTCATCTCTAAAAGGAGAGCAGATTAATTCTGAACAGTGTTTCTGCTTTGCCATGTGACCTAGAAATTGTTTTTCTCAATAATTCTAAGATATTATTTTAATGATTAAACAAAAACCCCTGCATTTTTATTTCTTTTATTCATTTTATTAAGCATTCTTGATAGTATCCAGATTTACCTAACAAAAAACTGGAGACCCTGATAGAATTTTTGAAGCAAATTTTATCCCATGGTTATATAAAATGACTGAAAGTTAAACTGAAGCATGTAAGTGGAATCAATCACCCACACTGACCAATGGGTCAATTCCATTGACCTTAGGGGAGTATGATCTGCCCTAAAAATTGGCTTTTTAGGAAAAAAAGAATTTAGCCTACAAGAAGACTAATTAGATTTCAGAATAAAATGAATGGATAGAAGTGATAATTTCCTCTTCTGAAAAGGCAGATATTCTTCTTTACATGTGAATGCTTCTTGGTGAAAACGTTTAAATACATTTCCATTAATAAACTATGGCCCCACTGAAGCAGTGGATTCAATGTAAAAGAAAAACGGAGTCCCTATGGACAGATAAATGTTTATATTGTAGCAGAGCTGCATGTCTGGTAGAGCAGTATCTCCTTATCAGGTTGAGATATTGCTAAATTGATGCTTCATTTTGTGATATTTTTATCCCCTCCCATATCCCCTCCTGCTTGGTTTTGTCTATTAGAAATGGTAGGTACATTTTCCATTTTAAGATCATGTTAAGTCATCCAAAACTGACAGGATTTAAGCATAACTATTCTATATAACTACACCCTCAAAATAATTCCAAATATTTCTAATTTTACATTTGCAAAATAGTACCATCGCTCATAAGCATTAATGTTTTACAGAAGAACCTTTCAAGTGAAGTAGACTTTTACAATTAACATGAATTAATAAGAACAATTATGCCCCCTGAACTCATTTGTGGAACAGCCCCTAGTGGAAAGTAAGAATTAGAATGCATGACTGTATTAAACAAGAATTCCCATTTAGCCCGTTTTGCTCCGCCTATTTTAGGACTTATCTATTTTTATAGCTGTTTAAAAATAAACACCACTTGTTTACTATGATAGAGAGAAATAGAGCAACCCAGAATAAAACAAGAATAATAAAACAGGCTGGATAGTTTCTATTTAAAACTGGAACTCTGGCATCTGTACAGTTGGTTTTTCTTTTCAAAGTTCCAACTTGCTGTGCTGGAGAAGCTTATCAATGTACCATCTTACAGAGGATTATGCACAGCCATGGAAAGCACACGAGGTAGGACAGAAACAACCAACCATCCATTAGATCTTTTCACTCTGGATATCTACTCATGTATACCCTATTACCTACTTATATATCAATTTATGGCTGCTTCTTGTACTTGTAGATATTTATGTGATCCAGGCTGCCCACTAGACAGCTGGGATTTAACTTTTCTTTTCCTTCACTTAATTTCTAAGCATCACTGGCTGCATTCTCATAAGCTTTTGTGATTAGAGAGACCAGGATCGGTCTCTGGTTTTGCAAAGTACTCAGATTTCTTCCTTTGCACACATATGGCTGCTTTGGCCCCCTCTTTCCATTCAAGGCTATTATAGACTGCTTAGACTCTAAAAAGTTATATTGTAGTTTCCTGATGAAAAGTTTAATGCTCTGTGATTATTACTGTAATTTTATTTTACTAGTTATGCAATTTTTTTTTTGGTAGCAATTTGCAGCTGTGAGTGTGAGATTTCTGCATATCCAAATGTCTGCAGAAAATAAGATAGGACTATCTGAGGGGAGGAAGCCCTGAATTCCAAAGACAAGTACCACAACAAATAAAATGGGAACAGAGGCTTTAAACATCTTGTTTTCCCTTGGTTCATGCCTGCACAGCACTTATGTATAATGCTAATGTGAACCATGCTAATGCATATGAGTTTGTAAGACCAGCCCTTTGGAAAAATGCAACATTCCTAACGGTCCATTATCTGAAATGAGCTCACCACAAAAATACTTCAGTTGCTTTTAGCTTAGGGAGGAATGGCCAGAGCATGGCTTCGTTAAGATAGTTCTGAAAAGATGACTAATCATCACCAGCACCAATCTGTACTCTTAGTTGGATTTAATGAGTTGCTACCTGCTTCCAGCTCCTCCTAGGTTCAAGAGCACTTTTAAGATGTTTTCACTTAAAGTCTGGGACTTTCCACAGATATCACAGACCCATTACATTTGCATTATTTTTCCTTTCTTGCATGCCAAATAAATGGAAATTTGGACTCATTTTTATACAATACCTTCCCCAGCTGTCATTTATGAATCTTTTTCAGAAGACCCGTGTACGTTTGCTTTGAAATCATTATTTTCTCCTAAACTCTCCTTAGACTTTCCCTCAGATCAAGGTATCATAATTTTCATTTTTGTCGAAGCTATGCCAGTTTGATCATCCTTCAGAAAATTCATATTGCTGTAAGTCCTTTGACAATTTTTACAAACTTAGTGGTAAATTTTGAAAACTTGACCCATTCCACCACTTTTGTGTCCTATCGTTTGATAAACCTGCACAAGCTGTTTCTACCAATTTTCGCATTTAGTCTAAAGATTGTCATTCTAGTATTATTACTTATTTTTACACCTGCTTTCCCTTCACTCTGTGTTTCCCCTCAGCACTGTCTGTATTCTACACTTGCAGAAAGGTTGTGAGGCGAGCCAAAGTCTAAAAGAGAAGGTAATGACATTAGCTCATTTTAAAGTTCTTTAGGAAAATTTTAAATTTCTGTCTATTTTAATCACAACTGATGAATTCTGATATAGGATCAAAGAGCTACACTGAGTGACACAGATGCATAGAGAGAAGACAAATCTGCAGGCACCTGTATCCATCTGACTGGCTGTCCTGATCACGGTTGCATTGTCCCACTGCCTCTCAGCTCTCCAGATCCTTGCTGACAAGGTGTGAGTCTTTCTTGACTCAGTTCAACATGCAACTAGCTCATGAGAAATCTCAGAGGAGGGATTTCTTGGAAATCGGGATGAGAGTAGGAGCACAGCAGCCAAGAGTCAGACTGACCGAGCTTTAACAAACTTGCACTTTGCACATGAAGAGGCTGTGTGAGGTCAGCCCTGTGCCGACTGTCAGCTGGAAGTAAAGCATCATCAATCTACAATGTGAACAGATCTCGTGGGTGCTCCATATCTAGCTCTATATAAAATCAAAATTACTCACTTTAGGTCACTCACAGTTTTTAATTTTTTATTCGTAACCTAATATGTTCTGCATCCCATAAATAGTGCTCCTACCATTTATAATGTGTTGTAACAGAACTCTGCAGAAAGAATTTTAAGCAAGAGAAGATTTTGCTGCTTGTGGTAATTTGCAATCTCCACTAACTTTAATGATATTGTGTTGTTTCTTAGCAGTGTTTGAGTTATGTAAATAATGAATTTCTGCATCTTCTGCTTCCTTGTTGGAAGCTATGACAAGCAGCCAGTGGACGCAAAAGGCACTCTCTCTTGACCAGGGAACTAACTGTTATTGATGGACTACTGTAGGAAGCCAAATTCAGGGCTGGGTTATTCTCAGCAGTACTTGAACCAGCTTTTTTTTCTTTCATTCTTTAAATATCGTGAATGACAATCCTTCCATCACTTTCTCATGATTATTCCACCATCACAAAAGAACCCAAACCAGTGCTTTAAAAGCCTACAAAAATCAGAAGTTTTTGATTTCATCCTGAGATCAAATCATTGATTATGGATGCTCACAACACTTCCATAGCACCCATTTTATCTTTTGAGCCACCAGGAAAGAATTTACAAATTCTGGGGTATGGCTGACCTTGTGGAGTTTAAAAGTTGAGCCTATTTCTCCTCTTGTCTTCCTTTTGAGAAACTGCACTCCAAGAAGCATAGTAATGCTGTGATAACTCCAAGGAAGCAATCAAGAAAGCACAGTAGAGTTTTTCCAAACAAGCAAAAACCAAACCGATCCAATCTGGAAATGAAGCTAATTTAAATTAAAGAAATTTTTCTTCCATGCAGCCATGTTACAGTAGAGGGTCACTTTTGTTGTAAAAAACCCTTTGTGCATAAATACCAGCTTTGTCAATAATCTCTACAAACATCAACACCATAAACAAATGAACTTGATGAACATCAGATATTATACTGACATGTATCAGACAGTACATTTCATTTTCTTGACAGTCTTTCAAATTTTTTTCCCTCCAGATCTTCTCACAGAACAAGCAAGCTTTTTAAAAACAAAAGCCTCTTTTGAATCTAAGATTTTCTCTTTCATCAAGTTAAAACAAAACAACCAAAAATCTCCCCATGTCCTCAGCTCAAGTTAGGTTTAAAGGCCAATTAAAAACATAATTCCCTCCATGGTGCTCCTCACATTGATGCTTTAGTTTCTAAGGGCTGTTGGGATCTATTTTTCTCCTGTTTCAGACTATGTCTGTGTGGCATTTGCTTTGCATTTTGGAAAAAGTCCTGACTAAAGCCAAAGAAAGATCCATCAGAACTGTTCCAGTACAGCATTACTGTGCTGCCCTTTGCCAAACTGAAGCCAGCTGTGCTGACCACCTGAGAACATCTGCAGGCTGATCTCTGCTCTGGGGAAGTAACTGCACTCCCACCTGTGCCAGGAAAAAATGCAGCAATGATCAAGGGGCTCGCTGCAAACCCTTCTCCAGTGTCACCCAGGTCACAGCTCTGCCTGCTTCCCTTGCAAAGCTGAAGAGGGGGCAGCTCCCACGGGGAGTGGTGAGGAGAAAGCAGTGGCCAAAGGTTAGTGCCTGGAACTCTCCACAATGGGATGTGAATGCACAGAGGTTTTATGGAGCTTCCTTGGCAAAGGTTAGGCAGCTGTGCTCACATCCCACTTCCCTTAATTAGTAGGGCTTGTTTTTATTTTTTTCTGATGAGCTGTAAGAGTGACTTACAATATCAGTTTTCAGCTTGCAGTCAAAGTAGGATAATTCAAAGAGCAGCTGCCAGCAGTTTTACTTCATACTGGCCCACACCTAATTACTTTTTCATATCAATCTGCAAGAAATGTTTCAGCCAAGAACTTCAGGCCCAAAACTGTTGGCTTAAGTTACTTCAAAGGTGATTTACACTTGTTTTTACACAATGGCTTCTGCAAAAAAGTTGTGCTTCCTAACATGACTGTTATTTGAGAATATATTCCAGCCTGCATTGTCTTTGCACTGAATTTCAATGGACTGATTAATAGGTGGCGAGTGATGCCTGGCCAGCAGCAGATGCCTGGCCAATGGCTGTGCAGAGCTGTAAGTTAAACTTGAAGGGTCTTGTTTGACAGAATTTTAATCATTAGCCAACACTCTCAGAAGCTCTAATCTACATAAATTAGAATTATACATCTAGCACTGCACAGTTTCTTGAACACTCTTAACTCCTTATTTCAAGGATATTTTCCTAATGGTGCACCAGTGGAAAGCATAATGCATTTACAATGCTGATGCAGAAGTACAGGTACTGCCCTGAACACAGGCTCACACACATACACACACCTCAGACCATACTGGTAACATCATCTTGATCACATTTGCAACAAGGGTGTCACCACACAGTTCCACTTTTGGAAGTTTGTATAGTTCTAGCTCCTTAAGTTGATATGATCCAAGACTGAACTCTCTCACACTAGTATGGAAGAATAATAAGGAACAATCTCGGACAAAACACTTCTGTTACTTCTGAAAACGAAGCAATAGAGAGGAATAATGCTTATTCTTTAAAAGCCTCTCACATCTCCAAACTAAGGAACAAAGTGGGAAATTTGACAGGACATGGCCTAACATATTTAACTTTTCTTGTGAAAACCCACCAAAGTCTGCTGAGCACAGAAACATTTCAAATATTAAGCCTGCATATGCTTATTAGGATTTGCCTCATTGTCATTACTCCAGAGACTCCATCTGTCCTGCAATCTGGCCAAGGATTCAATCGGGATCCTCTGCAACTAGAGCTGTGGGTTCTCTGCAAAGAAGCAGAGCACTGGTCTCTGCAAAGTCATGGCACTGAAATGAAGTCCTTTCACTCCCATATTTTCAGTTATTAATATTAGTCATTGAACTGCTATTCCAAATAATTTTTGTTATAATCCTTTTTAAACTGTTATCAACACTTCTGCAAGCAATATGGTGCTCAGCATGGCCTGATGGATCTTAATCTGTGCAAAGCCCGATGAAGAGGGTTCCCACGTGCTTGAAAGTCCCTGTCACACCAAGAAAATGTGAACTACTGAAAATGTAAACACGACCCTTGATGTTTCTGTGCTCTCTTCTTCAGGACAGTATAGAAAGATTTACAGAGACCATCTGGACCTAGTTGACCTAGTTTTGTTCTTATCAAACAGCAGAAGCTTGTGGGGTTTTTTCTTTCTTTCCTTCCAGTTCTCTCTGAGTGACTCATCCACTAATGTTGTTTAGCCACAGCTTTTTGTCTTTGCCAGAATGTGTTTCCATTGAGCAGTACATGAATGGGGGGGGGAAGTGGGAGGGAAGAAGTGCTTAATTGCATCTCCAGCTTTGTATGTTTTTTGCAACAAACCTCACTATTTTAATAACAGTTATTTCAAAGTGCCGTCATTTAGCTCTTCTAAATAATATTTCCTTCGGTTTCAAAAGCCATGGAGATCATTCAGGAAATACAGAAATGGATCAAGACAGAAGTGGGTCAAACAAAGTTACTTAAGTAAAAGGGACTCCACCTTACTGAGATATTTTTGGGGGAGGCTGGGGGAGAATTCATTAGGAAAAAGGAATGGTTAAATTTTGAAATTCCAACGCCTTGATGAGGTCACACTTGATGAGAGTCACAGGAAGAAAGGTTTTGGATGAAAATGCACAGGAGGGCAAAAGGAATTAAAAATTAACTATAAAGTGACCAAGTTAAGGTTAGAAGACATTTACTCAGTAGAAAATACTAAATACCATATTAATGGAAAAAGTTTCCTACCCTAGCACATAGGAAGTCAAAATGGTTCATCATCTATGGATCATCAGACTCCAGTCACTTCTCAAAGCTGAAGCATCTCCATATGAAATATGGAGAATTAATGAAATATCTTCTGCAAAAATCACAATAAACAGGTAGAAAATGGAAAAAAAAATATTAAGGCAATTTACACTGTATTGCATACATCACCTACATTAAAGGCTAGATTTTCATAAACTAATGTTTATTAAAAATTATAAATAACAGTTACTGATGTCAACTACCACTATGCAGAATATTGCAAGGGAAGGAAAGTTTGAAGCACTTAAGAATTTTCTTAGTGAGAGATAAAGAAATCACTGATTCCTACAGTATATCAGTTTTGTTTGGCCTGAAAATGTGATCATTCTTGTGCAGAGACAGATGCACCGTCCTCAGCAGAGGTTTGTACAAGGTAAATCCCTGCAGCTACCTTCCCAGTATACCGGGAGAGTCACAGATGGGTATGGATGCAATGTTTGACTATTTTGATAGAGTAGCAAACTACTGAGGGAGCACTGTCAGTAATTCCATACAGCTGAACAGTTGATCCAAAACCTGTATTATTTGCATTTAAAAATAATTAATAAAAAGCCCATAGGATATAATACAAGATTTTTCTTGTCAGGTTTGACAGCAAAGACAAGTCAGTGCTATGTGGTGAAGCTATTCCGAACTACCTGATCGTTTCAGTAGCTGAAGCTGACAGAATAAAAGACCTTATTTACAGGAGCTGCTGCTTACCAACCTCCTGTAGATCAAATTGCATAAGACATGAACTTAATCTTCCTTTTTTCCTGTATTTTCACATGCACACAAACACACACCACAAAAAACCCAAACCAAACCAAAGAAAAAAACCAACAAAAAACATCCCTGAATGCTTTGCAGCAGTCATGGAACTGTTTTGGAGAAAACTGGAATTAAGTCAGCCATTTGATTCAGAAGTTTGAAAATTAGCATCTTGCTGAATAATTCCCACTGCTATTACCGTACCATTTATTTTATGATACATGACTGATGTTATGAGAGAAAAATCACTTTGCAAGGTGTATCAGTCTGGCACAGCCTGGTTTTGGGTAGCAGGGGGACTGCAAAGATGGCTCCTGTGAGAAGCTGCTGGAAGCTTCCCACCATGTCCGGCAGAGCCAATGGCTGATGGCTCTGAAGATGGACATGCTGCTGGCCACAACTGGGCCAATGAGAGCCGCTAGTAATGCCTCTGTGATGACATATTTAAGAAGAAAATCAAAACAAAGCCAGGGGAGTTTTTGCTTCTAGTCAGAGAAGAGGAGGAGGTGAGAACATGTGAGGGAAAACAACATGGCGACACCAAGATCGGTGGAGAAGGAGGGGGAGGAGGCGCTCCACGTGCTGGAGCCAAGACTCCTCTGCAGGCCGTGGTGCAGACCATGGTGAAGCAGCTGTGCCCCTGCAGCCCCTGGGCCCATGGGGAATGCAGAGATCCACCCGCAGCCTGTGGGGGAGGTGCCCGTGCCGGAGCGGGTGAATGCCTGGAGGAGGCTGTGATCCAGTGGGAGACCCGATGGAGAGAGAGGGCCCTGCTTCCAGGCTGGAACAGCCTGTCCTTGGAGGACTGCATCCCATGGGAAGAGACCCACGTTGCAGCAGTTTTGGGAGGGACTCGCGCTGCAGCAGATGCGGTTTGGCTGCTGCTCCTGAGAGCGGACCCACGCTGGGACGTTCATGGAGAGCTGTCTCCCATGGGAGGGACCCCACGGCCTCACAGGGAAGGACTCTTCTCCCGGAGCAGCGGAAGAAAATCCTGGTGATGGGCTGACCAAAATTCTCCTGCCCTGCTTCCCTGTGTTGTTGGTGGGAAGGAGGGAGGGCCTGGGGCCGGGGGGGGAAGGTGTTCTAAGGGCTTATTTTACTTCTCATTACCCTCCTCTGATTCTGTTAGTAACAAATTTTACTTAGCAACTAAGGCTGAGCCTGTTTTGCCCTTGAAATATTTCTCCCACTCTCCTTATCTCACTCATGAAGCCTCCATTAACCCTTTTTTCATCTTTTCTCTCCTTTTGCCTAGCTGTGGGTGGGGAGGGTGAGCAAGCGACTGTCATGGGTGCCTGGTGTTGGGCCAGTGTCAAACCACTACACAAGGTAAAGTAGAATTCTTTTAAGCCAGATATCCCTGTAGTTGGCTCTTTTGTGCTTCTAAAGGGAGTTTCCAACTAACAGATGGCAATAATTTAATAACAGGCATGTGACTGGGCAGATAAAAGGAACTGACTGTATCTGCAGTCGACAAAGGATCCTATGAAACTACAACTTCTGTGTCGGGGAAGAGCTCTGCCTTGTACCAGCCATGCTTGCCTGACTGTCCCTGCTGCCCATCACTTTTTGTCATTACCAGGACCTCATTTATCTTGGCATGTACTGGGGACATGTATGGGAAACTCCTGGAGACCTGACTGTTCATCTTGGCAAACATTATGCTACCACTAGCATAGAAATGTGAAATACACTTTAAATTGACCATTTATACACACACACACACAAATGGTGGGACTAAACTGATATCTCTGCTGGGAGTAGATCTGGGAGCACAGTTTTGAGACAAGAGCCTTGCTGGTGACCAAACCTCTGGGAACTGCAAAGTGGTCTGCACAGTAAACTGCCATTCAGAAGTATCACAATTTTTATAATTAACAAGGTCTCTTTAAATTAATAGGACCTAACAAGGCTCAGGGTTAGAACCCTGGCTTGGTGTAGCAGCTGTTCCTAGGAATGACTTGTTATTCTGTATCAGCTGCGTGATGACTCTGCTCGGGTCACAGCACACATTTTTTTAATCCAAAGACTCTGGCCTAGTACACTGCAGCTGGCTTGAGAACACTTCATCTTCTACCGCAATCGCAGAGAAGGAAAATTGTCCTCACTTTGGCTGATGCCTATAAAACGTTGGTTCCAGATAACTTCTCTTGCTTGGATAAAAAATTGTGCTTCACTTTTACAAAATTTGTTTAGAAACGTACAAAATTTGTCAGGCAAAACCACAATGTCCTGCAGCTCTATTTGTACGCAGCATTAAATTGAGGCCTCCCTCATCTTGGGACACGGATGTCATGGCAGGCATGGACAGGCTGCATGAGTATCCCTAGGTATGCAGAATTCACCTTAGGCATTATCAGGAGATAAAACTTCAGCTACTGCCATGGTGAAAAAGCATAAATAGATAATATTGCTCAGCCACCGTGGTGGCCAAATGCACAGAGATGGGTGAATTGTTTCAGCTTCTCCCCATTTCCATAATTCATCTTTTCTACTTCTGACCTCTCCCTCCACATTTTTCTGGAGAGCTTTTTTTTAGTTATTACATATACTATTGTTCTGTAGAAAGATTATGATTACATTTGTCATTCTTACAAACTCCTATATTTAAGTACAATTTTAAATGGCCCATGCTTACATAGCCTTTTCAAAATTGTACGAGTAATATACAAACTTTTTAAAAAATTTATTTCCCTGTCTTTGGCTGCTTTGTAAGGAATATTTGTCAGTATTTTTTGACATGAAATGTTATAGTGAGGCAACTTTTTCCTTTTAGAAAATGTTATTTTCTGACAGGTTTTGAACGTATGCTACAGATGAGGTTTATATAACTACACTATTAATTTAGAGGTAGGTAAATAAGACAGTTGAAGCTAATTTTGTCTGCCCATGACAGATAGAGTAGTAAAATATTCTATATGTACATACAAGAGACATGTTTTTGACAGAATGGTTCCACAAAGGAGGAGAATTTGCTTTGGGCTCTGAGCAAGAACTATATTAAAGGGTTTCAGAGATTTTCTGTTCACTGATTGACTCATTAGAAAACCACCACTCCATCTGACTGACCAGCCAGTATAAAGGAAGCTGTAATTTTTTTAAATCTAACATAACCTTTTCCATAAAACTGTACTAAATAATTTAAGTCTCAATAAATAATGGTCCTTTAGGTGCCTCTCTCTACATGTTCCTGATAAGATCCACTGCAAAGTGTCTTGCATCTGAAACACAAAATCCAGCTGCTTTCATTGCTGCTGATGACTCACCATGGAATGCCTCCCAAGAGGAACAGCTATAATACAGGGACTCAGGAGCCGGCAGGGCAATCAGGAAAGATCACTGTCGGGATGTGATTGCCGTACTCCGTGTACTCTCACAATGAAAAGAAGACAATATTTTACTAGCTGCAAGAACCTTGCCAGCAGATCCTTTGTAACATTTTGTGGCACTGCTTAGGAACTGCTTGACTACAAAGCCTGTGCTTAATCCCACAGGCATAAATCCTAAAGCCTCAGGCAACTATTTGCTGGTTTTGGCAAATTTGTAATGGTTTGAAACAAGAGGTTCACAAAACAGTCTTCTGAGATTCAGACCATGTTTAAAAATGCAACCAGCTGATTAATTGGTGAGTGTCCTCTCTGCACAGGCTGTTCTATGGATAAAAGTCAGCCACTCTGCCTAATCCCACCCAAGGTATGTCCTGCAAATGGGTCCTGTCCTCCCACTGTGTTCTCAGGCATCACTTGATCACCATCATTTGGTGTCTCCACTAAACAGTCAGAAAGGCTGCAATTGCATCAGTCTTCAATGACCTCTCTATTATACAAGAATATTGGAGAAAAAAGTGCTAAATTCTCCTGCTTTTAAACATATTTGTAATGGTTATCAGCACATGCTTAAATCTGCTTATTGTAGTTGAACACAAGAAACCACACAGTAATCTTTTTGTTAATTATTTATGCTTATCATTTCCACAGTGATGAAATTCTGCAGATCTTCACTTACTGGGCTAGATCTAATTTAGGCAAATCATAACCAGCAGACTGTTATGACCACAGATGGACACAAAGACCCCTTCATGTTGTCACTCCATGCAGGGGATGGAGCATCAGGTTCATTCTGGTGAATATAAATACCTTCTCCTGTGGTCCAACGCCCAGCCCAGTGAAGAAATAGACATAAAACCTATTTGTGCATTTTATGTAGGGATGCAGATTTTGTGGCTTAGGAGGAACAAAGATTTTTTTGGGGTAAAGCAGCTTTATATTTAAATTTATACTTAATACCTCAAGATTTTCAAAATTCAGAAAATCCTACCACTTAGTTCCAAAACTGGAAGTTTAAAAATAGGGATAAAAATGAATTACATGTTCATTTAGAAAGGAAATTCAGAAGTATACACATTTTTCCTAATTTTGTCCATATTTAGGACTCCAGGTCATTAGGTTAGTTAGGACCGTGTTGCTGTGGCTTGAAAATGTACAAGTACAGGTCTTAGAAGAAAAAGAAAGTGATGACATAGGAGACTAGATAATACTATACCATATTCTGAGACCTTTAAAGAACAAAAAAATTAAGTGCAGAACCCTACATGAGTTAAAAGTTGCTGCTGGCACAGACAGAACACAAGAGGTAAAATAACAATACCATCCTGAAGAACTCACAGCATGGATTCATGTAACTGAGAATTCAAATGTAAGTGAACAAAATCAGTTTAGGCAAAATACTGCAATGTTCATTCTGCACAAATCTGAGACACAGAAACCACTCAAATCTCCCCAAATATTTAAATTATATTTTTTTTCCTCTATGATCCTACTGTTTTTTTTCTTGGAGAATGCATCCCCTACAGTAACTGCACAATTAGAGGGTGCTTTCAAGAACTTTTGGAAAATTGTGTTCATTTAAAAAAAAGAAATACAATGTAGTTACCACATTGCAGACAACCCATTACATCAAATGGGAAAGTCTGAAGCAAGAAACTGAATTCCCTAAAGATTTACTGGAAAACACACAAGCCAGCCATATGCCCATTTGGGATGTGAAAGGGTTTGCAGTCCTTTCCACTGCCAGAAAGGGACTATTTGACACAACGAATGAGGTGTTCCCTAGCTTAGACAACCACAGTTAATCACTAAAATATTTTCCTGACTATGAAATAATAATGTGGTTTTAAAATATCCAACTGATAATAGTAATAACAGCTTTCTATTTGGAATACGCATGTTTTTCATGGGAATGAGCAGAATAATTCTGCATAGATCTTTAATTTTATAGCACAGTTACATATATAGCAGCATCACAGAAAAACATCAACATTACTTGAATTTTTTTTAGAAAAATGATCCATATTTAGGACCCTGAAAGCTTACAAGATGTTGTTAAAAGATACCTTGACTGGACTAAAATCTTTCTATAGCATGGTTGAGCAAACAGAATGTGCTGCCTTCAGACATAGAAGGCATTATCTGCAAATAGCAATTTAGCTTTTTACACCCTTGATACCATCCCAGTTGTATCTTGGTATTCCTCTTACTGGCATCCTTGTCATTTGCCTGCTGTTCCCTTCCTTTTCTGTCCCCAAAGTCTGACCTGGGCCTAATGGTTTTGGCGAGAGTTTTGCCACTGAATCTAGTAACCACCTGTTCTTTCTCTTTACAATCTTTAAGAATTTTAGCAACACCTTTCAGTACTACCGTTTCTAATAACTTTTACTGCCCATCTTACACTTCCCATTCCCAGGATCAGAATTCTGGTGGAACCAAGGAATCTTCCCCCTTTCTCTTTCCCTGTATACTGTACATATTCTTCAATCTTCATGCATCTCTCACTGTCTTCACTCTGTCAATCTCAGCCCATCTGTAGGCACCTTTCTCTCTGATTGTAGATAATTTCTCTCAGTCTCACTGTGACAAAGACTTTGCAGAATGTCCAAGATGCAACTATCAACTTGTTTTTCTGTCTCAACATTGCTGACATTTGTGTTTGTCTAAATCCATCTCCCTAGTGTGTTTTAGATTCAGAGTTAAACTCCTTCTGCTTGTTTACAGAGCAGGTGGAACATGCCACTTTCTCATCACAGCATTTATGAAATCCTTATATTAATCTAGTAGTTTACAATTCCAGGTTGTTTATATTTCACATTAACCACCTTATTTCATATTTGTTTCAGAAGTCTTTTTTTTTTTTTTTGTTAATCTGGTCTTTATTTCAGGAGGTCTTCTATAAAAATTCATTGCAAAGTCCTGTGAGATTCTGTTTGCTTTTGACTGTGTCTTTGCAGTTCAGCATCCTGTTGGATACATGCATAGGAACTATTACAGCATTGCTGATGAGCTTCATTGCTCTTAAACATAACCCCCTTTAGTGAGCAACATTCTGTTCTTTTACCAAGCCTTAATTATGCATCCCTTCGTCTTTATTTCTCACTGCTGAAAATTACCCGTCTGATAAATACTAGAAGTACACAGGAAAAAAGATAACATGCAAGCCTTCTTGATTTGTTTCTTTCCCCCATGTTAATTCTCATGTTCAATCCCTTGGGGAATGCTGGGTTTTCTTTCTGCTTATGTTGTCATCTGCTGGGAACAAGGGACAGTTATATTTGCTATTTCAAAAAGTCTATTAAATTTATGGAACAACCGTATTAAATCTTACATCCATTTAGCCCATTTTGATTTCAGCTCTGCAGGAAGCCCACAGGAATCACTGGTGTATTTTCCCAGCAAAATCCTGGGCTTTGAAGTCTTGAACTTGGCTTTTATTTTAGGGCTGCAGAACATCATTTCACGTTTATATAAACAAATTCTAAAATGTTTACAGTCTTGGCAGAAATTCCTTCTGAACAGCTATTGCCAGAACGGGTGACTTAAATTCAGATGCATTGAAAAATAAATATTAGAAAAACTAAAGGTGAAGTTGCTCTTTCCCCAATAATTGACTAATTTGTAGCTGCTGTATTTCTTGACCAAAGCCATAGTTTGCTTGATGCTGAAGACAACACTTCTACAGAAAATTAAATTGAATATTTTCAGCTATTGGAGCTAAGTAAATGACCCTTGGCATTCCCAAGAAACACAGGAAAGGAGGAACCACACACTCAGTACTTCCAGCATGGAGCTGACTAACAAGCCAAACTACAACTTATTCAACCATTTCAAGCAAAAATTTGGTGCAAATCATCAGTGATGGAATTTTGCAAAGTCCCTATATCCTACATTAATAAGAAAAAGACTGTGCCACTAAGTCATTGACAAAAGAGATACGGAGAACCAATCCTGTTAGTTAACAAATATTAGAAAAATACCCAAGCTGTGCATCAACTTGATTTACACAACAACCTTGATACTATCTTTATATGATCACAAGTCTGCTTCATGCCAGAACAATTCCATATCAAAAACCTATTTAAATGGTGATCTTGTTATCCCCGTTTCCCAGCACACCGGGGCTCTTTGCAGAGCCAGTATGGTAAATATCCCAGAACAATCATATTAACTTCAGTAAGCACTGTCAGCAACGAGCTCCCATACAAAAGCCCTATAACTGCATCAACAGAATGCAGTATCTGACTGAAGACCACCTGACAGCAGCACCCCTTGGCAGCAGACAGCTTCTGGCCAAAGCTGCTGGCCAAAGCCAAGTTCTGACAGCCACTTCAAGTAAGGGCAAAAGAGATCATGTCTGTATTTGCTTCTGTTGCCATCCCTGTGCCTGGCATAGCAAGACCTATTGATGAGTTTTAAATCTGTGAACTATTCCAGTCTCATTTCTCTTGTGCAGTTTTCAAAGAAGGCTCAGAAAATGCAAAATGCTGTTTGAGTGGTGTCCTGGGTTACAGTGTATTCTATTACCATGAGCTGTTGAGACCAGGTGTAGCAATGTTCCTTGCCTCCTCCCTCTGGATTATCTCCTGTTAATGGGCCCATCAGTGCCTTGCCCCATGACTCACCATCCCATTGTGAGATGCTCCGCCCAGGGGGAAGGAACCAAGCATTCCCACCAGGATAAAATCTGGGGCCTGGAACAGCAGAGGCAGACTTACCTACTGGGATCCCAGAGGACAAGATCTACACCACTGGATTTTCCGAGGAAGACCAGACCCTCCTACAACACTGCTGGACCTTCAGAGGAAGACCAGACCCTTCAACAGAACCATCACTCCAGGAGGACTGCAGTCACCATCTCATTGGACTGTTACCAACCCCCCGATTATCAGGGGGTCAGGTTTGTGCTCTGACCTTGTCAGTGGGTTGTTTTTTTGCGCTACTGCATTTATTTTATTTTTCCTATTAAATTGTATTTCTGACTTGGACTCTCTCACTAGTTTGCTTTCAAACAAGCCCATGTTTGGTTGCATCTCAGTAACGAGACCTGAAGTGTTCTGCAAATAACAGTGTCAATGTTCATTTCAATGTATGTCTATACTGAACCTCCTTTCTTCTATTTGACTCGTTTTTTCTCTATCTTTGTCTGACCTCTGATGTATGACCAATATTTAGAATCAGTGGGCAGCAAGTTTGGGACCTAGTGTGCTTTCAATGATACTACCAAAATCGTCTTTTCTCCCCTAAAAACACACGCCACAGCTTATACACAATTCATAATACTCGGTTATGCATCTACTTGATTAGTACTGCAGAGCAACAGGGAAAATGAGATAGAATTAAATATTACAAACAAAGACTTTTACAAATGCATAGAGATTGTCACAAGCTGTTTGTTATTGGCAGAGTTGTTATTTGAAATAGCCTCATTTTGCCCTGGTCATTAAGACTGGTTAACACAGGCATTGGATGACTCCAGCATAATAGTGTCAAACACGTCAAGGACTATAAAGAATTTCTCAGGGTCTTCTAAAAGAAATTTTCTCATGATCTTTTGAAAGAACATCTGGACTTGCTTATGCAGAGATGTTCAGGAAAGACTCAATTAGCTATGTGAAGCTAATGAGCATAAATTAAAGCATATTCAAAATCCAAATAGGATCAGCTGCAAGGGGATTTAAGATGCTACAGCTCATGACCACTAATCCTCCACCAATCACTGAGTCATCCATAGCTGTCCTAAATATTTCCACACAAAGCTAGCTACCCTAAGAAGAACTCTGTATTCCTCCTCTGGATTCTACTGATTTCCATAAAACAAGAGCTAAATTCTCATTAATTGCACTATTCAAATCGCAGAATTTCACTTTTTACACTGGAAAGACTTACTCTTCCCTCCATTGTACATGAAAGATGACTCACCAAAAGTCTGCATAACACTATCCGAAAGTGGCAAGACAATGTTTATTTTTGCACTAATATAGCTGGTCCTGACCCACATCAAAACCATTTCACATATTCTCCAGCAAAGCTAAACTTCCAAAACAGGGGATAGAAAAGTATTTACTTATTTGAAACAACTGTTTAACAAAAGAAAAATACACATCCAAACCCACTCAAACACCAAGCTTTTTGGCCTGCATTTTATGGCTTTAAGAACATTCTTTTTCATCTTTCTCAGCACAACAATCTCAACATGCAGAGATCAACAGGCTCCACTGACATACAATATAATTCTCAATTATTTATTTTTGAAAAAAAGTCTTTTTTGTTATAGATGTAAGCATGTTCCACAAAATGTAGACTAAATGCCAGTCCTAGTGAATAAAACGCCTCTTAAAGGTGATAGATGTTTGTGTTCAGAAAAAAAAAAAAGAAGAAAAAGGAAAAAAGCATGGTGGCTTCAAGAACTCACTATCCACAAAAAGTAAATAAACAGAACTTCGACTGTGTTGTCAGATTGCTTACATATTTTTCTGTTGTATTCTCAGTTAGTCAATGTACCTTTTATTCCTGCATTTAATACATCTCTTGCTTGTATTATTTTCATCAAGACTTGTGTCAAAACCAGCGCTTTATATAATGATGCTAAAGTTCAAGAAAAGAAGGACAAATAAGCCACTGAGGTCTACCTTTCTAAATTGCATGAGATCTTGGCAATGGCTGCTTATGCCTCCTCACAAGAGAAATGCACGTTCTGCGAGCAACAGTGGTTTGGCTAACCAGATATAGAAAAATTTAAAGCATCAACAGACAGCATTGTGTTTCCATATAGACTGATATGGGGAGTACCAACAGACTGAGTATTTAACATGAAAAATTACAAAGGTGATAAAACCCCCACATTTTTTTCCAGAGCTGCTGCATGATTTTTCCCAGTATGTTGACAATGCCACAAAAGGTGGCTTTTTAAACAGCATGACTAAGCGTTTCAGAGTTTTGTACCAGACATAAACCAAAAATAATTTTCCAAACCTAGACTATTACTATTGCATATTGAAATGGAAAAGCAATTGCTCCAACAGATACCTACAGTCTTACTAGTCTGACCTCAGCAGTATGTGAGATTCAGGACTCGTTTGAAAGAATATGTTAAAATACTTACTGGAAAATGTGGTAGAATGAAACAAAGACCTCACAAAGACATATGGCACCAGATGAAGTGGGTATCTTTCATAAGACAGATGGTACTCAAAAGCAAAGGAAATTAAATAGATCTACTCTTGCTAGATTCTACTTAAATATTCAATATTGTGTCATACACTATAATGCTTGTTGTCCTGGATTTCAGATATTTATAAATGAGTTATGAGAAGGGAAGTTTGGATAAATGGGAGGTAACTACTGTTGCTGTTGAAGGAAAAAGCAGGACTCCCTGAATGGTTAGTTATGAGGCACATTTTTATAATGTTTACACCAAGCAAACTATGGAGCTCAATGAGTTAATGTGGGGAGTATTGTCAGCAAATATGCAGGAAAATGACCTATCAAATTTGGTATCTCAACAACAGATACAACAGAAATGGGACCAAGCTAAGTGTGAGAAAACACAGACCCATGCACCTCAGGAATAATAAGAATAATCTAAGTAGTTAAAGTCAGAGAAGGATTAAAACCTGGATGCAATAGGAATTACAGTAGGAATATGAACTGTCAATACCAGTTGACAGTGTTGGAAACTTCCCCTAATACTGAGCAAGTAGAGTGTGGATTGTTCTTGTTTAAGAAAGATAGGAACAGACTGAAATATTTTTAGAATTACAGAAAAACACTCCACTATCTTACACAGTGAAACAAAATTTTACCTGTTCAACCTGATAAAATAAAGACTAGAATGGGTGTGATTGCCATCTAGAAGTTTATCAAAGGGATTAAATGGCATAAAAAACCCCAGTAAAGCTACAGCTGTTTAAAGCAGAGTTTATAGCTATAACAAGAGCAAATAGGTGCAAATTACCACGAACAACTTAAGACTATGAACCCATGAAGATTTATAGTCATTGAGGAGGTAGGGTGGTGGAAGTTTGATCCCTTTAGGAATTACTTATTGCTCTTTATTCATAGTAGTTGAATGAAAACATCAAGACTGCAATCACTGACTCTGAGACCTTCTCCAGTCCTGTTCTACATGTAAACAGCCACATGTAGGAGTGCACCATTTTAAAACAAAGACATGAATTTTCAAACTGGGGAGATGTCCTGTGTATAGGAAAAAGGAAGATACAAAGCTGAAAACTTAACTGCATGATCAGGAATGATCCTTCCATTCTTATTCCAGTGTTGGCAGATGATTAAGGTTTGTGACTCTCATGTCCAGATTACTTTGCTAAAACATTTTGGCTAGCTCTACCAGCTAAATTTCCAAATAAAAAGGCTAAACACATATCAGAGCTCATGAGGATGGTCAGCATCAAGCCCTGAAAAACATCTTAGTGCTTACAAATTTTCACACAATGAATGTCTTCTAGATTTGGACTGGCAAAATGCCAAAACTGCATTGCTTTTTGTTTGTAGTTACAAGAAGGTGAGCTTGTTAGTTTATATATATCTTCATTTTTACTGTTTCAGCTGAAAAAAATTTGACTTATGTCACTAATTAAATAACAAAATTATATTGCTGCTGGTTCACCAAGCAACAAATATTTAACTTAGGTCAAGATATATTGAAAAGCAAATGTTTGATTTTATCTTCGGGAGTCTGAAGAAATTTTAGGTCATTATGCTGAATATTGTTTGCCAGATTCTGTGTTATAATATATTACTCTTGTTATGATGAAGTCAATAAACTCCTCTTCGCTTTCACTAACCAAAAAGCTAACCATCACCATAATAAAAAGAAAGATTAGGAAATATAATTATAGAACATCAAACTACTTTTTCAGAGTAAACAATTCACATTTACTCTCTCTGTTCCTGACTCAAAAATCTCTCCCCACTTTCTCTCTCATGGTCTTAATTGCCTATCCTCTTTATTTTTAGCTTTTATTATTTTCATCCATGTTTACATGGAAAATCTTAAGATTTTGTGTCTTGGATGATGAGTGAAAACCAAACACAAATTTCATTATGAGGCAGAATCTCTCAGCACCATAAATGGAAATCAAGATGGCTAAACGTATCGGTTAACAAAATAGCAATTCCCCAAGTGCTTAGTATTGACTTAATTCTTCTCCCTTCTGAAATCACTGGAGGACAATGACTCCCCCAAAACCAAAACCAGCCCGTAGGAAGTGGTTCTACAATAAAACTTTACACTGAAAGATAACACACAGGTGTCTGATCTTTCTCTGTTTATCCTGTGGCATTGGCACATTGTTTTCTGTTTTGTTTACCTGTTATTTTATTCTTTAAGGCTAAGTTTTTTGACAACAGCTGTAATTCTTAACTTCAAAATGAATTTTCGTTACTTAGAACTCAGTGGTTGACATAATATTAGCCCTGTGATGTCGGTATCCGGGGGGTGTTCTGGTGGGGTGCTATGACCTCCCAAAACCGACTCTAGCAGAAAGTCACTTGGCAGCCACTGCATTCACACACACACACACACACACACACACACGCACTCACGATAGCTTCTTCAACAAGCCGATGGCAAGGAGGCAGGAAGAGTCTTTGTGTGGAATTCCAAGGCACTCCAGCTCCGCACGTGAAGAGTACCCAAGACCAAAGACCTGAAGAGATGGAAAGTTCCAGCCTATATATGGGGGCGGGGAAAGCATCAGGGACAGGGGTGGTACATAGGCGGGACTAGGGTTCCTTGAGCCAATGGGAAAATCTGAGATAGTGGCAGGGAACAAGGTCCAATGGGAGAGTGGGGAAGGGAGAATTTTCTAGGGAAGGAACAGGTAAGGTATAAGGGGGCGGGGAGGCCAACTGGGGAAGCAGAACTGGGATACATTTTGCGTAATGAAACAGCATTCTAGGAAAGGCCTTCTTAGTTCACTCTAACCTGGAGAGGATTTCTATCCCTCGTATTATGGGCCCACTGGCCCCCACGCTGTTACTCTTTCTTAAATATTTCAGAGAAACTCAGTCCTACAGAAAAAAAAAAAAGCTGTTCTGGTTCCAGAACTTTTTCCAATAACACTGGCATCAACTGCAGAGTTTTAGGCCAGCTTTCAGTAAGAATTGCATGTATCTCTCTTCACTGCCCTACAAACGTGTAATACATTTCTAACAAATACTGTGATGCTGTACTACTTTATAGAAGGAATAAATTAATGACAATTTCTGCGTTGGATTGTATCACCAAGTACTCAGACTTTTTTTAGCACCTATTTACATTAATGATCAGTCAGAGTCTAAGAAAAGGGTAATGATGATGTAGATATCTCCCAGAGTGGTACGTGCTCTGTGGCACTGCTCAGTCACAGCAATGACTCATTTTATGGCTTCTTCCTGTCACAAGAGGTGTGAAAGCTATGACCACATTCACTTCATTTAAAAGTATTCCCTCTCAACATTCTGATCTTTTGACAATCCAAAAATAAAGTGACAAACCCGACCAAAAGAAACTTGATAAGGATCAGTACTGCCAGAAAGCTAAATTCCTGAAGCAATTAAAGAAGCATAATAACATTTAGTACTCATGGAAGTGGTGTCTCTGCCTTGTTTGAACTAAATGCGAGGACATCACAGCCAGTGGAGTTTTGTGTAACGATTAAAGAAGTGACAGCCAAGAAGTGACAGTGCTAGCCCAACATAACAAAGATTTTCAGCATACTTTACGGTTAAGTCACTTGGTTCATGCCTTACAAACTCTCCTGATTTGGGAACTTCATGTAAATTTTGTGCAAGAGTCTCAAAACTGCATTGGTGTGTGAAAACACTAACTAAGAGTGGAAGATGAGCATGTGTCATGACTGTCAATTTAAGGGGCAAAATTGAAAGCCAAAAATTGATACCTTGATTTGTGCTAGTCATGGTGACAGTCTTGCAGAACATACAAGAAGGAATTTTAGACAGACCAGGCTTTGCTGGTCTCTTTGCCTCCATCAACACCAATACTTTTGGTTCCTTAGAGTCATGGTACCCTAGAGTCCAAGTTTTGGTGCACACAAGATAACTCTACTAAAGTGTAAAACATACCAGAGCTAGTGACTCTAGAGGTTTTATGACAGCTGGAGTCTAGACTATGGTTTTTTCCAAAATTAGGGTTACAAGACTTGAAACAAACCAAATGTGGTGGAACGCAGTAACCTCAAAGTGATTGCTCCATTCCTTATTTATTGGCTCTCTATAAACTAATAATGTGCAATTAGTTAATTCTATAAACAGTCATTAAGATAGTACTTCATGTGAGGACAGCATTCATATATCATTTATGTATTATTAAGCCATTACTGGAAAAGACAGCATTACTACTCTAATGCAGCTGTTGGTGGATGCCACATCAACAAATACACTACTGAAGATTCAGAGTATTAGAATATGTTTGTCTCAGAATGGGGAGAGGACTGAGCCTTGAGAACGTCTCATCAGTGTTATGTAAAAGACAGCTGTACACTGCTGGGTTGCCAGAGCAGCTATTTATGAGCTCAAGCACCATTTTCTAAAAGAGAAAAAACTTGGGTTACTGATCCAGAACCTTATTTTCCTAGAACACCTTATGTACAAGAGTAAGACCCTTTATTATTTAGGCTATTGTCCATATTCCACAATCTTTTGGGGTTGCCTGTAAGGTCTATCAATAGGTATTTCTTGAACATTGCCAATAGGGTAGAGAACAATACTATTATGCAATTCAGAACCAAATGGTAGACTAGAGTATTAACATGGATAAACTGAAGCCTAAACAGGATTCACAGAGTTTATACATGCTGTATTTTTGGTAGTACTACTCATGTGATCATGGATATCCATTAATCAGCGTGCTGGGTCCTCACTGACACAAGAGTTATGTTGCTTCTTCCAAAGCAAGTTGCCTGTGTGGTTATCATCTGAAATTAAAAATCTGGCACTAAAATGAAAACATCAAATGCTAATACTTCTTAAACCAAGACTTCTTCTGAAGGGCTATTTACCTTTTTCACTATAAAAGGCATTCGCCCTTATCTGCAAGGGACAAAGTATACCTTGCCAATAATCGTGTCAAAGACAAAGAAAATCCTTCCTACAGTAAGATCCAAAGTGCCCCAGTATGCTGGGGTGGAATCCTTACATCACAGAGGATTACTCTTGGACATTATTAGAAAACTTTTTTGATCAACTTCAGCACTGCAGCCCATTGAAAATGAAATTTAATTTATAATAAGTCTTTAAAAAAATTTATCTCTGCTTAAGTACCCTATTGGCTTCCAAAGCAGTATTATTAACAGCTGTAATGAAATAAACAGAAAATTTCTTCTAATCTCTATTTTTAAGCAGGCTGAGGTAAAAAAATACGTGTTTTTTCCCAGAACATCACATCTTATAAACATGTTTTCTTAAGGCTTCCTGTATCCTTCTGTATTATTACAGCATTACTTCTCTTTATATAAAACATACTGAACAGTACAAAGTTACCTCCCTGGATACAATATTTTGCCTTATATCTACTGCTATCAGCTTCTATATTTGCACAAATATGCCATTTCCATTCTTTACATACAAATTATCTCAGCAGTTAAAACATACATATCCTATGTTGTTAGTTAGTGTAGTGGAAGCATTCATATTGTATTTTCACAAGTAGCTTACCGAAGTAATTTCAGAAAAATGCACACGTAAGGGGAGCTCACATCACATCACATGTTCTAGCATGATAATACCTGGTCATGTATTCCTCATTACCTTATACACATGCCAACATTGATAAATGCTGAATAAGATGGATTAATGCTGGTTATGCTCTTATAGTGTGTGCCTGGAATGGAGCCATCAAAATAAATTAGTTCCTTTTGTGATTTTCTAGGTTAACTTGGTACTGCAATACCTTTAAATTCCTGGTATTACATATTTTAAAGTCTATACATTACCTGTTCCACATAAATGGTATCTGCATGGAAGTGGAAAGATACATTTTACATATCTGAACTAGCAGAAAATTTCAAAATGCAATCTTTTTCACAGTTTAAATTTAGTCTTGCTTGAGAGGAAAAAAATTTAACTGGGAGGGTCCTTTTTTCCAGCATGAACACACTGTGAAACTAAGTACTATAAAAAAAGGGGGGTTTTCCTCTGTGATTTTTGAGGTCAGTTTTGCTATCAAGATTATTTTGTCAGCAGTGAAGTGTTAAAACCTGACAGCAAAACTCAGAAGAACAGTGCTGAAGAAAGCTTGAGTCTGTTCTGTAAACAAAGCCTTTGAACTAAGGAATTATTTATAACATGCTAATATCAATTAACTCAACAGTAATAAAACCCTTAGAAGAGAAAAGCTGAATTTTGAAGTGATGTGGCTGATGTCTCTCCTCCCAATCTGAGCGGAGGAAGAGGGAAGGGCACCTCAGTGCAAATGGGGCAGTGCAAATCAGAGCTGAAGACAATGGCAGAAGGTGGCACAGAGCTGGCATTGAATATGAGGGGAGATTGGCTCCTGGCAGTGTAATGCTCCAGACGGACTACTTATCTTTTGGAGTTACTGAAGAGACGGTTTCAAAATGCAAGACAAATACATCAGATCTTTATCAGGACATCTTCATTTTTTATTTCTGTGGGCCCAGCTCAGATGGATTTATTCTGAATAAATAGGACTTGATGGCCCAAAGAATCTTTCCAAGAAATATTTGTACCAGGACTTAGTAATACTCATCATGAAAAGGGCCGTCCTTCTACAAAAAAAAAATGAAACAGGAAGAAAAAACAAAAAGTGACCTTGTGGAAGTTCTTTGATTCTCTGAGGTAAACACAATCACATCAATTTTTAGAATGGGAAAAACAATATTTGCACATGGCCTGTAGTTTTCTGAACAGGTTTACTAGTTTCTCTGGCAGTTTTGAAGGCCATTTTGTGGCCATGGCATTTCATTGTTGGGCCTCAAAACGACTTTGACAGAGGGACAAATTCTAATTTCTCAGTTCTACCAGTTAATACTAAAGCCATGGAAGACATCAGCGTGACCAGGTTAAAATGAGGTAAGGAGTCAAACTTTATACCCCCACTCAAGATGCACAGTCATCCTGCTTATATAAAAATTAAAATATAGATTTATTTTTTAATAGGGATTAGATTATGCATAAGTAGAAGGCTTCAGAGCAGGAGGGATTCTGACCAGTAACCAACAGCTGCCTCTTTTGCAAAGCTAGGTGTCAATTGCAGCTCTTGAATTCCATTAAAGCAGCCCAGCACTGCTGGTTAGTTGGGCATCAAGGTGCCCAGTTTTCAGTAAATATGGTGAAATACCTGATGAAGCAGCCTTGTCATTTGAACTGCCTCAAGGAAGGACTTGAAGGACTTTATTCAAATCCTCAGTGTACCTTTTCCTAGGTTGCATACCCAGCCCCACAGAAGCCAACAGGAATTTGGTAAGGGAGGTGGTGCTGGTGGTGAGGGGAGGAACAGGCACTAAAAAAAACTGAGGAGAAAAGGAAAAAATACTTCAAGAGTGACATGATATTGATAAATGTGTACCAGAACACTCCTAAGACAACGGAGTGCAACCATCCTTCCCCAGACTTCATGCAAAAGATTTTGAAGGATTTTAGACATACATCGAGATAAACCTTCATCACAGAACCATCAAGATGATGTTTCTTTTACTGCAGGCACACAAATGCACTTTTTAAAGCTAAGTATAATAATGTTTTTTTACATACAGTGACAGACCTATTGTTTTCTTTCCAGATTCTTCTTTGTAATGAATGTCAAAATATTAATTTAATCTGACTATTTAGGTATTTTAACCATTTTTTCACATTCTAAATGAAGGACCACATTGTTGAAAGTCCACGTTAAATCACCTGTAATGTCTCATTTTGTTTTATAAAAGCTAATCTTGACAGGAGAGAAATTTCAGCTTATTCAATGTAGCTTATTTACTTTTTGGAAACAACAGGTGTTGTAACTTATTTCTGATTATGAGCCTCCTAGTCATGAATTATTTTTCCATTGACTAAAGAAAATTATTATGAATCTTAAAAACCCTAAAAATTTCTAAAAGGATAATTTATTACTATGTAATAGTATAATAATTTAACTATCAGTCTTTAGTGTTACAGAATCTAGTACAGCAGGACAGTGCCTAAGAGGTCCCTAGTATTGCAGTAGGACTAATATTGACACACTATCATCTGACTCTTTCAAAGTCAACTTTAAAACAAAAACAACTTTAGAAAACAACAAATTTTTATCATTTTAACAATTCTAACATAGAAATAATATACTTTTAGTTTTGGGATTGATGAAAGCAGTACAGTTTAATATGTATGTCAGTCTTCCTCAGAGCTTAATGAAGTGTGTATCAGCTGGGGGCCTTATTTTGCAGTGAGAACATGTCAACATGAAAAGGACACTTGCTACAAGCCCAGACTAAGTCACTGGACAAAAACACCTCTTCTTGGAAAGCTGGGTCTCACAGAAACCTGGCAAATCTGCTATGTCTGTACCCTCTTAGTGCCTCTCCCCTGTTGCCAGACTACTCTGGCTGTATTCTGTCTACATCCACAGCAGCTCTGAGCCTGGCTTCTGCCACATCCCAAGAGAGATTCTATTTGTGTCCTCAAAAGTGAACCACAAACTTTGGGAAGTAGCAGCATCTCCACAGTGGAACATATGAGAGGCACCTCTGATGAAATCACATTGTGAAACATTTATAAATTCACTGAGATTGATTGAAAATGGATGTTGGGTAGCAGAAGAAAGGAAGAAAAAAGTTCATCGTCACCTGGAAGTGATTTACAAGACTGTGCTGCACTTGGTAACAAAATCAAGATTTCCCAAACATGTAAACATCTCTCTGGGAGCTGCTGAAGTCATAGGTTCCATTTTTCTATTTTCTTTGGGCAGTCAGGAGAAAGAAAGCTGGTCATTGTTGAATCACCACAGAATAGAAAGTGCTTTGTCTTGGCCACTGACCTGCTGTGCAGGTAACCTACACACTGCTTTGAAAATGGACTGTCCAGGATGAACAATTCTTCACTACACAGGCAATTTCCCATTATTCAATTCTGTTTGCAAAACAGATTACTCTCCCTTTGAGGTACAGTTTGTAGCACACCTGTATTTTAAGACATAAGAAATGCCCAAGCAAGATGGAAGCTGCCAAAGGCAGAATGTTGCTTGTTTGTACCAACAAGAAATGCATTTCAGCATCAGAAGTAAGGGCAGAAGCTGCATAATTCTGAACTGTCAGCTATATTTTCAGATTTTCCTGAGACTAACCCATTCCATGCACTGTGGAAGCAATTATATTGCAACTGCCCTAAGAAATCACTTTCATGAATTTCAGCTGTTCTAATAGGGAAAGGGATATTTTAACAGCTGGTTTACAGGTGGTCCTTAATATAGAGAATAGTGTTAAATAGAAGAGGGCAGCTCTTTTAGAAGCTGATGTGATCATGACCACTGGAACATTAGTGTCTCTGGCTGGTCTCTAAACCCCAGTGTGAGAAACCATGCCTTTGTTATTTCCAATTTTGCTTGAAGTTTCAATTTGTTTTCACACTTTTTTTCATAATTTTTAGTTATAAGACTGTAAGAAAGTAGCCATACTCTGGGTAAGATTGTTGAAACTCATAAAAAAAAAAAAAGAAGTTTATTAGTGTGTGCAAAAGCCATTGGGGAATACTCATGAGGAAACAGTTCTGCAACACTTAATAAAGAAAAGCTGCAATTGTAGTGGAATTGATTGTTTCAATCTTCAAACCAGGATAAAAAGGACCATGGTTTGCAGCAATGTAGTTTTGGCAATCAAGGGGAAGCATTAATTGTGAGACTATGTGAAAATAGTCCCTCTTTCTCTAAAAGCAACAATAAAAAGCTGGCTACTTAGTCTTTCATCCTTACTGAAGAACAGCTACAGATGTCTGGGGCCTTAAGTACCCAGATTTACTTACCAAGTATTAAACCTGAAAACTACCACCAAGTTTCCACACAGCACAGAAATTTTTGCTGTCTTGCTGTACTGAGTGTGGCTGGGAGGGAGTTAAGTTTCTTCAGAACCATCTGTAGGGTGCTGGGTTCGACTTTTGTGACCAAACCAGTGTTGACAGCACACGAGTGTTTCAGTTATTGCTGAACAGCTTTGCTGCACCAGTGAGTAGGCTGAGGGTGAGCAAGAGTTTGGGAGGGGACACACCTAGGACCGCTCAGCCCAAAGGACCAAAGAGATATTCCATCCCATATGACATCATGCTCGGCAATAACACCTCGGGGGGGAAGGGGGAAGAGTCTTTCCAAAGTTGCTGCTGTCAGTGAGCTTTGTGCGCGCGATGCTGTGATGAAATCTTTGGACAGGCACACGCTGTGTTCAGTGTCCTGTTCCACTACCTATTTCCTTTTATTACTTCAAGTGCATCACATAAGCAAACTTTTATTCACTTAAACGCAACAGGGACATGGAAAAGCAGAAAACCAAACCTATAATTAATGTAGCTAGACTGGCAAGGCACTTGAACACGCAGTAATTTCCATTTTCATATAACTACTTGCCATGAAGGAAACGCAAAGGAAATCTTCTGTCATCATAAACTAAACACTTTTTTAATGTTGATGGTGCCTTACTTTTCCCGGCTAAATGAATACTGTCCAGCTATGATTGCTATACCAACACCCCCATGGAAGGCATTCTAACAGCCTTCATTCTGGTTATCCCATCCAGCCTTACAGCCTCCCCACAAGTCCTTACAGAACTTAAATCACACCTAACTCTACTTGGATAAAATACATTGTCTCCCTTGAACTGCTATCCATGACTGCTTTGCAAGAAAGGGCATGGGGGAAAAAAAAGCGAGCTGCAGTGTAGATCTGTGAGTGGACATCCTGCCATGCTGGTCCACCTCTGCACATGGCTGGGCACAAGAGCCAGCAACCACAACTCAGATTTACTGCTCTTAGGCAGCAAATCTTGGAGTCTTGGAAAGAGAGATTCCACTTCATGGCTTACCCTCCTTAGTTAGCAGACAGGCTAATAAGATTTTCTTTGGAAAGGTTTTGGCTAAGGGCACTAATACAAGCCTGTTCTGATAATATTTTTATAGGCAGTCTGCCAGATAAATTATACAGCTGAGAAAATCCCAATCGGTTTCACACAAACACTGCACTTGAGCAGAAGAGCACATGGTCTACTTAGCTATTCCAAATTACTTCCTAAATCAAGATTAAGGGCTAAGGATTATGACAATAGAGGATAAGCTAGCCTCAAAGAAAAGTCCCCATGAAAAAGGAAGTCTATTCAAGCCTTCTATTAGGACCTGCAGGCCTGATTTAAGGTAGAGCTTTTAGATAAGCTGACTTTGGAAGAGGTCCTGTGGAGATTTAGAATGGCCTGTTACTAGATGTGTGTCTGTTCTAAAAACTACGGCTCATTGCTTCACTCAGTTTTATGCCATTTGAGCCAAAATAGCCTCAGGCAGAAGAGATGCATCCCCAGATTCTTTTAACCTCAGGTTCACTTTGTGTTCTAGCTGCACTTCTCCTCAACAACTTTGTACTGAGTCCACTGCTAATAAAAGCCCCCAAAATGTTAAAGAACCGTACTGTCTATACTATGATTACAGTTTGTATGGACAAACTTAGTGCTATTCAGTGCATTCCAGGATTCACTTTGCCTTACATTTCACACTATAATTTGAAGGAAAAAAACCCCAATATAATCTGCATAACTGTCCATCAAACCACATGAAAATATTTTCAGTTCATACGTGAAGTCTTGCCACTGAAATCAGGAGATCTATTTGTCAGGTTACCTAAACATGTAGCACCTGGATTAGAATCACATCCAGTCCTTAAGGGATGACATATTTACTGCTTTTTGTGCAGTATCTTTCGTTTTCTTAACACAGAGTGACTTTAAAGAGAAATCAATGAACAAATACTTGTAGTAAATACGATGGGAGAAAAACTGAAGACACAAACAGGACTTAGTTCTTTCCAGGAAAGTCTTGAATGACTCTGTTACCAGAGCATTTGGTGTCCTAGAAAGCAAGAAATAGGAAGTGGGAGGTAATCCTTAGAAAACTGAGTCTGTTTTCTCCCTGCTGTTTCTGGAGTTTCTAGGCACTAAAACCATTCATTTTGTTGAGCTCAACTATTTTTACTCAGGGTGCTAAATTTTATAGCCCAAAGTAGAAGCTTCCGAATGCACTCAGAGTTTTTCAGTTATTTTAGAATTTCAAGCTATTTTTTGATATCTTTGAGAGAAAGAATTAAGTCAGAATGGCAGGGAACCTTTATTAAAACTATATTTTTGTCCTCGTCGTGTACTTTTCACCTATACAAGTACTCATGCAATATTTATTAGAACATGCATATTTTTTCCTTTGGCCCAGCTGGAAGTTTTTTGAATCTTGTATCGCTTTTAAAATCAAAATCGGAGACTATATAAAAATTTAGCTACAAAGAACTTTATGAGAGATATTACCAAGTCCAGGAATTTTCACTGTGGGATACTGCAAACTTCTAATATAGAAGTGTGAGCAGATTCTGCAATACCTTGTCTTAGCCCTAAACATAGGCCATGGTACAATGAATTTTCAATCAGATGCAACACTACAAGCTGAAACCAAACCTAGAGAACAGTGAAGGCCCACAACAGACATACACATGCAGGTGAAGCAAACATCTCTATTTGCCATGTAAGTTTTTTAATCATGGACTGCGAGCTAATAAATCACTCCCAGCATAGCTGGATTTTGCATTCTCATAAATTACTGGTCATTTTTCTGGATGGTTCTAAGACACACGTGAGTGCAAGAACATGCAGAAAGAAAACCAAGAATGACAGAATATTACAGGAAAGAGGCAAGCACAGGTATGAAAAATATTGCTAGTCAGCTTAAGATCAGAAGAAAATGGATGTGTTCTACCCATTGAATGACTTAAGTGTTTGTAACATGAAGTAATTCTTCTCAAGATTTTGAATCTGAAAGGGAACTGAAAACTGTAGGCTGACTGAAAATTCCAGGAAGAACTTAGCACTAATTTTATCCTGAAGTTACATGCTACCTTTTTTTTGGAACTTGCCACCTATAATTAAATCACTATGGACCATCTTGAAAACTTGAGCACATGTCAATTGGCTTTTACCTTGTTCGTATTGATTAGTTAAAGCTGCTTAATCCTCAGAGAATTCCCTTTCAGAGGATGGGATAAGGAGAGAAAGGTAAATGACCAGCAGTAACATGGAAAGCACTTGGTAAGAACCTCAGCTGCTCAGCTGAGTGTTTGCCCAGAGCATACGGGTATTCTATAGTAATCTGGGAAGTCTTGCTAGGAGCATAAAATTTAGTGGTTTTTTACTTCAGTTTTGGCAGAGATGCAGATGTTTCCCTTTGAATTCAGGATACTGGATTATTCACAGTCAGAGGTGAGTAGAGGAGTTCATTCACTTGTATTTTTTGAGTAAATTATCTTATGAGTTGTTTCTAACTTCTGTGAATGAAAATAAAGGCAGGTGCCAGCTCAGGTCACACAGTGCTCGCTTGTCTACTAATTCTGGAAGGACACATGGCTCAACTTGCTCTAAAGGTCATTAAGTTTTGAGCAAGGATTTAGCTGAATATTCACCCACCCTGCCCTGGTGGGTTGCTTGTCTTGCAAGAATGCATTCTATTGGCATTATTGGGATTATTAAATTCCACATTTAAAATGTGTCATTTGAAAGTTAGCAAGAATTTCCTGTAGAAAAACAGTACTTTTTCTTTATTTCCAGATCTTTTAGAATGTACTGGCATGTGACATTTGGCAGTGAAATCAGGCAACACGGGACAGGAGGGGAAAACAGTTCATTTTTAGTAAAACTGCTGATTTTGAAAGATTTTAATTTCTCCTTTCTTGGGCAGGAAACATTGAATAAAAGCAAGAAAAATGGCACTGAGGCATTTGCTATCTAGAAATAATATTTTTTGTCCTTTCCTATTATCGTTGCTTACTTTGGATTTTTTTTTCTCAGTGATTGGATTCCATAAACAAGAAAACTCCATAAGCAAGAGAGGAGATGAGAGAATAACACAACTCCTCCTTCCCTCTGAAATCTTTATTTCATTAAATTGTTCTCTCTCACATCTTCTTTGCTATCATGGAAACCTTTTTATTTTTGAGGGGTGGTTGCAGGGCGAAAAGCAGTGTTTTGGTTGATAACAGAGCCTTTCACACCTAAAATATTCTGTATTGTCATAAGGACAAAGAAATGACCATCCAGGTGCTGGAAGACATTCAGTTTGAAATTGTGTGGGATGATCAGAGATTAAAATCCCCCAAACTATGGAACAAGGGAATGGGAGAGGGGGCAGTGTTCCACTGATCACATACCTTGTTTGTTCTAGACTGCAGTTGCCTTATTCTATTAATGCATTACTGCAGCAACTAAGGTAACACAGCATTAGAAACAGAAACCAGTGGAGAAGACTCTGGCACCCGGAAATTACTGCTACTGCAAATAGAAAAATTGAAATAAGGCCTACCTGCTTATGAAAGATTTCAGAGAACACCTGCAACTGTGTTGCAAGTTAAGGGCAGTGCAGCCACAGAAATATTGATCTTTTCCTACCTATTCATTCCCATTAACTTACCTCCATTAATTCATTGGCTCTGAATAGCAGAATCTGCTCAAGCATGAAGCTTCAAAAAATACATGGTGTTGGTTTTCCCCTGCCCTGGAAAAAAGCCATCCTCTTATCCAGCAAAGCATACCAAAGTGTGAAAACTGTACTTTTTTTCCATACCTAAATATACTTGGACATTTTTCCTGCTGTGAAATAGCATCAGAAGAGCAATACAATATTTCATATCCTGCAGATACTCAATATTAAAGAAGGTATGAAATGGATTTCTGGATTTGCATGTAGGAGGAAGCAGAACTGCAACATACTGCAGCATCAGTCAGAAAGATTTCTGTCTTCAGGGGATAATAATCTCACTGAAGTAGTAAAATAATCAGGTACTGGTTCAGCGGACCCCTCATTCATGGGAAATTAAAGCACATAGACCCGCTTCCCCCATCATTGTCTTTAGTGAAAACATGACGCAGTTTAGCTGAAATACATAGAAAATTAACTTCTGGTGGTGCACTGAAGCACATCTACACCATGCTTACCCTAAAACCCAAATATACTTAACAAGATTATGTACAGTTCAATATCTGTTAGCAAGTCAGATAAAAATTGATTTCTATGAGCTTGCTAAGAGTACAATGATTGCAGGCTTCTCCTATAATGTTCCTTCTCTCTCTTATATACTGTAGAGAGCATTCACACCACTTCCTTAAGGTGCTGTAATGTTACACGTTCTGTATATCTTGTACTATGGGTTCAGTATTGCATTTTGCTCAGAACATACCCATGGTAATACTGCTCTTCTGACCATCCCATAAATTTGTTCAGAAATGGTCAAAGCTTTTTAAGGGCAAGAATTTAGTTTTCGGAAAAAGTTCAGTACTAAGCCAGTGCTTGTTAAAAAGAAATAAGATTTAAAAAAGAAAAGAATTGGCTCCAGAAAGATGTACTAAGACTAAGTTTCCTGAGCTGCTGATTCATCTTGGTGGAGCTCCACGCATGTGTTTTGAGTTCCAAAAACATCTTCCCTGTGTATACAAGCCTTGGCCAAAGGCATTACAGAATCCAAATTTCAGCTGACAGCATCCAGAAATGTTTTGCAAGCTTGAAACCCTGCACTGAAGAAACAGCATTGCAAACTTACACAGACTGTGTGCTGTGTTCACAATGCAAAGAGGGGTCTATGCTGTGAAAACGTAAGAAGGACTTTGCCTCACGCAGTTTTGTGCCACTTTGGAGCATCAAGACCACCTTCTCTAACAAGATTTTCCTGAAGCTGCCTCTGGAAAATTCTTGCAATATACCAGTGCTATGCCACAACCCCGGGGGCAAAGAAAGGCTTAGTGTAGTGTGTTCAGACTGTCTGAAACTACCAGATGGTTTTTGGAGAATGTTCCCTGTTATACGTGCTAGAGCCAACCCAAAGTTATATCAATGCATGTGACAGCAAAAGCAGAGCTCAAGCTAGGCCCAGCTCTAGGAACTGGCAGTGACCCCTTAAAGTTTCCTCTCCAGTTTTCTCTGGAATAACCAAGTATTTACTGCTGCCAAGATCTCAGCCCTGGTACCTCTTTTTCAAGTACTTTTTCAGTTCTGTGGATCGAGGAGCAACCTCACCTAAATACATAACTGAATGAAACTTGGAGCATAGCAAACCAAAAAACCACGACAAAACTGAAATTAAAAAACACTTATAAAGAAAAAATTACATGCTAGAATTGTTTCACCTAGGGACCTTGCACAGCCTCACCTTACACTGCTTAATGCTACAGTAAGACAAAAAAATTACATTTGCATTACCATGCCTTGGTGAATGTCACGTATAGGAAACTACCCGTAGCACACCTGGTTATGTATTTGAGAGACAGGTCAGGTCAGTGCAGTATTTAATGCTGTAAAAATCTCAAATTAACCCCACATTTTAATAACATGCAACATTTCTGCAGTAAAAATAATTTGGCTGTGATTAAAATGAACATTTCTAAATAACATAGACCATTATCTATAGGCCTTTTATAAAATGTCACAGTTTTCAGTGACTTTTACTTAGTCAATAGATCTTTTGACTGTAAAAAAGGTTTGCAACTGGAAAACAAGTGTGTCTCATTCTTAGAAGCAAAAATCACTTATTCCATTATCTAGGCTACAGGCTCAGGCCAGACCCAGAAGATGTTTGCATTTGAATGACTCTACACATAAAAAGAGAGTTCCCGACAGTGTCTGCCCAGCTCTCTTCCGCAGCTAAGCCATGCATTGAGAACAGAGTTTTATAAGGGAAAACTATGTACCATTACTAAAAGCCAGCACAGCAAAAGAATGAAGTAAGGACCTTTAATTCCATTGCTTCCTTAATCATCCTAGCACCAGGCTGTGGATTTGGCATAGAGATGACTAAAGAGATAGAATATAAGAAAGGGGCAGGGAAGGCTGGCTTTAAGAAAATTTTCTTAATAGCCATGGGGAATCAAGAGACACCTACTAAATATTTATATTCACATCTGATTCAATTTGAATCTTCACATTTAATTATTTGATTAATTTTTAAATGGTCAGTCTCTCTTCACATTCTACCCTCTCATCTGTCAACCATAATTTTATTCTTCAGAATGGTTCAGTCAAATTACTCCTTGTTTCCACGACATCAAACCACATTTATCTGGAGTAAAGAACATTTTCATCTTAAAATCTAAGTGCCATATACTACCAGTCTGTCAGTTGAACCAACAGCAGAGAAAGTTACGTGGGGATAATTGTACTGCAGTGGAGATATGCTCTACTTTTCCCAATTTAAGAAGACCATTCAAAATAAAACCCCCAAGCAACCAACACCCGCCCCACCCCCAAACCCCCCAAAAACAGTGACAAAAAAGTGATCTGTATTTAAGTTGTATTTTGCCTCAGTTCTTATATATTACAAAAAAACCCCAGAAAGCCATACTCCACACAACACCTGGGAAATTCTGGGAATTTACTGCTAGGAGTTCAGTAGTCTCCTGTTTGTTTTCCTTTAATCTTTTATCAATCTCTTCCCAAGATGTCATACCAGATACACAAACTATTTTCCTTGTATTCTGATGATCTGATATTTCATGAATAGGACAGCACTACAGCACCTTCTTTAGCTTATAGAACAATTCTGACTCCTGTTTGGATATAATTTGGCTTTTTTTGCATGTTCTGTAACTCTCTGGCATACTGTCCTCCTGAAATAAGATATGCCATTCCTGTTCATTGTTATCATGCATGCATGATTAGGTCTAAACTAACCATTTCATTTCTCAATCTAAATAAACAAAGAAACTCAGATATAAGGAAAAAAAAAGTTAATGATTTTAGTTTGCCTTCCGGTTTTATCAGCAAGCAAAATAATCAAACTTTTCTACTCTAAATGCCCCCTTTTTAACAATTGAACTAAAAGGGATAACCATGTTTAAGTAATTTTTGAATCTTACCTTTCAAAGATATCAACACTGCCGGCCACCATTTTGCCACAGATTACCTTAAGTTTATAAATCACTTCTGGGATATTAAAACAAAATTGGCATTTTTTTGGTCTTGTTTTTCCAAGTGACATATGCAATCTATGACTTAGTTTTGGCATTCTCTTTTTCACGCAACTCACTCAGCCAGAATGTTACATGAACATAGTATTTTAAATTTAATTTCTCTCAGCTAAAGAAACCACATCTTTTTGTCCAAGTTTTTTTTTTTTTTGGGGCGGGGGTTTTTTTTTTTTTGGCTGCATTATTCTCACTATACCTAAGAATACTTCATTACTTGGATTGCCTACATATAACCTTCTGTCCCTTGGCTATTTTCCTTGTTAGGAAATACCTTGCAAAGACATCTGTGCTCATGGCACTTGCTTTAGACATCTGATCCATAAGAAGAAATGCAGATTTTGCAACTTCTTAGTGGATGATGGTAACAGTCTTATCTTTTTTCTTTATTGCAGTAGACAAAATTATTATTCTTTTAGTGTTGCAAGCAACAGACAGAAAAAATGCAGCTGCTGAAGATGTGAATTTAGAATTGGTTTTAATGGAAAATAAGTCAACTTTTCACTCCTCTGTATTTTCCGTTGCTGTATTTCTGCTGCGTGGAGACTGGAAATCTTTCATTGTACATCTTTTTCATGTAAAGCAGAACAGAGTAACACTCATAAAATTTACTATGCCAGCAAGACAGTTCTCAGTATGATGTTTAACTCATGACTGAACACCAACAGTCAAAACCAGTTTTTGTAAGAGTTTACCATGAGCTGGCTGTAACCTATACCCTAAAGTGAGTTTTTCCCCTGCTAAAGAAACATAAACAGGCAGGGTATTACTACACAGAGCATTTTCTTTAGCAAAAATGTGTGTCTGGAGTAATCTAAAGTGCTCCAAGTAATCTAAAAAATCCCCACAAACAAACCACATTGAGTCCCGCTCCCATGCTTTTAATTTTTTTTTAGTGTTGCAGGAAAAGAATGGAAACGTATAGAACCTGCTTTTAGTTAATAGTGTTGTAGTGCCAGTTTCTCAAGTGACAGAAGTGTTTCAGCAAAAGCTGAACAGCAAATGACAATGCATCTAAGCATTGTTATGAAACATGACATAAGGAGTTATGTAAAACAGACTTGGCATGATACAGAAGAAAAAAATGCATATTTATATATTGCTGCTTATTGTATGTAATAAAGAAGAGGGAGATTTTATTTAAAAGTAGAGATTACACTAGTGCTGTCAAACAAAAAATTCACAGAAAATTGAAGTCTTATTAATTTTGTACTTCGCTAAAAGAATATTGCAAGAAAATAAGTTCAGTGTCATCTACCAAAAACAAATGTCCCAAACTCCTAGAGTATTTAATGCAAGGACAGATAATTCATGCATCTGGACCAGATCGTATATTAATCTAATCTCATCTGGCCTAGAAACTGAATTACCTCACTTGTTGGAGTTCCACAGCATACTGGAGGTCAAGGACAGGCAGGGGTTTTGACCTGGCTTGTTGCAAGGTTATGTAAAAGATTGACAGTAGGTTTAGCCTCAGTTGAAAAAGCGTATTTACCAGTGAAGTCTTAAAGGAAGAGACCCTGAAATACAAAACTGCCCACAGCAGTGAGCTTTAGAAACTGAAGAGGACCACCTGAACACTACCTTAAGGGTGCAACTAAAATTTTCACTTCAAAATGCTGTTTCTTAAAACATTAGACAATAATTTTATTTAGCATATTCTAACTGTGTTGGGAGCCAGCCTCACACTGGTTCATAACTGTGCTGGGAAACAAATACAAGGCACCTAAACTGACAAATACAGCAGCACCACTTGCACCCTGGCTTAAACAACAGTTTTAGTTACAAGTAACAGTCGTATTTCCTGCAGGTTTATGCCACTGTTAGTGAAGGAGGTTGGACATTGCGAAGAAGTTCTTCACAGAAGGAGTGATTAGACATTGGAATAGGCTGCCCAGGAAAATGGTGGAATCACTGTCCCTGGAGGTATTTAAGGAAAGACTTGGATGTGGCACCGAGTACCATGGTTTAGTTGACAAGGTTATGGCTGGTAAGATTTTGGACTCAATGATCTCAAAGATATTTTCCAGCCTAGTTGATTCTGTGATGCAGTGAGAAAAGCAGAATTTCCTATGAATTAATTACCAGGTAAAGATCCTCCAAACTGCCATAGGATTGTGTGACTTGGCTGATTTGCAGAAACCTAGCTATAGAAATGTCAGGCCAGATGATTTTGCTGTGAAACTCTATTTGTCTTTTGAACTCCACATACAATTCCAGAAGAGCATCTTTGAAAATCTTCTTCCATAGGCTTCTCTTTCTCAGATTAGGTTGGCTATCTCTGGTACACATTATATTTAAAACCCAAACAAATAAAACTTCTGCTGTGTGTTTGCGAGGGAACTGCTGCAGCAAAGTGGTTTGTATCTAAAAGAACAATAAATACTACTGTGTGGCCAAACACTGCTGTAATGAGGACACAAACAAACCCCTGGATTCAAAGGCTGCTATAAGTTCATGCAAACTGCAGCATGTCCAGAGTGTTAACAAGTCAGCACTACAGCCGATCTGAGAGGGGAGCATATTCCTCTGTCAAGGACCTCGGGGGACACTCCCATGAAAGGCCTGCTGACAGTAATCTGCTTTTATACAGGAGGTGTTCCTTTGAATCAGAGAGCAGAGGGCCCTGTGCAAAGAGCAAACTGCGTAACAAAGAAAATGGCGACTCAGATATGCCAGAACCAAATAATTTATGGTTGAAAGATGAAAAAGAATTGAATTCCTCTTTGCAAATACAGCAGACCATAGTCTTTGCATAGTGCAAAGGCACTCTACTCCCCGAAAGAACATATGCCCAAATGACTTCTGAAAACGACTCTCATCAAAGATGCAAATGGGATTATTTCCAGTGCACCACATGAGCCCAATGGCTGATGTAAGGAAAGAGAAATCCACTAAATAGGAATTTCTAGGAACACCCAATCTGTGTCTTCTCTGATTTACAGGATAATAATTTTCTAACCCTCGGCTATGCCAGTTTATTCTCTCCAAGGGTTTCCAAAGTAAATAATGCATTTCTCTGAATCTGTGCTTCAAAGCATACTGATCTGCTACCTTAATTTTTAAGTCAGTATGAACAGACCAGAAGCAGGTAAGCTCTGAAGAAATACAGAAAAGCTTAAAGAAATATTTGCAAAGTCTTGAGGCATAAGTGCTAACATGAATAAAGGTTATGAAGACAGTATTCCCATGAAAACACAGTTCAAATAAAGCCCTTCCAGTCTGGGCTCACAGATTAAAAGTAGGGTGTGAACCACTTCATGTTCCTGGACTTCCAAATTCCCTCCTTCCCCTCCCCACACAAGCCTTCCAAATTTATCTGGAAGGCAGATATTTTTCAACAGTTAGCGCCCCATGAAAAAAAAAGGAATCTGAGGCTGAAGTAAATACATACACTGTAAAGAGATTTTGGCAATCTTCCTGCTGTCTGGGTCTTGTTAAACTCCTACTGACAGTCATACTTGCATTGTACAAGGAACAGAAAAGGTCAGGTGCATTCTTAAACAAAAGCAATGCCAAGGTTTCTTTTAGATAAATTTATGGTCAACAGTTTATGCATATAATTCATTTGTTGAGCTTTTTCTCAGAATTGTTGAAATTAAATGTCAGTTATATAAATTATGCAAAAACGTTGTTTGTGTGTATACAGCAGAGGATTCAGACAACGCTCAGTGCCACAAAGGCATTCCTCACACTCAGTACACTGAAGATTTAAAAGGACAAGATTGTCTACATTCTCAACTCTTCTTTTTTGACAGGAGGCACCTATAAAATGAAGGGTTTTTTTTGGTGTAAAATTTATGAGGTTTTATGCTTAGACTTCTAGTATTTTTACTAGAACTATACTCCAAAGAGGTTTTAAAGCTTTTTTTCTACTCTCCAGATTAAAACAACTTTGATCATACAATCAGAGAATCATTTAGGTTAGAAAATACCTCCAGAATCATCGAGTCCAACTGATAACCCAGCACTGCCAAATCCACCACTAAAACATGTCCTTCAGTGCCACAGCTAGGTGCCTTAAGTACCTCCAGGGATGGTGACTCCACCACTACCCTGGGCAGCCTGTTACAATGTTTGATGACCCTTTTGGTGAAGGAGTCTCACTTAATATCCAATCTAAACCCACCCTAGCAAAACCTGAAGCCATTTCCTCTGGCCCTGTCACTTGTTACGTGGGAGGAGAGACACCAACCCCCACCTGCCTACACTCTGCTTTCCAGTTCATACACATGTTCTTGTGCCATCATTCACCAAGGGAAAAGTGTTCTCAAACAAATAGCTGGCGACTGTAGAGACCTTCTCACAGGATCGTAGAATGCTTTGGGTTGGAAGGGAGCTTAACGACCCAAGTCCCTGCTGTGGGCACAGACACCTCATACTAAAAGAGGTGGCTCACGCCCCGACCAGCCTGTCCTTGAACACTTAAAGGGATGGAGCGTCCACAGCTTCCCCGGTCAGCCTGCACCAGGGCCTCACTTCCTCACAGGGAAGAATTTATCCCGTTCTCCATCTTTAACTTTGTAGCTGAAACAAACCAAGGTCTTCTAGCCTCTCCCACCCGCACTGAACATCCTAACAACCCTTCCCTGCGTTGGCACGGAACATCTTTGTTTTTTTCTTTAGGGTTTTTAAAAGGTATTAGGGCACCAACTTTCCAGGTCATTTCCCAAAGGCACTGTGTGCAGCACCACTTGTGCTCCTCCGCCGAGCCCCGGCGGTCACCGCCTCCCTCACGGCGGGGCCGCGGAGCCGCGCCTGACGCGCACCGCAGGGATGCTACCACTGCGAGGCGGGAAGGCAGCCTCCTCCCTCATTCCTTGCTCTTCCCCCTCTTCCCTTACCTCCCCACACTGATCCGGGGCAGCGACTGCCCTCTGCCTCGCCGGGGGGAGCTGCGCACGGCCCGCCGGGTCCCGAACCGGGGGCAGCCCCGGGGGGCGCAGGGCCCGGGCAGCGGCTGAGGGGGCCCGGCGGCGCGGGGAGCGCGAGCGGCCGCGGCGGGAAAATCGAGATCTCAGAAATCTTTTCCGACCGAATTAATGGTGTGAAAACGGGGCTCCTGAGGCGGGAGCTGCGGCGGGACCTCGGGACCCCGGGACCCCAGCACGGCTGCAGGGTGTGCCTGGGGAGAGGGATGCCTCTGCTCCAGGGCTGAGGACTACCAGGGAAGGAGAGAGGGAGATTATTGGAACTGCACCTGCCTTCCCCGGGATAGGTGGGTCAGGCAGACTGTGACGGGGCATGATCAATTCATGCACATAAATCCATGGGAATTCATCCCAGGGTAGAGAAAGAGTTGGCCGACATCACTGTTGACCCCTTTGCATTATTTTCCAGAGTCTTGGGTTCTGAAGAAGTCAGAACCTGTCCAGAACTAGTCCAGAAGCTTGACTGAAAGCTGGCTAACATTCTGGTTTTCAGGAAGGGTAAGAAGCATGACCCGGTAGCTACAGGCCTGTCAGTCTCACTTCAGTGCCTGGTAAAATTATGGAGAAGCTTATTTTGGGAGTTATTGGAAAACACTTGAAAGTCATCGGTCATAGCACAAATTCATGAGGGAAAAGTCCTGTTTAACCTACTTAATTTCCTTTTATGACAAGTTCACCCATCTCGGTGGCTGAGAGAAAGCAGATGTGGTGGGTTTGGGATTTTAGCGAAGCTTTTGGTACTGTCTCACAGCACCCTCTGGATAACCCGTCCAGCTCACAGGTAGAGATGTCCATGGTGTGTTTGCTGAGCAGCTGGCTGACACGGGGGGTACAAAGGGGTAAGGTAATTAATGGGATTATATCAGGCTGGTCTCCAGTGGGGCTCCCCAGGGCTCCATCCCAGGCCCAGTGCTTCTTAATGCTTTTATAGGTGATCTGAATGCAAGTATCAAATGTGCATTAAGTACATTTGCTGACACTACCAAACTAGGAGGAGCTGTGAGTGTTCTTAGAGGTAGAGAGGTCTTAAAGAGGGATCTGGATAGGCTAGAGAGCTGGGCAGCCAGTGACCATATGAGATTTTACAAGAGGAACTGCCAGGTTCTCCACCCGGGACAGGTAATGCTGGTTATACCTACACACTGGGAACAAGATGCTGGAGAACAGTCCTGTGGAAAGAGATCCAGGGGTCTGGGCTGGTAAAAACTGAGCTCTGAATCACGGCACTGAGGCCTATACATATTGGCCCAGGAGTTTAGTAGCAGCATAGTATGTGTGTGAAATTTTTTTTCATTTCAATTTAGTGGAAGTTTCATTGCTGAGTTCAACGAATCCAGAGACCACATCTTTAAGCACATATTCTGTCTAAACGTCTGCATTGGATCACTTACTCCATAAGAGCGTTTGAAGTGGTAGGCACTCTGTACCACAAACACAGCATGCTCTGGGTATTGCAAATCACCAGTGCCTGGTCTCGTACAATCAGCCCTTGTCTAAATAGGAGCACTTGTAAATTTTGGGTGAATTGATAAGTCCTCAAAGTTAAACAAGCATGGCTTAAATCTGTCCCATCTCCACTGTGGAGGCAGTTCTGAAGTTATGCAGCCTCTAGTCTCTGCTAGCTGAAGGATCATGAGTTAAAGCAAATTTAAGTCAGCATGTACTTTGGTCACAGCCCCACATGTTTAGAAGTAAAGGCAGGCGAAAAAAAGTACTTATTGAAAAAAAAAATTCCATCTCTTGGGATATCTGCTTAGCCCTAATTCAGAACAGACTCTTGATTTAACAGATTACCCTGAACAACCTAGCAAGACATTTGTTTCTCAAAAATAAAAATATGTCAAATCTGTTTCTGTAAAGAACAACGTTTGGCTTTTCTTTTTTCCTACCAGAATAGAGCTGGTTTGAATCAACTGCCTTTTAAAACTGATATGGAAGCAGAAAGAATAAAGGAGGTTCTAAAGAACTTGATAACTCTCCTTTTGCTATTACTAAAACCACAATAAAATGCTGACTGGAATGGATAACTAAGATTACTAAATTTTGAATTTTAGCTTTTTGGTGGGACATTTCCAAAATTTTTTACAAATTATATCTAACATGGTTGTGAACAAAAACTTCTCCTTTATTCTTTAGGTTTTCCTCCATTTGTAAAAACTGTTTTAGCTAGAATTTTGTTGGTGTTCTGACTGTGAGGCCTAAAGCAGAATTAAGCAGGATTAAAATATTTTTTGCTTCCCAAACTAGTAGAAAAATCAAAAAGCCCTCAAAAGTTTGATTCTGTTCTTTCTCTGCAAATTAATGCCTCCAATTTCAAGTTCTGGACAGAAGAGGATGTCACAGGGGTGTTTTGGACATCTCCCTGGTGGAAAGCCAAGGCCAGTAAAGGTTTTAAGGACTTGAGTTGCAACAGAAGGATTTCATGAGAGCAAAAAATCTGACAGTCACATCTTGCATCCTATGTAATTGTTTCCAGGAGGTGTTTAAGAACAACGTTCTCTGTTTGCATGCTTCACTGTTCTCCAAACGAGGGAAGCTCACTAAGGAGCCTAATGTGTTGCTTTGTAGGATATTCATGTCTCTGATATTTAATTTCAAGTACAGAGCTTATTCAGAGAAGAGAGGATGAGTGAAAAGGCAGTCTTTTCATGTGCTACAAAACCAGGTACACTTGTCCAAACATCCAGAAATTACAGGGAATCAGACGTGAAATTTGAGTAGTGACTGTTCTGCATGTTCTCAGAGCATCTTGGTGACAATGTTTTGGGGAATGTTAATGGATGGCATCCTGGGTGATAATAGTCACAAGCTGCAAAGCTCAAAAAGGGAGGAGAAAAGAAACAAAATAAATATGATACACCTCTAAAAGGCCAGCTTCTGTAGGGCCAGAGAACTGACATGTGAGCACTCGGAGAGAGCAAATGCAAACACAGACAGAAAGAAAATTGGCATTAATCACTGGCTAGGCAGATAAGAAAAGATGAATTTGAGACAACTGAGAAGGCAAATAAACTGATAAAACACATCAGGGGTCAGTTACAGGAAGATCATTCAAGCCTGGTCCAATGTTTCCCCTCAATCTTCCATGAAAGGAAGAGCAGCGAGGTAGCTGGAAGCGAGTCCTAGGGGTGTGAAGGTCCTAATTGGGGCTAATCAGGGAATTAACAGTTTAAACAGTACTTAGTTGCAATAGGTATTTTCAAAATGGAACTCTCACATATGTAGAAAATTGGCACTTGTTGTCTCAAAGCTGTTAACAATTATCTTTGAGAACAGGTAGAAATTAGAGAAGACTGGAAAAGGGCAAATGCAGTGCTAAAAATTTAATATGATACATTTGAGAATTGAGTTCCAGGAGAAACAGGGGAGACTTTTAAGCTTCTAAGAACAAAAGGAACTGAGTAATATCCAGGCTGTATTTGTCGAGAACAAGCGGGGTATAGTCACTACAATATTTTTGGGGAACAGTATTGTAAGCATTGTGGATAATGGAGAAATCTTGATTTTAATAAGGCCTGTCTTTATTTCACATGACAGTCTGAAAACTGGAGGAAAAAAGTCTTTGACAAAACTAGTAAAATGTAGGTGGAAAACTCTGAGTTTTTATTATTGACCCTCCATGAAGGTATAGCAGGGCTGGGTGTAGGACACCAGGTTCTTCTGTCTGCTCTGGAGCCAGGGCTGTTCTGTATTCCAGTTAATGATCTAGATGGAAGAACTGAGACCAGATTTTCAGGAGCTGGCTCTCTTGTAGGACAAGATAAGAATTAAAAAGCACTCTGAAAAATTGGAGATAAGGACTGGAAAAGCAGAATCCCATTAAACAGGAAGAAGAGCCATGTACTGCATCTAGGAAGTCACACTTGTTGCAGACAGTCACATGTGAGCTCTGTTTTTTGAAGAGGGATATATGGGTATTTCTTTGCCTCCCAATCAGAATATGACTCACTGGTGTCATACAGCTGAGAAAAGACAAGCATTAAACTTGCAGAGAACAAAACAAAAGGCTAGGTTATAAATCACAGTGGAAGAATTATTTCATCTAAGCCCGACAGCATTTGAATTCTCAGAACTGTATTTCAAGAAATTTGTGGGTCATTTGAAAATATTAAAAGGGAAAAAGCATAAATTACATGAAATATAAATTATATTTTTAATCACTGACTTAAGAGAATGAGACAGGAATTTTATTTCACATTGTACTCCATAACATAGAAAATTAAACTGAAAGAAATTGAGATGTTTAAAGGAGAGATTAATTTAAAGGGAAGAACATATAGAAATGGTCTTCAAATACATGAAGATAAGTAGAATATAGTCTCAATAATCTATGGATAGAGCAAGAAATGGCAGGCCTGAATGGGGAAAAGGTGTGCTGGGGGGAAATGTGGTCTAGACAATATTTCCTAAAAATAAAGGTAGCATAGTCATGAAACAGATGGTCTTGAAATACGATCCAGTGTTCAACAGCAGAAATCTTCACAAAGAGGCTAAGGAAAACAAAACCAAACTCAGTTCTGTCCAGAATTACATAGCTATGCTTTGACTCAGCTAACTTAGGTGCCTTTCATTTCTTTTTCTGGGACTCTTAGATAGGTGTGTTAGGAACTACCTAATTACATTTTATAAGTTAGTTAAGCTGGATGAGAATGTAAACTTGTAATTAAAAAAAGTACTTCAGAATAAGATGTTATTTTGCTATTGGATTTATGCAGCTGCTAAGAAAGAGCCCAGCAAAATATCAACAATGACCAAACTTCAGTGTGCTGAAATCATATACATGGCAACAAACCTGCAAGGGTTTTCTTGTTCCCCTGTAGATGTATTAAAACATCTATCAAATGCTAACAAACTAAGAAGATTCTAAAAGCACAACAGTAAATAAGGTGCAATAAATTGTATTCACTCAACATACAGGTAGACTTCTACTCTGACTACTCAGAGCTAGAGTCTTCCAACCGTAAAGGGATCAGTCCTGCAGGGAATCAAGAGCTAAATATTTCCTGCAGTCTCTTCAACTCTGTTTGGAACTTGCCCTCTTCTGGAGAAGGGCACTGGAAAAAAATCTGGTTTAGTGAGGACCAAGGAACCTCCTTCCCACTCTTGGCTCTTCTAGCCAGTTTTCCTAAATTGTGCTGAAAGCTAAAAATACCACACTGACAATGCTGAATGGCAAAATGAAATTAGGTGGTGAGATTTGGCTGCACTGAGAAAGAGAATTACCTATCACCAAAGGAGTTTAAGTGGATTCCAGAAGAGCAGAGAAGTCTCATAGAACTCCAGCAAAACAGGCATTGTTTTAAAGTGCTGTGCAACAAAAATACTGCTCTGAAATTAACAAAGGCTGCAAGCAATTCCATGTGTTTTTAAGAAAGAAATCTAGAATAAAAATCAGGCAGACTTTTAGATTTTAAAGTGTTAGGCCTTTTGAAAATCATTAAATTATGGATTCTAAACCAGCTATTGAGACCACTTAGCAATGGCTGTTTTCTTCGATATCAGATGAATGTTTCTTTGGTCTGTTTTTAGGCTAATTCATATTTATCAGGCTTAGTTCTATTATAAATATGGCAACATGTAATTTTATTATAAATGTCAGTGATAAGGATATAGGATTGCAAAAAAACTGTGTCCAGTAACCGTCAGGTCTGATACCAGTTTGGAGGTACACGTCATAGAATTGCTAAACTTGCAGAAGACCTCCAAGATTGAGTGCAACTATTAACTATCACTGCCATGTCCACCACCAAACCATGTCCCCAAAGGCCACGTCTACACATTTTTTGAACGCTTTCAGGCATGGCGACTCCACTACTTCCCTGTGCAGCCTGTTCCAAGGCCTGACTACCCTTTCAGTAAAGGAATATTTCCTAATATCCAATTTAAATGTCCCCTAGTGCAACTTGGGGCCATTCCCTCTTGTCCTGTTGCTTGTTACCTAGGAGAAGAGACCAACCCCCACCTTGTTACAACCTTGAACAACATCATATGAGTATGAGACATTAAGCTGCTTTTTTTTCTTGAACAGAGATGCTCTTTGCTCAAGTTCCAGAAGAAAGTAGCAAAAAATTCACCTCACACACCATCGGAAAAGTGAAAAACATTTTGACCTAAAAATGTGTATTTTTTTAATGTGTACAGTGCACAGTGTGTAGCAATATTTCTTGAAAGCCTATATCTGACAAAACGAATTATCTGTATTTCCCTTTCTTCTATTACAGCCTATCAGTCATTTTTACCCTGATGACTGTTGAGAAAGAACCACTAGATTTTCCAACACGAGTTGCACAAGCAGCTCAGTGCAGGTGCAATCTTACGGGAGAGAGGTAAGAAAAGTCAATAGCCCAAGACTGCAGCTAATTTAAACTCCTGATGACTCAAATGGCATTTTGGTATTTTATCTCCTTGTAGCAGAAAGTACTTTAGCCTGTAATATTAACCTCCCAGTGCTGCAACTGGTCCAAGTTAATTAGAGAATCAAATCCTTAACCTGACATCACAGAAAAACAAAAAATCTCAAGTTATTTCATTGTCAGCATTATGCAATGCTATTCTTTCATTATCCTGGAAGAGAAAAATAGTTGATTTTATATCCAAATCCACTATGTGTACTTTGGCTGCAGTAATAAAAATACTAAGAAACATTCAAATTTTTGTTTTCAAAAATTTCAAAACAAATAATTTATCTAACAGCAGATTGCCACGTCACAACTGTGAGAGTGAAAGAAAATGCTACACTACTCTTGCAGTTGACATACCAAGACACAAGTGAAACTCCTCCCCCCCCCGCTTTATTTTTCTGCTGGTGAACTGTCATGTAGACTACTTCATCTATATCCCTATCCCCCTTGGAATCTAGTAAAGAATTTCTGTCTTGTTCGAATTAAGGAAGTGTTCCTTTTAATCATATGACTGCACAAATAATTTGTGATTATTTGTGATTATATTGATATTGATATTTTTCAATATATATATTGAAAAANCGAGGTTTTCCTTTTAATCACATGACTGCACAAATAAAGTGTGATTTTTCCCCTATGGGGAAATCCTCTTAGGTACAAAGGCTGACTTCACTTAGGAATGCCCCAGATATGTAACAAAATATATTCCAGATTAGATTAGTCCTTCCCTCATATTTTGGTGTCTGATCCTCTATTGATAAGAAAATGTTAGTTCACAGTTGACTCTGAGTAAATCCTAATTCACACCAGGATGAGTTGCTGCCAACTGCACATTTTGAAGATGGTATACTCTTGCACTTGATAGTTGCTGCAAAGTCAATTTCAACATCATCTACAATTTTCACATATTCTCAAATAGTTGTGATAAGCAAGTCTCTGACTAGACAAGGCATTAACATCTTCCTTACTGATTAAAGAACCAAATTTCCTTTCCCCACCTCCCATCAAGTCTCTAAACAAGTTGGGTTTGCAATGTGGACTCAGCCCTCTATTTCCAATAACAGGTGTCAATTTGAGTGAGTCTGTAAATCAGACACTACTGAGTGTATAGAGAGAATGGTTTGGGATAAGACCAGAAAATATTTCTTCCATTGACATATGAAGCAATTAGTTTTTAACTGACCAAGAAATCCAATAATTTTTAAAGCCCTTTTTAATTCTGTATGCAAGGGTCCTAGTCATTAGTTTTTTCTCATTGCGTGAAGGGATCAAAGCTGTTAACAAGAGATACAATAAGCATTGTGTTCACTGTTTCTGGCTTAAGGACTTACCTTACAGTAAAAAAAGGAAAAAAAGGAAAAAAAAACCACAAAGCTGCTATAGTAAGATAATTCAGACAACTATTAGAAACTTAATAACCCAAGGGAAAGAGCCATACATGATTGATCGCAGTGTATTCTTCTGAAAAACAGAAAGCTTGTTACTTTCCAGAGCTCAGAGTCCTAAGTGCAAAGTTCATCAGTTTGCTTTTGACTTCATTCCCTCCACACAGATTCTCACTAATGACTCTCCCAGTGTTATGCTCAACAGATGAATAGTGATCCCTGTGCCAAAATATTCCACTGAGATTCCTCTCATGCACACACACTCCCAGAATGTCTCCATCTCACATGTAGAGTTCTTGTGCTCTGGTTCAAACCACATCCTTCTGAGCATCAACACAAATACCAAAACCTATAGAGACCACAGAGGTTTTACAGGATTGTTGTGTGGCCATAAGTAGGAAGAATAAATACAACTTAACAGCTACAGTTACACTTCTTCTGCACAGGAGGATGTTGTGTAATCTTGTGCAGAGATTTGTTCATAGGGAAAACCTCCTAATGCAGTTTTTGCTGGAAGACTGAGAAAGTTACTGAGTCCAGGCTATGCCAGAAACATCATGCTGAGGATTTGTGCATACAATTTGTATATTAAAAAAGTTTTAGGAAAGAATCTGAATTCCATCTCTATCAAGCAGCAGTACAACAGAAGCCTGAAGGGAGAAGTGCTAGAGGAAGAAATGGTTTGTGCCTTTTAATTTCTATGAAAGCTTTGATGCAGAATACTGTCAGTTCATGGCAAAGGTGAAGATAACATCTCATTTTATCTCACCTGAATATACACTGCTCTCCAGGGGAAAACTCTTAATTCAGAACACATGAACAGCAATTACACTGCCATGCATGAATAAATAAGATCATTTTTTTTCACATGAAGATATGAAAAATGAAGAAAAATTACAAAAAATTGAATATTTTGTTACAAGAACCTGACTCTTCCAAGAGGACTAAAAATGCCACCTTATATTTGTCCTGGTAGAGCAAGATTCTTTGCAGCTACATTGGTACAAATATTTAGACTAGTGTCAAGATAATTATACCTCCATTTCATTGAACAATATTGCGTCTTTCTTTTTTTTCCTCAAGTTACCCAAAGCAAAACTATTCAATAGAAAAAAAAAAAAAAAAAGNGTAAAAAAAAAAAAAAAAGAAGAGGTGGCTTTGAATTACTTGTGGGGGGAATAAGTTACATAACAAGCAATCTATTGATTTGAATTCATTAGTTAAAGTTAATTCATTAGTTAAAGAGTACACTTGCACTAGCAACTATTCAATATGTTTAAGCAGAGATAAAAGAAATATTAAAGCTACAAGATGTTTGGAGATGTTTCTTCGAAGGTAAACTTGCCTCTTAACAAGGTGAAACCCAACAAATGAAAGAAAATCAGTACTTACCATTCTAGGTTATCATGCTGTCAAGGTAGATGCCTTCACTAAAGTCACAGCATAGTTGGATCTTTTGCGCTGCAGCACAACTTTTTAAATTGTTAGCAATGAGTTCCCACACCCTGAGCACTGATGAGTTTCCTAAAGCAAATGAAGAAAACGCTTGATTTTCAACTGTCCATTAGAGCTATTACTCAGACCTCATTCAGCACCTACAGTTTCTTGCAGCTGTGGAAAGACCAAGATGAACAATAACACCAAGGAGCCAGACTCCTACCCAAGTAGAGATGATACTGTACCCTGCTTATTGGAGATTTGCCTACCTAAAATCCATCAAGTGCCATACACTGAACCCGAAGTTACATCACTGGGGATGGCTGATGCTGGTGTCTCACCCATTTAGTAGCTTGCCATAACAAAAACCCAGCAAGGCTACCCTGAATCAGACTGAAGAAGGAAAAGAAGATAACAAACTCCAAACCAAGAACTACTTCTAGCCAAGCTAAGTTGCTTGCTTGCCTGCAAGGGCAGAAAAATCACCACATTTTAGGAGCTTAAGGACAGAAGAGTGAGGCTGCAGGATTTTAAACTTAACAGAATCCAATGGAAATCATTAGCATTTAGGTGCTCATCTTCACCAAGGGTAAAGTGGTGACATTTCAAACATCTTGGAGTCCAGACAGACATTCTTAAGCCCCAACTTTTAGCTCAAACTGGCCAGCCTCTCACTGACATAGACCAGCACTCGGCCTAGCACAAGCCTGCACTCCACATAACCTCATCCTGCATAGTGCAGACACTGCTTTGTATCACAGCTTCTCTTAGCAATTATCATCTCTGCTGTCAAACAGGTAAATTTGAATCAAGACCACAGCAAAAGCACATAACAAGTTATAAAATTAATTAAAAGAGAAATGTTACCTCTAAGGATGAGGAGCCTACTCAAAAGCAGGGCCAAAATCAACAGATTTAGCCTTACTTCATGCTTCCTGACCCCCAGCCCTCTCTTCCTGGGATCAAAGCCATTGTCTTAGCCCCAGTTCCTTCTCTTCCCTTGGCAGTGGGCCCTGGTTGCTTGATAGATCCCAGCTGCTTTGATCTCTCCTCTTAACTCCCTCTTGTCCAGCACTCCAGCACTAATGACACAGCTGGGGATGGTTGTTACCTGCACATGTGACAAACCTGGTCCTAAGTATCCTTTCAATAAACAGAAGATAAATAAATGTCATAGCAAAAGGATACAGGAAAACTTTCAGAATATTTCTGTGTAATTGGACCCCTCTAAGGTCTGAGATGACATCTCTTGAGAAGCAGCATTTTACATAAATGTGGGTAGAGGGAGCACATATTGGCTTAATCCAGCAGCCAGAAGTTTCTAGAGCAGCTATTTTCCCCAGTCCTCCCCTCCGTGTTATTATTAATAACAGAGATGGCTTGTCTAGCCCTCTCTTTACTTCACTGTCCTTCATCTGGCAATTGTGAGAGAGACACAGAGAGAGGCAAGAGGCACGGGGAGGATTTTCTTGTTTCTGTTATCATGGCTTAATGGGTAGTTTGAGATTCATAGCAACATAAACAGGCAGAAAACCAAGAGCAAGTTACACACGCAAACTAACTTAGGCTCTAGAATTAAGAGCTGCTCAGTACTCATGTGGAGGGGCAGAACACGATGCAAGTTACCTTCCAACTGATTTGTAGACACCAGTGGTTCGTCGTCCTAGGGATGAATAAGTATGGATCACATTTCCTATTTACTGCAGAACTATATGCTATGCTCTGCTACTGACTACAGTGGGGTTACATAGGGTTGAAATACAGTGATTTGGGCACAAACGTGGTATTAATTACACCAGCTTTTGGCAGCTCTGGTCCTGCTGCTGCCCAAGAAGAATGATTTCCACAAGCCTCCCTATTACATAAATCACTGAGTAGGTGCTTGGGGCTGGACAATCCATGCAGAAATACAGGCTGGCTTTTCATCTCTCCAATTTTTCCTCTATGACACTTTTTTCCTTTGAAATTTGGAAGAACAGAAATTATTTTTGCAAATTCCTTTCCAAGTTAAAAGATTCAAGCATTCCATATATTTTTTTTACCGTGAAATTTAATTTTCTTCTTAAAACCTGGATTAAAACTGACAAGTGTACTGAACTCATGGAAATCATACCCTGTTGGGGAGATATTAAAAACCATATGTCACATTGCCTCTTAAATCCAGAACTCAAGTCATGGGAACCAGATCCTCAGTAAGATTCGAAATGCACATGACATATGCAGGGCTCAGCAGTAACAAATATTTCCTGTAGTCTGTTATGGGACTGGTATTTCACTTGCATCCTCTTGTGATCTCTGAAATGGATTGTTCAGGACAATGAATTTATCAGACCTGTCTGTGCACAAAAGCTACAACATTTTTTCAAGTTTTCTTCAATTATTTTGAGAGACCTTGGAATATCAAGGGGTTCTTGAAAGGACTAGAGGCCAGCTTAGAAGTACCCATAGGAATGGGTAAAAAGATGCAGTTGGTGAAAATTGAACTCACCTTGCACTTTGTCATCAGTTCTGGCATAAGAAACAGTGAATTCCATAAACACTGATTTTATCAATCTGTACTTGCACAGAAGATCTTTAATAACATCAGCAGAACTCTCAATAGGACCAGAGACAATACAGCAGTACATGCACTTCCATTTATTCCAATTGTTTATTTCTGGAGGCAACTGCAGAAGGGTGAATATGTCAGTGTGAATGATAGTTATCAGGAAACAGCCAGATGTTAAAGATGATAAATTTTGACCGTGACATCTCAAAGATCAGGTGCTTAGTAGTATAGTTCTACTGTTCCCTCAATAGATGACACATCAGCACTTGCACTTGTGAAGAAGGAAGATCAGGTAGATGAATTCTGTCCTTTAATATAATAAAATGTATTTATGGATGATTACATTCTTTGCAGTAGGACAAGCTTAGAAATTCAACTGTCTACTATGAAACAATTAATTTAATTCTCTTGGGATTCTACTGGCTTTCAGTTCTGCCTTTTCCCTTAGAATGTCCTGATGTTGTCATCTATTATTGTAGAACTTGGACTAAAAATATTCTTTTTTTTCTCTTTCATTCTGATAGCAAGTTATATGGCTGTATGGAATCAAAATGTCTCGTTTCACCCTTACCCAAGGCCAGCAGACTTTTTTTTCAATTAGGAATTGCAAATACGTTATCTGCCATCTTGGCCCACATAGATGAGGGGCAACCAAATTTCAGAGTCTGATTTATTGGAGCAGCTCTTACAACATTATATTATTATGAACTTCTTGTTAGACAGCTTACTGCAGTAAGCCTTGGTGTCAGCTGGAAAGTGATGTCTGGAACTGTAAGGTTTCACTTGAAACTAAGGACATCTGCATGAAAAGAAATTTATTTCCTGCAGTATGGATTCTCAGATCAAAAAGTTCAGCTATCAGCCCAGAATATAAACAAGTACAAGGAATGGGTGAAAAGAAAGACAATCATCTTACTATACATGAAGTAACCTAAAATGACCTTCACGCCTTATCAGTATAGAAGTCTGCTGTTTACAGACAGTTCAACTCTTCCCCACCCAAACTGAGATATGGCTGCTGCAAAAGTGGAGGGTCCTGCACACCTTGGTATTTGCTCCTGCAGTGTACAATAAGTCTTAGAGAATTCCAAAATACAAATCAAGATTAAGAAAGGCTCATAAGAACAGGACTCGCATCAGCATCCTGTGCATGGAATTACTTAAAATCAACCACAGGAAGTACTAAATAGTTTAAATCCTACTCTTGTCACAAGTTCCTCATTTCACTAAAGATTCATAGATGAGTCCTATTGAGGGTGAGATCTAACATGTATTCTATACAAAATGCTTGGATAACTAGTGCCTCTCTCAAATTTGATTGTGCATTTCCTCCTTACTGAATTAAATACAAAGCAAATGACTCATAAGTATATAATGTATTTCAGCAAAGTAGGGTACTGGCTGCTGCTGAGTCTTTGGAAGAAAACATTAAAATGGGTGAGGTGTTTTACGGTCAAATCTGTTCTGTATTTTTTGAAATACACAAAATTGACTTATATTTGCTTTTAAAACCTTAGGATTGACATGAATATGAAATAACATTATAGCAGTGGAAATGTTTAAGAACACTTTATAATTGCAATTGGATTTTTCATAAACAGTAATAAATGAAAATATATAGCCACACTAGGAGGTAATTTATAATTTACTGTAAAGCCACAAATGACAACTCCCAAGGCAGAATCTTCAGTCCACAAAGACACTGATGGATTACAGTTTATAGCCTAAACAAAGAAAAGTTGCTAATGAATCAGATATATAAACAATTTTACATGGACTATTCTGTACATTATTATACAATTACTGGATATAACTGTAAGCCAAATGAAACAATTACAGATAAGTCTAGAGTGCAGGGAGGTGGCTATTATAGTAACTTCTTTTATATAATACAATACAGAGCCTATCCAAATATCATATTACTGGAAAAGTGCACCAGGGCAAACCCTAGAGATGAAGTAATAGGGTAAGTGAGCCAAGGTTTCTCTTTCCTAGCCTGCTTTAAGTGATCTTTTTGTCACAGATGTACCTAATGACACACACTATTGGAGTGAATGTGGAAAAATCTTCGCACAAGAAATGTTATACTTTTATTTTCCTTGCCAGGCATAAATTGATTCCATATAATGTTACCACAAGTCCTGTGAATACTCTGTTCTGTGCAGAAACATACTTTGGTGGCACAGATATTCTGTGTTCATGTTCTAGTTTTGCTGGTTTTATTCAATATTAAAACTACTCTTCGTTGTTTGAACTTTAATTAGAGGCATAGAGTTTGTATGACTAAAGATGAAGGCTTAGCTTGTACCACTATAATAGCTTGAGAAAATCACTCAAAGTAGAAAGGGAAAAATACAACAAAATAACCAAACTTTTTCCCCCTTTCAGCAAAGCTCTTGTTGTTCAAAGAGGAGTTCAGCATAAGTGCATGTCAATTCTGTTTTAATATAAAGATGTTGAAATCAGGGTCAAAAACTTAGACCTTGGTTGTTTTGTGTTTGGGGTGGGTTTTTTGTCACTAAGCTGAGCTAAAATGCCTCCTTGTCTTTCCTGTGTGCTCAAAGGGCACTGCAAAGCTTTGCTTTTCCCCTTCCCCTTGCCTCCAGGTCCCATATAATTGATTCTGACCAAGTGTTAGCAGTTACATCCAACTCCCAGAAGTTTTTCCTGAACTATGGTTATTCCTGGTGATTCATACGTCTGAGAATCTTTCTGAAAAATAAACTATTGGAACCTTTAAAATAATTAACTTGGCTCTTCTAACGCACAGGATCTTTTGAAGAGATTGCAGGGAAGGGAGAAATGTAAGAGAAGTGGAGGGCTGGCCCTTGTGGAATCCTGGCATTGGGAGAGCAGTTGTCTTTATCTGCTTCCACTGGGGACAGATGCAGAAAGCCAAGGGCAACTTACCTCCCAGATGCAGTGACTAATGGCATGTAAACATATCAAAGAGGTCTCCTCTTTCCCAATAAAACAGAGTCCAACTTCATTTCTGCTTCTTGAGAGTGAAGGGGAAATTTAAAATAAAATCTAGAGGTACAGAAGGCTTGCACTCTTATCTAAACTGTACCTTTCTGATAAATATTTTAAAGTAACTTTCTTTTGCCTCATAGGTATTCAGTCTCTTCCACACTAAGTAAGGTTTTAAGCAGGGCAGTAATCAATAAAAGTTCAAAAGACCTGCTGCAAAGCTTGTTGCTGACTCATTCACAGAGGTTAGCAAGCTGTCTAATCTGTTCCTAGTTCTGTTTATTCACCTGGAAAATTTAGGAGCAAGCCATAATTAGTGTTTATAAAGCACTCTGAAAAAAACCCATATAATGACTTCCTCATTAAAAGCCTGCATTATTTGTTTGACTCTGTATACCACCAGTACCCTTGTGTGTCCTCCTAACTCAAGGATGTCCTTCTAACCCAAATATTACAATTTCTGAAAGACTTACATCGTTGCTTTTCTGATCCCTTTTATTCCTCTGCTTTCTCTGGGATTTTGTATTCTCCATGCTATATTGTATATTGGCCTTAAAAAACTGAAAGTAAAGGTGAGAACCTACATGTATTTCCTCAAATGCTGAAGTCTAAATATTGGGATCTTCAGAGGATAAAAAGAGAATTTGCACCTGAGTCATGTGCACAGCAGAAATTTATCAAGTAGAAAATAAACTTCTACTCCCTGAGGATGGGCTTGCTTTCCCCAGGAAGGAACTGGCAACTGATTTGAAGATTACTGACTTGTAACAATAGCTCTCAAGTTTCAGGAGAAGTCAGGTTTGGGAATAACAGGAAAAACTGAGTTCAGTGAGTCCTTTACTGAGAATAATTCTTTTTCTTCTCTCGTGATACAAACTCTGTCCCCTTTCACAACCTCATAGTTCCCACTGGCTGGAATTGTGCGTCTGCTCTGTATAGGAGCCACTCCAACAGCCAAGTGCTTTCTCAATAATAGCTTTAAGCTCCTGCTTTTCCTGTAGCGTGCACTGAAGGCAATGAGTTCCCTGTTTCCTACAATCATTAGAATGGCATGCCCTGTCCTAGATTTGCATTAGCCAGGCTTGCTCTCCCTGTTCCCTGGAAGTTTGAGCAAATCTGCCCTCAGATCTCAGTATTTATAGGAGTACACATGGATTGGAGACAAGAGGAAATTAGGCATTAAGTTTTGCCTTTCATTAGTTAGTTGGAGAATATCTGTGTGCATTCAGATAGACAAATGTATAAAAACCAGACAAGCAACTACTTGTCTGCTTGCTGTGCCTCAATACTCCTGAGCCTTCTTTTGGCTGTGCTCAGGTTCTTGAACTGTTTGTGCATACTCTGAACTGAGATTCTTTTTCTGTCTTTCTGACCATTTTTTTGGGTCAGTGCTCTTCCGCTCTCCTGGCCACTGCATGCTCTCCCACTGAGTCTTTATGTCCCAGCAATTAGACAATATGTCTTTGTTTCCCCACTAGGGAAATTCCATTGTTCCAACTCCTGGCTCTAGGGAGGATGGGGAAAGACTTAAATTTCCTCTCTTTTCTTTTTTTCTTTTTTTTTCCCCCTTCTTTTTGTCTTAGGTACATTTATTCAGTGCTAAGAACTGACTGGTTCAGGGATGTGCCTGTAAATGCTCTCCTGCTCCTTAGCTCCCATACACTTAGGGAATCTTCCATATTATTTCTGTTTTGTTTCCATCTTAACAGAAAACTCAACTACAAGAAGTAATAACTAAACTAAACCATCTTCTCTCGCCCATGCAGTGAGTCACCAGGACTTTCCATAATAATAAGATGAATAAGCACATTTTTTGGCTTTTAATAGTCGACTATGCTTCACAGAAAAAGGGAGCTTTGACACTACTTCTGGACCTAGAATCTTCTCCCCCTGCAAGCTTTTTGCCCTGTGGAGGATAAAGGGGTTATGCACTTTTCCATCAAAACTGAATGTTGTACATCTTGGTCTTATGAGTCAACACAGCTTTTAACTAAGCTGCCTTGTAAGCAAGATATCATCTGGAAGATGAAAATGAGAAACAGCTGTATCAGAGGACAAAATAAAACCTTGTTTAGACACTGTGTAGAAATGCATATGGTGACCCAGGGATATTCCAAAAATGACACCGGCTTCCTGAAAATTGAAGGCCACTATCTCTTGCATTAATTTTTATGCTGGTTTGAAGCAAAATGTGGTACATGATCAAACTGATCTGTCTCTAGGATAGACACAGAATGCAGTGAAAGCTCACAGTGCTGCAGAAATCCGGAAGTTTTCTCTCTGGCAGGACTTTACAGGGATTTTAGTGTACTATTTCATATCACTGGAAAAAATGACAAGTGGAAATGTAAAGCTTGCTTAAAAAAGGTTTTTTTAGTGAAACTGTAGAACTCAATATATTTCTGCTTTTCATAATGTGGTTATTTCCCCCAAATTGTGAGATGATTGTGCTTTGTAACTCAGTTCAAGAACTTTGGACATATGCAATTTCTATAATAATCAGAAGAAAGCAACAGAATCCATCAATTTAACCACTTAAACCGTATAGAAGAAGTTGTTGTTTTATTATGTATACCAGCATTCTGTAAATGGACAAGGAAGCAGTGAAATTCGAGTCCCAACACAACATACTCTTCACTATCAAGAGCAATGAGTGGTGTCATTAAGAGTGCAGTAGTCATGAGGGGAAAACATGTCACTGGGATATAGAAACCGGTATTTCTTATGGATTTGAGGGCGAAGCCTGTTCTCAAACCTTTTCAATTTTGAAAACAAGCTTGAGGAATTACCAAAGTCCAAGGGAGGGAGGCCGAGCCCCTGGCAGGACTAATCAGTGATGCTGCCTGATTTCTAAGGGATGGAATGATTGCAAGACACCCTAGAAATACCTAAAGACTGGTCATTTCATCAATGTCACCTCAGAACATGGTAATTTAAAAATGTACACACCAGTGTGACACATAAGGAGGTATCATGAACTACCTGTTATTTTGTGCTCATATTCCTGTGTTTTACATTTATGGTGGGTTAGTCTGGGGCACACCAAATTTTCTTGCACCTCATTGTTAAGATGCTGTTTACTTCCAGTTTCAGATAATGCATAAAGTTGTTAATGGGGGCACAATATTAACTGCTTTTTTTTCTGAATATTCAGTCTTGACTGCACATACACATTCTAGTTCAGTCCTACTTATTAGTATTCCCTGTCCTTGTGATTTTTATGATCCAGACAATTTAGACTGGGAACAGAATTTTAAAAAGGTATAACATGAAATAGACTGCAAAATAATTTACTCTCTAATGTATTCCATGGAGCTGTACTGTGCCTATAATAAGCATAGATATATTCATTTTGATGTATCATGCTTAGCACAGAGGTAAGTGGGCATGTAATTAACTCATTTATTTCATGTCTCTTCACCTAGTAATACTGTAATTATTTTTCTTAAGCAATCAAGTTATTACAGCACAATTTAATTTCAACTTAGTGTATGATTTACTGTACCAGATCTTGTGATTCTGTGAAGGCAAAGAAGTTTCTCCTACCTGTCCACTTCAGCCCCCCATCAGCCCCATTTCAGCAGGTGGAAAGAAGCCACCTGACATGCCACTTTCAAAGTCAGACTGAGCAAAGGCCTGGAATGTGCAGATGCATGATAAACCCTTTGCTATTGAGAGGGTGTATTAGTTGATTTAAAGGAGCTGCTGTACTAACTTTTGGAACTCCATCTTTAAACTCAGAAAGCAGAAGAAGCCTAGCACTAACTTTCTTGGGTTTTTGCTTAAAAATTTGCTCCATACCAGATCTGCTTCTGAGAGTTCAGATTTTCATCTGACAGGTAGAGTTGGTATTTTTTCCAAAGACATCTTGGACATGTGTTGGATATCAAAATGGAACATAAAGCCAAGCTACTGAAGCTTGTTGTACTCTCATTGAATGTTTTGGCTGGGTAGCTGTGTGACATATAACATGACAAGTCTGCCTTGAAGACCTGAGGTCCTTCAAGGTCATCTTGGCTGGATGCTTTTCTGTGCCCGAGGAATTTGGCAGGTTGCAGAAAATCCTGTCACATGTGCTTCTCAACATGTAAATTGAGTACTTTCCCTTTAGAAATCTAAGCCATTGTGCCTCTGCAGTTAAGGAAACTCTACTATGTCCTCAGGAGCATGAAGTTATGTGAAAGGACTCTTTCCTTACTGTATGGCAGAGACCTTCATTCAAGAGGAACATAGCAGAAATGTTTGAGAGAACAGGACCAGTCAGTATCAATCTCACGAACATTTAAATTCAAATAGCAAGATGACTGCTGTACATTTGCATTATTTGAGAAAATGTCTTACCCTGCAAATGCTCTCTTTCTGCCTAACAAACGTCAATTTTATTTCAGTTGCTGCCTGCACAAATCAGTTTAATCTACAATGCAGCTGAAGACAGGTGTCAAAACTGGTCTGTGTAATCAAGGATGTCATTTTTTCATGTGTCTTTGCAAAAACACATGAAAAAAATCCCCTAAGACCCCTCTTTGTTTGTATGTAAAAAAATGCTGGTGATGTTTCCTGTTTCATATTCTGTTCCTGTAACAGACAGCTGCTCAAGAATCCTTACTTTTACCGTGAGATGCATAAAGCGTATCTGTCTTATTACAATTTCAGAATCCCACTTCAAGAGGTTAGAAAACTCATAATTCATGTGGCTGGCAGCGGCCTAGTTTTCATCCTTATGTTGCTATGCAAAACTTTTCTTCATGTGGCACAGTTCATCCCCCACCCTGTGGACTCTTGCATCATTCTGTGTTCTGTGAAATCCATAAGGAAAATGTAATTTGTTTGTTTGCACTTGCCTCACCCCTGGCAGCAGCTGTATGGAATCAAGTGAATGAGGTATAAGATTACCTATCTCCTGGATAGAAACCAGAAAGGATGGTGTCAGTCATGGCAATACAACACCACCCTGAAAAATAATATAAAACTCACTGCCACTGAATGTACAGTGTCTGTGGCAGATCCTCTAGTCATCCCAGGTGTCCAGTGAGGGCATGAACATATCAGAGAATCATTTAGTCTAGAAAAGACCTTTAAGATCATTGAGTCCAAAATCAATATGCAGAACTGCAGGCAAGCCACAGGTGAACCTAGTGTTGCTCAAAGCCATACTTTGAAAGTGCAAATCTATTCTTCGAAAAAACCCTGCACAACCTGAGACAATGAGGTGCTCTGATATTGCACTGTTTGGTTCATTTGTGGAAGTCTGGGTAATAATTGTGCATTCTATTGACTTCATAGGAGGCAGTCCACAAATAAGTTAGTAATTCTGTATTTTAGGCAGCATCTGACAAGATCACAGTAATAAAAGTACAGGTCACCATGGGAAATTGCTTTTTAATGGGCAAGCTCAATTCTCCAAGCAGAATGAAATAGGAATCAAATATATGATGTTATAATGAAACGTATAAGCAAAAAGAACTAAATGGGAGTTGGAAAGGCAACTTCTTTACCTGTGATTTAAACCCTTGGCTTTGACACCTTGCAACCTCATTCCAATATACTTTAAAAATACAGTGTGTGATTTTAAAATTACTTTTTTCCTATCTGATGCGTTGTTATTCTCTTGTAAAGAACAGGTGGAGGTACAAAGATAGATGGCAAAATCCAAAGAAACATCGTGATGCTCCTTCACTGTTTAGCAAACTAAAAAAATTGTAAGTTATAATTAATCCATTGATTTGTTAAGAAGAAATTACTGTACTTTTTTCCTTTAAAATGTGAGAGCCTCCATGTTTCAGCTAATTGCACAGGAATGTGTATAACAATGCTGCCTGCTTGAACAATACTCAATATAGATTTAGAGCAGTACAAATTGATTCACTAAATGAAGTCTTTTCCTGACAAAGATGATTCAGAAATGGGAATCACTGGCAACAGGAATGGAAATTCAGTCACAAGCTGGAAAATAGCTCTTCTCCCACTTTAAGCAAAGGGGTGAGCACCTTAGCTGGCTGCTACATAGAACGTTCCCTCTTTTCAAATGTCATCTTACAGTTACAAACATGATTTCTTGTTTAAATTAGGGAAGAAAGATGACAGCGTAGTTGCCCAAATCACAACACTTAAAAACACCAGGGTATTTTGCTAGAAAGGTATAGTGAAAGTTTGATTATCTATTCAAGTCACATGCTTCCATGCATAAAACCAGCAGGAAATATAGTCCATTTAGCTGACCCTGGGGGTTGTGACTACAGGCACAGTAGTAGAGAGAAAAGACAGCATGCTTCATATACCTGCACAAAAGGAGCTGGCATTTTTCAGGCTGACAAAAAGTCCCTGTGTGCCAGGCAATAGATGTGGCCAGATTTATCATGGAGAGTGTGCTAAACTTAAGAGAGGGATGGAATAAATTACTCTGTTGTTCCGGCAACTGGAAAACAGCAAAAAGGTTGTGTTTAAGTCACATTTTTCTCCTGGTGCTGCTCCCAAAATCATACACTCTATAAACACTCTATTACTAAACCGATGAGCCTATCATTAATTCTGTTGCAGCTCAAAGATATAGATCAAGTCCATGAATATTAACCTTTTCTGTATCACAGCAAGGTATTTATATGTTTTGTCTCTTCCATGAACCAGGAGCTCTTTTTATATCAAGAATCTTACTTTTACACCAAAACTGCTCTGATTCCCCTCCACATCTGCCAGACTACGGACTAAGCTAATACAGAGGTTTAGCAATGCGAAAGAGATAAACAGTGTCTTCCAATAAAAAGGAATAATGCATAAACCCTTTCCTTTTTCTATATCTATCATAAGTAATTGACAGTATTTACTACTTGGCATACAGGTGTTATTTCCTTTTGAGTGGGATTAACCAATATTTGCTAAAATAACTCAGCCTGGAATACCACATCGAGGTTCTGGCTTTATCAGGAAACAATTGACAGTTAATGAGATCTTTAAGCAGATTGCATGTCCCTTCTTCCTTTTGAGAACCTTTTGAGTCTTCAGCTTCAGATTATTTACTTCTGACATGTCTTCCTGCTTCAAGGGACTGTGAGATTTTGGAAAGGGAAATAAGGTTTTCCTCATGGAAAGCTTGATGCCATTGTTACTAGTCCTTGGAGATGGCTGGACAGATTTCCAACAATTAAACACTTCTGTATCCTGTAATAAAAAAGAAGAAAATGTATTCCCCTTTTCAGGAATACTGCACTCACAGTTTCACAGAAGGGAAGCACAATGTGGTACAGTATAGCACTCCTTCCCACACAGTTTTTGGCTTCTGTGACGTAACCCCTCTATGTTCAGCACTCACCCATGTTAGAATTTGGCCAGGCACCCAGTTGTTCAAGATTTATGCCCATTTTGTTCCTGGGGCAGCACCAGTCATCTTGGTTGGCTGAGTGCAGGTTTCTGAGAAATCCTCTGTGTATCCAGCTAAATGGATGTCATGCTGGATTTTTTTCTGTAAGGAAAAAAAGAGCATTCAGGCATAAAGATTCTGTTCTATCGGGTATGACATGCACAGATATATTTAGGACAAGGCCATTCAATTTCTTTAAATATGAAGGCCTGGTCATTTTTCAGCCACAAACTTAATCTTGTTTTCTAACTTTTTCTCTAAGTGAACATTATCTTTTTGCTGGTTCTTTTAAGCTTGAATTCTACTTTGAAAGATCCTGTAGTACAGTCTGATTTTTGCTCTTTTCACCATGTCTGAGTCAAGGTCCAGTTGTCTCAATAGAGGGTAAAAGAGGATGATAAATTCCCACATGGTTTGTCACAAAATGAGCAGTCCAAAAACTGTTTTTATTGAGTCAAAAACTAACATATTCAGATCAAAAAACTGCAACTCTGCTGTCACCTACTTCTGCTACCAAAATACTTGTTTGAATGAGGACAACTTTTCACTTTAGCCTCAAGTTTACAACTAAACGTTATCTGTATAGCAGGATCTAATCTGGCCTGATTGTTATATAGGGGTCTCCAATTCTATAATAGATCCCCTAATGACTTGTTTGTTCAGTATTTTTCCACATTTTGCAAAGCAGTTCTAAACATTTACAATCTTCATTTTTATCTCAGCTGCACACTGCAACTGATTTCACATTTTCTTTGAAATTCAGTAACAGAGATGATGAAATTTCTCTTTTCCTTCAGATGTATGACTGTCATAAAGTTTACAGCAAAAAAAAAAATTGTGAGCTAGAGAGCAATCACATGAGGAACACTGATGCCTTACTCAAAGTAAATAAAATATAAAATAAAATTTCTTCAGAGCAACTTGCATTGGACATTCATTTGGCCTACATCTTCCTCCTTTGAATTTAAGTTCCACACTGTAGTACTCGTAGCCTCCAAACCACCCAAAATGCAAATTCTGTTACACTTAACTCCCCTTTCCTCTTGTACCTGATTGTAAGCTATTCAAAATCTAATCCAGATCTGCCCACTCTCCAGCTCAATTTAACATAAATTATGCAAAATACCTGCAAAAATAATGTACAATTGTTCCAGTTTCCATGCTTTGAATATACATTTGAATGAACATATTCAAGTAAAATGTTACTACTGCTGTCTGTCCAAATATGTGTGACAAACTCACTATTTTTAAAATTACTTCATGACTGAAAAATCTTTGAATTCCTTCCAATTAGTTGAAGTCTTTGTCAATGCATGCATTGACATATTATTTGGCATAAATTAGGTTTTGCCTCATTTTAGGTGAACAAGGCAGACTGTACTTCAGCAGCAGGGAACAAAGCTTTCAAGGGCATGCCAAAGAACTGCTTCTAATTTGTAAAAGGAAGGAGGGCTTCATGAGAATTACTTTTGAAATACACTTGATAATGCATAAAATCCACCAGTTTTAATTTGTGTCAGCAATTTTTGTCTGACATTTCAGAGGAGATATTTTGACATATTTTGACCTATTAACTCAGAACATTCTGATGCATTATGAAAAAAACATTTTCATTTGACTTTTTGAGAAAGCCTGAACAATACTAACAATAAAAAAGTAAACACGATTCTTTTTTCAGTTGCTGAATGGAAAATGATATGTTAAATTAAAACTATCCATCAACAGTCCTTGAAATGTTTACAGTTTTTACTTTGTGTTCTCAAAAACACGGCACACTGAAAAGCTGACAGTTTAGTAAAGTGTCATACACACTTTAACTCTAAATATTACCCAGGAAAAGTTTAAATTTAGGATTAGATGGGTAAATTTCTCTTACATTAGCGATTATGTATACACCATGTCTCAAGTATGAAAAAGCAAATAGAGTCTGTTGGGTTTATTGTAGGCCAATATTATATATATTCCAGTCATATCTCATAAACTTCTTGGGCCTAAAGTATCACTTTAAAAACCTGCTAAATATCACTAATTTTCATTCCTTGGGACTGAGGGCTTTGTACTAGCCTAATCATAAAAATGCAGCTTAACTAGTAAACTGAATATTAACATGAAGGATTTTATGACTGGACAATATGCTGAACAAACTGCAGTGTGATTTAGACTGCTGAAAATGCAGTGATTGAGATTTTCTTGAAGTCTAGATGTGGGTATTTCTGGTATATAGAAAAACTACAATCCATCTTGTGATTTTAAAGAAGAAAAAAGAAAAAGAAAAGAAGCAAACATGGTATTGACCTGAGCACACAACTACTGTTGTATCAGAAACAGTTCAGGGGAAGAAAGAGAATAGATACCAGTATTCTGTGGGAAGAACAGACTTTGTCCCCTTAGACCAAAGACAACAACCACCTGCACTTTGCTTTTGAAGAACCCCACCTATATGTTTGTGGCAGACACAAGCAGCATCAGAATCATCCATGTTGATCAGTTTTAGTCATCTGCAACTTGCATCTCTTCCCAGTTTTCTGTTGTGAAGAGTGCCCAGCACACAGATTCCACATGGAGCTCATTGAGTCAGGATGTCAGGGAGGGGGAAAAAAAGGAGAAATATTAAGTTGTTGTTTTGTCCACCTGATTAACTCTCACTCACAACTGCAATGTAATTTAGACAGTTCAAAACCTGAGCCACATTTCAGCCTGTGCAAGAAGATTATAGTGCCACTCCAAACATCTGCAGTAATGCAAAGGCTGAGCTCTCAGCATATTCCTCCAGCCTTTATCCTTGGCTCCACTCTCTGGTGGTGGAGCCTAGAAGGGCTTCCCCAGGGAGCAGCCTGCAGCTGTCTTGCAGAGATCCTATGCCAAGGCAATTTTCCTTCAGCAGGAAGCAGGCTTTGAGAATACCTTATACATCTTCAGCCTTCTACTTGTTAGGAAGACACAGGAACAGACTTGGGGTGTTACTCAGCCACTCTAGCTGCACTGTTTCCCTTAATACTGTACTAGTGGGTAACACTTTAGCACTGACTTGGAAAGGTGATTGATATTTATTGAATTGCCAGTGCTATTTCCTCTGCAGTTTTGTTTCTAAATGTCCTTTCCTGTCAACCTATAGCCTCTTGCTATAGGTTGACAGATTTGAAGAGATTATAGTCTTGAGTGTAGAGACTGAATAATATAATGTATGAATGACATCCTACATGCAGCACAACTATATATAACTACTAAATTAATTACTGGGAAGTGCATGCTTTTTCTTAATTTTTGCTCCAACAATCATTGCATACAGAGTAATCATCAAGAAAGGACGTACTACAAATCACAGATTACTTGAACAACTTCCTTAATATTTTCCTATTTCCTTTTCTGTGTTAAGACAAGATACTGTAGACTAGATCAATGATCAAGAGGCTTAAAAGTGTCAGTGATGTGTCTAGACTAGAGTGTGAAGTAATGGGTGTACGCATAGCACTCGATGGAACATTGTGCAGAGACCCCTGAACATAGATAACTAAGCTGATGTGACATTTTGTAACTTCACTAAAATATTAATGATCTTTCCTAACAGAATATCTTTACAGGTACATCTTTCTTTTAAAAATAGACCAATTATTGTTCTTGGCTATACAAAAAAAGTGTGGAGTGACTGGCTTGGCCTTTTCTTCTCTTCCACAACTTCAATTCCTGTGTTTTCCTGCTGCAGTGCCCAAGATCATTCCCTAGCTTCTTAAACTGCTATAGTTAAATTGAAGAGATTACAAGAAAGCATACATCATTCATACATACACTTTTTTTTAAACTGGATATATTTCATGTTATTTAGGAAACAATAAAATCATGGGCGCCTTTTTATAAAGCAAAACAACCAAAAATATCAAAGCACTTCTTCGTACCGTGACTAACAGTGACTTAGCCATTATGAATTCCTATGCAAGAAGTATTGGAAACTGGACTTCAGCATGTTTCACCACAATAATACATCACCACCTTTTCACTGTTTCTCAAAGATTCCTGTTCTGGTGTACTTCACAGAATAAAATGTTTCCTACTAAATCAAGATTCCAGAATATTTCTCCAGGGCCTTAAACCTCTTTAGAAAATGAGTCATCCACACATTTTCCATCACACAGCAGTGTCAGAACACAGAACAAATGTCCATATCTCAAGCAGAGCAGCAAGGTACCTGAACATCCCCCAACCCCACCATGCCCCTGGAGCCAGGTTTTTCCACTTGTATCTGAGGCATGCGAGGCAAAGTCCACCAATTAATCTGATAAAATAGTAATGATCTTGTTCCATTTTAATCTAATGCTTATGAAAAACCTTCCCTTGTTCTAGTTTGGTATTAGTTTCAAGGAAAGATAGTTTACTATCTCTTCATTGTCTGCAGTTAGTACACTTGTGAGGGGTTCCTCTGCATAGCTCACTAATGAGGGTTGAGCGACAGAAGCATTTCAGTGTATATACTTTGGAAAGTAGTTTTCCTCCCTTCATGTTGATAATCTGAGCCAAATATCAAAAGGTTGTTAGGACTGATCTATTTTTTCCCTCTTTGCCATCATTGTGGGTATTATTAAAGAAAGTAAAAGCAAAATTCTGCTGTGTCGTTTGTCTTGCACCTGTCCACTTCCTATACAGTTTCCTTCCAAGGCAGGGAACATTATGAGTGCATGGCTTTTGCTTTGAGTCCAGCAGGAGATGTCATGATGCAGCTTTTCTGGGAATCTATTTGTGGTAGACTGAACAAGCTGGGCTAAAACCTGTTTGGAAATATGTTTTTCCTGTCTTGAGAAAATGAACCCAACAGCTTCCTCCCAAATGCTGCATTTGGAGGCTGGAACTATAACTATTGAATGGTATGCAGTGTGTAGGAATATTTAGGCCTTCAGTGTATTTTTGGATATTGGTCCCTGGTAACAGGCTGGGAGCTCCCATTGGTGCTGCAGGTTGCCAAGTCGTACTCTGCAATGGCACTAGGCTGTGATGGGTTTTGCATTACCTTTAAAAGCACTGCTGGAAGAGACACCACACTGCTGGCTAGCAGTGTGACTTCTGCAAACACTGATTCAGAAATGGAGCAAGCCTCCCAGCATGCCAGCACTCCCCCTTCCTCCCTGAACTCCTATTTCATCTCCAGTAACAGGAATATAGTAACTTCACATATCTGAATTTCTGCTGCTCCTAGCACATGCTTTCTGTGCACCACTCTTGGAAGCCAAGAGATTCTAGGCACAGGGACATAATGCTGCTTCTACCAATTTCCAGATCCCTTTGCCATTTTACTCCCCACAAACAAGCAAAACCATAGCCACGCATTTTCAGGGAAGATGGGTCCTGTGCCTTTGATGGAAGGCAATGCAGATAGAAACACATTGGCCAGGGCCTTGAGAGGGGTGCAGGAGACAGTGCTGTGCTCCTGCACCACTGTAGTGGGTTGGAACAATGTTGACGGACAGTCTTTTAGACCAGTCGCTTCTTGCTATTTTGCATATTTAAAGGCAGCACTAAGCGTGGGAAGTTCCCTTTTGTTCCAGCTTTCTTGCAGGGAGGGGGGGAAAAATGGGCCTCAGGCTCCGTGTCTTGGAGCCGGCCCAGGCCTCCCCTCCCCTGGCGCTGGGGCACGGGCTGTCGGGTCGCTGCGGGAGAACCATCTCAGAGCCGCGGGCAGCTGAGAAACAGCCCTAAGCTGCCGCATAGCCGAGAGCATACGGCGCTGCTTCTGAGGATTGGTGGGCATCCCCTCCCCCCTCCCATGTGGCCCCGCGCAGACCCGGCGGGAGCCGGCAGAGCTTTCTGCAGCCAACGCAGCCTATATCGAACTGAAGAAGACACCATGCAGCCAGCAGCATAAAGGGAGAGAGGTTTTCTCTAACGTAAAGCTCGAAGAAAATCAACTCTTCAACATGGTGGCTCCAAGGTCGGAAAGAAAAAGAGAAAAAGAAAGAAAGTCACGGGAGACAAAGCTAAAGATGGTGGTGGGAAAAGAGGGCGGAGTCACGCCCAGCATGAAGCTTAAAAATGCTTCTTTCAGGCTGTGGTAAAAACTGTAATATCACATATTGTTTTGCTTCTTTAATCCATTTGAAAGACATGGGGGGATGAGAATTCTGTGTGCAGCCTGCGAAGAAAGAAAGGATGGCCACACCAGGTCACCTAGAAGCTGTAGGAAGCTTTCAAAAATTTAAGGGAAAAGAGCCATTACTTTCAGGCTAGAATAGCCCATCCTTAAACGACAATAAACCCGTGCGATGGCCCATGACTAGCAGTGTGAAAGAACTGTGAGATTTTCATGGGAGAGATATTTTTTGTTTCACGTCAGCAAATTGTGTTTAACTGGGTGGATTGCTCAGTTGTGAAAGATTCCACGGCGTAGTAGAAGAAACCCTTTTCCTTAAGCATAAGAAAGAGACTTTTTTTTAAAGAACTGTAATACTGACCAAATCCCATGCTTTGTTATCTTTTGTGCAAGTGGGTTAGAAAGAGGGGGTGCTGGAAGAAGGAGGACTGTGTTTTAATTTCTTATTATTTCTTTTTACTTTTAATTCTGTTAGTAATAAATCTCCTTCATACTGTAATTGCTCAGGTCTGTGCCTCTTTTGCCTTGTAGCTCTTCAGTTCTCTTCAATAATCCTAAATTTAAGTTTTAATTTTCCCCTTCCTCTGCTTAATTACAGCAAAAGCAAATAAATAATTAGATTTCACGTGCTTTGGCATTTAAACCAGCATCAAACCACGACAAACACAAAGTGCTATTGCTACCCAGATTCCTCCCTGTACTACCTTGCTTCCTCTTCCTCAGGACAATGAAACAATGAGATAAGTTCACAAGAAAACAAGAGGATCCTGTTCATCTGTGGGCTGTGAGCAACCCTTGCACCAGGCAGAAACAACAATGGAGCTGAAATTGAGGGAGTCATGAACAAAACAAGAGCATGACTAGAGCACTCAAAGGCTTGGAACTGTCTCCTCCTTCCAGCAGCAGTGATGCACACCTGGGAAGGCAGCTCACCAGCAGCAGGAACCACACTGCCTCCAGCTGGAGTAATTTCTGCTGCCAAGTCAAGCAATGTCAATTTTTCAAGGGACTGTGGCTTGTTGGAAAGGGAAATAAGGTTTTCCTTGTGGAAAACTTGATGCTGCTATTTCTAATTTTTGGAGTTAAGTGGATAGATTTCCAAAAAATTAAAGAGTTCTTAATCCAGTGGTGAAAAAGGCTCTCCTTTCCAAAATCTGTTCTCGGTTTCAGGAATACTGTACTCACAGTTTCACAGAAAAAAAGCATTGTGTGATACAGCATAGGGCTTCTTCTCACACAGTGTTTTCAATGTGTTAAAACTGCTTTTCCTTTATCTTTATGAATTTGGAGACATATTTCAATCTCTGTAGTTAACTTTACATGTTTCCCACCTGTGCAGTTCAGCATAGTTGAAATGCTTAAAAGCTTCAACCCATAGCTTCTGTGAAAGTTATTCCTCACTTGTGTCTTAATTTCTGAGGAATTTGGGATTCCTTCTCCAATAGTTATTGATACCAAATGAGGAAGGGAATGAGAAATCAGAATGAGAGTGAGAAAAATGTATATCTTCCAGGAAACATTCAGCAATTGAGATCAACACAGAAAGCTGAAACAAGTTCTGCAGATACTGGCACCAAAGCAGAGGTGTGGAGGAATGCCACAATAAAGAATTTATTACCTTGGGCTTCCACAACATATCTTCCTGTCCAGCAGCAATTTTGTATGGTAATGAGGAAGACATAAAGAAACAGGGCAGAGCTGAATATAAGAATTTTTTTTATTATATAAAAAGTGTATAAAAAGTTTCTGTTGACTGAACCTAGGGCTAAAACTGTCAGCTTTTCTCCTTCCTGGAATCTATTTACTGTCATGGGAAGAAATAGTGGAGGGACAGGAAGTAGTGTTATAAATGATGGCCAAAGCCTGGCTCAAAGACCACTGCAGTAAACACAAAGATGAAATGCTGCTGCCTCAGTAGGTATCTACTCAAAACAGGATCTGCAAATCCTCATAGCGTTGGGTCAGATCCATGATGCAAATCCAAACAATAAATGCAGTTTGAAACCACATCTTCCAAACAAACACAAGAACTAGATATGTTATAAATGGTAGGGAGCAAATAGAAATTATACAGTCAAAAGGAGTGTTAGCACGAATCATTTCTTCATTTTAGCCTGACTTGGTGGAACTGCATAGAGTCCAAAACCAAACAACATTTTGCATTTGTTTTCTATTCCAGACTTAATTTAATATTCTTACTTTAAAGGAAGGACAAAGCAAGTTTATTTTAATCACTATTGATCACTTTGATCCTATATACAATAGAAGGGTACATATGCACAAATAAAGCCTGGCACAACTACAACACTATTTAGAAGTTTTATTAGGAATAAAGGTTTTAACAGGTTTTCTACCTGGGAATCCTGGAGCTGCTGGTTATGCTGAGGTTACATCCTGAAACAGAGGTTTGTGGCCCGTATTCCTTCATCTCAGCACTGCAAAATCCTGCCAGCCTATTTTAGAAATGGTGTGGCAAATCCATTCTTCTCTTCTGGATTCAGAACAAAGTACGCCACTTTTGCTTTTTTTATTATTATTTTTAATGTTCTGCATTGTATGAATGCCAGATATAGATTGTTGGAAAGGTTAACATAACTGTGCTTGGTTCATGTTATTATTAAAGCTGCCTTCCTTTCCAGTTGCTTTTGGACTGCTGGCAGACATGAGTAAGCAAATAATTCTGCTTATGGAAAAATTACTGTTATGGTTATTTATAACTTACAGTCTCCGATACAGTGAGTCAAGTATTCAAGACATGGTAGCACAGTCTGACTGATCTGGTGCATGCTGTTCTGGGATGAATTCCTCATTTTGCATGTCTGTCCTGTCTCCTGTAGTTAAGAAGTCATTAAGATGGACTGAAAATGACTGAATATAGCGTGGGCTACATCGTGCATTTAGGAATTGAGTCCTGTTGAATTCTTGTCCTTTCTCTTATGAAATCATTACTTATAAATGCAAATACAGCATCAAAAGAAAGAAGAAAGAATCTCCCAAACCAGTACAGCATCAAAAGAAAGAAGAAAGTATCTCCCAAACCACTCCCAGAACTCAAGGCCTGACACTAAGTCTCCCTACTGGGTAATAGGAAGCATCATTTCAAATCCCCATATTGGGAGGAAAGTTTATAAATAGGTTCATAAGGTAGTTTCAAGATTAGAGAAAAACTTTTAGTTATTTAAACCAGATGAAATTCAAAGAATTTGCTCAACTGTAGCCACATAATTCATGCCAGTTTTTCTTACCCACACAGACTAGGAGGGAGAAAGTAAATGCCAGTTATTCATCATGTGCCTTCGATAGTTTAGAACTTGCTTCCAGGTAACTTCGGAGCTGGTCAGGATGCACATTTGCTCTGACAGGCACTTGCTCTTTTTTTCAGCAGAGCTATTAGAAGAATATTTTTATTTTATCATCTATGCAAACCTACCACAGATGTAAAACAAAAAATGTGCAAGAACATTTTTAGTGCTTTATTAGGCCCACTGAGCCAAAAGGGTGTTCTTGGTGTGAAACAGGGGAGAGTTCAACAAGAGAAGCCCCCTTGGAGGTCAGAAATGTGAATAAGAACAGAGGAGGATTGATGTGTGGGAGCAGGCCCAGGTCTGCAGTGCCACACTGCATTTCATTTCAGTAATTGCTGAAGGCCAGGCAACATGGACTGAGGGAATAGCTATGGGATATCTTAATTCTCTTCTGAACTCAATGAAAAATTTTAACTTGACTTGCATCCATTTACTTGCTTAATTTTGGAATATTGGGCCAAATCCAGCTAAGATCTTGGCACATCACATCATGCTGCTGGGATATAATAAATAACAAGGATGCAAGTCCTGAGGAAAATAATTTCTCATCACGCTCTGTATATGCACAAAAGCAGAGCTGGGGGCCAAGCTTATGGCAAAAGTACAACTATCTTTTACTTCTAAACTCCTGCTTCCTTCTTCTCAACTTAAGAGAGCTCTGCTAATTTTTGAAACCTTTCTGTCAGGTTTTTTGTTTTCTGAGTATTCTGAAGTTTTCTTTCTACTTTTGCTCAGATTTGTCCTACACAATACCGTGGGGATGTTCAAATCAAAGCTCAAGAAAGAAGAGCCCACGTTATAAGAAGTTCTGGCTTTCAAAGAACTACATAGCTTAAAAGAATTGGAAAGATACTGAACAGAACATGGCCCTAGGAGGAGTGCATGAAACTAGGTCATTTGACACTGATAACCTGTGACTTTGCAGGTTCTAAGCATAACTCAAGCCATTAAACAGTCCCATAAAACAGTTAAATGTGGAAGATTGCAGTGAGTAATGCAGCATTACAGAGTATAGTATTAAAAACAAAAAAGAAAAAAAAGAAAACCCTAAAAAACTTTTCCAGACCAAAAAAGGAAGAGCATGAAAAGTGGCATGTTGTAGACAGTAAGCCATAAAGCTCTTAGAAGTATTTGCATAAAGCAAGTAGGAATGCAAATACAGTCAAATAGGAAATATGTTCCCTTTGTGGAAGAGACAGGGCTATCTAGCCACATATAATTTAATACTGAACACTTCAGCCAGCTCCAACACTAACCTCACTATGAAGTAATGAGCTAGAGGGGCCCATAGAGATCAGCATGGCAAATTTAGCATGTTAGGAAATACACTTAGGAACTGTAACACAAACCTGCTAGCAAATCCTTAAAATCATCAACCACTTTGTTAAAAAAAAACAAAACAAAAGAAGTTGTAAAGCCTCCTGGATGGCTTGCAGCGTGGGGCCTGATAACAAAGCATTGCATTCATAAAGATACACGAGTCTTTAAACACATGCCTCAGATGTATTTCCACATCACACAGCTAACTATCACCTCTTAATTTTAGGGTAAACAGGCATTTACTAGTTTTCTTTATGGGTTTTTGATTGCCTCCACAGCCCATAACAATATTAATTCCTTCCAAACCAGAATCATTGGATTTGAATTGCCCTCAATGCCTTTAGGTCTTTTCTAGAGGAAACATCCTTTTCTGTTTTGGCTTGTCTACAGATATTTATTTTTTATTTTAGGGAAGAGGTTTTATTGGAGACACCACTGGAGATGGAAAGGACTTAATTAGTCACTTAGGACTAACTTAGTCACAACCATAGTCTTTCAGTCCAGCCCATTATCAAGTGTTCTTGCTATATTTCCCCATGTTGCTGTTTCCTGGCACTCAGAACAGGGAAGTTCCCCTGAGATTTACAATGGAGTCTCCCTTCTCAGCTTTTTCCTTCTGTCCTTTGACATTGACCCATTTGTCCCTTACTCTTATGTGCATGGTTTCATCTTCAAAAAAGTTATTTCATGTATTCAGCTTCATTTCTGCTTTTTATGATAGCTGTGTTAATAGTGTACCCCTTTCCTTGTATGGACAGATCACCGTTTGGGAAGTAACACTGAACAGCACCTGCCTGAGAGACTCTATCATGCAATGAGGATACTTGTGTAGCCCCCTGCATTAGGGATTAGGCAAGACTGAGGCCTGCACTACTGTATATGAGACAAATGGTTATAGCTGAATTGATTAGCTGTCTTTCTCTTCAATGTTCTACTGCTTTAACTAATCCCTAGTTTGCAAAATGTTTGGCATTACAAACTCCCTTGCTCCTTAAGCAGAAGTTTAAAATGGTATCCAAACTAAAGACAGCAGTTTCTAGCTTTCCCTTCATTAGTGACCCTCCATATGGAATAATTTGGATTTCAGACTGAATTGAGGGTAAGATAATGACTTTGTTTTTGTGTTATCGATTACTACTTTTCCATTAAGTTTTCAAGTATGGTGTGTGTTCAATTTGTTCTTCCCTTTGCACGTATGTTTTAAAAATCCCTGCTATATTTTCTTTCCAAATGACATAATTACTTCATGATGTCTTTACTTCTCTCTTGTTATTTTTGCTGGAATCAGTGAAAATGTACTTAAACAGCTCTTTGGCAGACATATATATCATACTGACCCAATTTATAGCATCTGCCTTGCAACTTTGTGTACCATCATTTGCCAAACATTCTGTAACTACAAAATAATAAGAAAATAATAGTGAAGTGTTCCTACCCTTTCATGCTCTCTGTTCTGTATCCCACATGTCCCACAGAGCCTACATAATGAAATGTTTGCTAGGTTGTTGGGTCAGCACGGAGGAAGAGAGTAAAAGCCATGCTGGAAGTACTCACTGAGTAGAGCTCATGGCTCCCCTGGCCAAGGTTCCTGCTGTTAAACACACTGTGCTGCATCTGCTACTAAGCAAAGCTAGAGAAGAGTAGCCATTAAAGCTGCAAAGTTTAATGGCAGAACAGGATATCCTTCCACAAAAGTGAAAAACAAAAGGGCAACAGGAAACATTTGTATAAAACAGTACCTAAACTATCTAGATTATGTTTAGCTTTGAGTTATGCATATGTTGTTTTCCTCTGATTTTTAGCACATTGCAATTAGCACTGGGGGTTTTTTGGACTTCTAAACCTGTATTCGTGAACAGCAAGGGTCCAATTCAGTTTGGTGTACTCAGATTATGAGATAGATAGCACTTCTTCTAAAGCCTTACTGTGCATTCTGGACCTTTAAAATAACAAATTGGAGAAATATTCACTGAACTGTAAAATTACCCTCTTCTTTTTACCTCCAACTTTGGAAGGCTAATGTAAAATGAATTAGTACATTTCTTTCTGACAGCTGTAGATAGAATACTTCCTTTCATTCTTCTTCTCTTCCTCTTCTACCTTCCCAGAGAGAGGTTGATTTTATACTGAAATATGCAGAAGAGAATTGATGAATTACACCCCATTGGTTTCTGAGAACTGAATCCTTCATCTCAGCTGTTAGATTTGTTTTGTGTCTTTTTTTTCTAGTATAGCTTCCTCCTCAATGGTTTCTGTAACTTTTCCAGTACAAAATGTGTTAGCCAGATTCTCAAGAACTTCTTCATTTCCCTAGACATTCTGCAGCATGGCTATTTTTGCTGGGGCATGTTAAAAATAATGGTCTATGTGGCCTCAAACAGGAATGACCTAGTTGAAGCCTCAAATGAATTCTTTGGAGGATATCACTTGTCCTTATTTTGAGTGATGCACTCATTGCATAATTTATGAGAACCAGCTATCTGGAAGAAATAGGGAGATGCAAAAACGTGATAGATAGGAAAATTCAATAGCAGAAAACATCTTTTCAAATGGACAAGCTGTAGAGGGTGCAAACCTAATCATACCTTGGCTTTCTTGTTCAGTATAGATCTATTTTTCAGAAGGATGAGCTGCAAGAGGCAAATCAAAGTACAGAATAAGCTTATACAACCATAGAAGCATGAATGTTAGACCTACAATTTTCATAGGGATGTATCACATTCCTTAGTATTTTATTTAACAGTAACTGTTTTGCCATCCAAACTGTATCAAAGTTTCACAGCACATGTTTAGCAACTCAAACACTCATATAGGATGTAAAATACTTGTATAATTTTAATGGTTTTGGTATTCTAAGTTAGCTGAGTCATAACAGGTGTGGGAGATGTCAGAGCAGTAGGGCCATTAAATCAAAATGAAATCATCAGGTTTCCCTGAATACACAGAAAAAAAAATAGCATTTTAAGTCCTGGACCTGGGCCTAAATAAATGTACTTATCTCTTTCTGCATGACTTGGATCTGCAGCTGACCAACTTGTCACAGAAGCCAAGATAGGGTGGGAGAAGTTGGCATCTTGTAGCTCTCCCACACATACTGTATATCATCTCTGTCCCAAAGTTGTCCTGTCAGAATAGTCTGGCACCTCCCATAACCAGAAATTGTGAAGTGAAGAAGGACACGCATAATCCATTTTATTATCAGCATATTTTCCCCCCTGTTCTTCAGATTTTCTTTCCATGCACTGTTGTGTCTTAGAAGTCCCAGCCCTGCACCAGATTGACTGCTTTCATTGGTTTGCGTTGTGTCTCCTCAGTCTTTGGAGCAGTCTAAGTCAAGAATGGGTGAGAAGATGTAAAAAATAAGGCTTTCCCACCCACAGATACTTGGTCATGTCCATTCAAAGATGCACCATCTGATAACTACTGAGGAAATGGATTTGTCGTTGTATGACAATCAGAATAGGGAAACTGATTTCTCCAGAGCTAAGATTCTGAAATATTTTGAAACCAGTTTTATACCATTAAAGTAACTAAGCATTTGAATCTATTGCCTGAGTGAAACCACCCTTTGAAAATCCCTGTGTACTAAGAGGAACATTATCTGCTTGGTGAGGATGGATAAAATGTGCAGAACGTGTTACATGCATTTTTAAAAATAAAAAACCCCAGTTACAAAGTAAAATGCTAGGTAATTACTTCATTTGAATAGCTTCCTAATTTTAACCTATGAAAATGCTCTGCACTGAGACTAGAGAAATACTATAGGACTTCTGAAAATGAACAGAACACACAAATTGACATGAATATATCCTACAGTACATATTAAACTTTATTAAAGAAAAAGAAGTGAAGCCTTCTGGGAAAGAGGAATCGTGTTCTCCCTTAGTTTTGGTTTGGAATTAATGAGCACCCATGGCAATTAGTGCCTGTGCCTTTAGAGCTGGAGACTCCCCACACTCACATTACAGACCTGGGGTCTGGGAGGCTGAAAGAACCCCATGGCTAACACACCTCCCTTCATTCCAGAGTGCACTGCAGTTGCGCTTAGAGTTGGTATCAGCCATGGAGCACTTAGACACTACACAAACACAAAGCACATTTTTGGATGCCTTTCTGTGAATACCTCACTGAGCTGGGAGAGTTTGTTTACAGAGTTGCTCAGCAGCTTCACTTTCCATTGACTTCAGTTGCTGGCTCCTCAGGTCCTTAGTTTACAAAGGGAGGAGTGATGGAAAAGAGAGTATGTACACAGTTACAAAATCTATACTGCTAGATTTTTGTAATATTTAGATCTATTCAGAACAGGTTCTAAACATTTCTAAACATTTCACTTAAAAAGATTGATATATTTATTAGTAAAAGCAAAGGAAATTATAAGTCTCTTGGGATTTTCAAGGCAGCAGAGCCAGTTCTGTGTCCAGTATCTACTGAAATTTATTGAGATTTGACTGTTGATTTCCCCTAAACTTTACTGAAAATACCAGCTTTGTGTGCAGCTATGGAAAAACTGAAGCATTTACTGCTAGCTATGCCATCATCTTAAAACACAATTAAAATATAAAAGGCATGCCAAGTGCCACAAAATTGCTCAGAAAAGAAGGGAGCTCTGAATGTAGGAAGATTACATGGTTGGGAATAAGGAAAGAAAAGAAAAAGTTGTGTCCTATAGAAGACAAGAGTGTTTTAGCACCATCTGAACCTTTTGGAACCAAAATGAGATACAGAAAATTGTGAACAGTTTAATTTTGAGGGACTAGCCTGTAATGGGACCTGTTTTCTAATGAACATCTATATGACCTTTTGCAACATTACATTATCAGCCACACTGATACTTTGTGAACAAAATCTTATACGCTTGAGTAGTTCCACTATTGTCAACATGACCACTATTCTCACATGTCTAAAAATCTTATTACTTGCTTCTGCATTTCACTCTCAGCAAATTTTCATTTTTGTTATAGTGTCATCAAAAAGTTAAAAGATTTCAAACCTAAATGAAACAGAATAAAATCATATTGAATAGTAACTCTGAGGTTACAGATGCTTAGGAGTACTCTGGACATTCTTGGGGTTAGAAACTTCACATTAGAATGAACTCTTAGGCTGCAGGACAAATACAAAAATCTGATAATTCCTGTACTTTTGGCATTTTTCAGATAGTTTTTAGGATGATTTTTAGACTGTGGAGGACTGCCTTGGGCATGTTCTTGTGGGAACCTATTGTATGTTTATTGGTGTGAATTTAACTCTAGAAACAAGATAACTCTGTTTGTTGTGAGAAGGGATTATGGTGAGAACTCTGCTGCTGCTGCTAAATTATGTTGTTTCTCTCTATTCCAAGAATAGGAAGAGGACACACACCAAACTTCTTTCTCAAAATTGCTTCCTGAGCCTATGATTCTTCTCATAGGGAAGCAAGAGAGTTGTACTCTATCACCCATTAAGCACAGTAATACTAATGCATCCACATGGAGAAACACAGTGCTCACACAGAGGAGAACTTTTGTCTCAGGTGAACACTACAACAGTGTAAACCTGCCCCTCATGCTCTGACTTAATAGACAGGATCTACTCTTATAACACAATATAACTATGTAAAAACTGTAATACTGAAAGCCGTAAATAATTACCTAATACCAGAGAAATTTTTCACATAATTCACATAAATGTGAAGACTGGCTACGTTTGACTAGTATCACGGCTTTGGTAAGGGAGTATCAGACATCCAAACCAACAATATTTCTAGTGAAAACACACTTTCTTCTAGACTCACTAAAGAAATCATAAAAGTTGGCTGTGTGCGTAAAATGGCAACTTTTGGAAGTCCTGTCTGACACAAATACACTTGGCTCTCTCAGCACCAGCTCTAAATCTGCATTTTCACTTAGACAACATTAGGCCATTGCCTAACCTTGGCCCCCATCCTCCCCTTTACTCCAGATGAGATAGACTTGAGATAGCAGGGCAGTGTGACTCACAAAAACTCCTTCCCACATTAAATCCCCAGTGCTGCTGCCTAGTATGAAACATTGATTCAAAAGCCCTTCTAGGCTACATGCCAGCGCTACAACTAGCCCTGAGCTTAAGATCTCTGGTCAGGCCGAAATGATGAGAAAGGAAAGCCAAGGAGCTATGACTAAGCCTGCATTAGGAACATCTTTTTCTCTCACCCACGTCTAACCCCATAGCACCAGGCCTTGCTGACACTGTCAACCCACACCCATTAGCACCTGAAAGCTCATTAATTGCAACATAATGTTGCTATTTCAAAAGCTAATTCTTAGTTGCCCTAGCAAGTGAAATTCTGACCCCTAGTTGTTGTCCTGTATTTATCCATAAACCATTTACTCTTTCACGAGACCTGGGTTCGGCACTGGCTCACATCCACCTCCAGTGGCTTCCCGAGGCTTTTGCAATACTGGTTAGGTCCTTGCTGTCCTGAGCCTTTAACTATAGCATTGCAGATAAACTAGAGAGACTGGATTCAGGCAAGAGGCTTGATTTATCCATGTGGAAGGCTTTTCCCTTTCATGGAGTTATAGTTCTGCAGCATGTGACTTGTCTGAACACTAATTTCAATCCAGCAATATATCGATTTTCCTCTAATCTGAAATTCTTGGCAACTAAAAGAACCTAATTAGGGTGTTTCTGTTGGCACTTGTTCTTTTTCTGTGAGAGGGAAACATATTTCAGTTTTGTGCAGTTCAAGCTCCTTAAACACCGCCAGTTAAAATACAAATTTGAACTTAACTGATTGTCCTCTCTGGGCAATGGAATTAGTTATAAGTCCAGCATTTTGACACAAAACTAGGCAAGCAGCTTCATATGGAGCTGCTCCTTGGCTCTCGTCTGCATTAAACTTAACTCTAATGCTAATCTTAGTTTTAACCTTAATCACAGGCCAGCAGCTGCTACCACAACAGACAGAATAAACCCATTGGGTCCTAAATAAAAGCTATACTCTCATTCTGAAAAAAAAAAAAATCTAGTTTTGAGGCTTCTCTCAGTTCAAGCATTGACCCTGATTTGATCAGTAGCCCTAAGCTGAAACTTTATTTCACTAGTCTTCTACAGGACATAAGCTAGAACCAGCCCTACAGTTGTCTGTTTCTAAACCTATATAATACCCTTAGTTTATAATCTCCTGCCGTCTGAATCCAAACCTCAGCAAAATCTCACCCATATTCATTGAACAACGTGTGTTAAACATCTTTACTCTTGGCACCTCATTACAGCAGCTCAATAAATTGACTCAAATCAAAAGAACTATTTGTTTTGAAGAATCTGCCTTTCAGATTCAAAATCACGAACAAACTAAGCAGAGGGAATGAAAGAAAACTTCCATTTATCTCACTTGTTTCCACTTCTGACAGAAACACCTGTGTTGGGCAGGCTGCTGAGACCTCAGCGTCACGGAGCTGACAACACTTACTGCTCTGTGGGCTGAGCCAGCACTGGGAACATCCAGGTCTGCCTTGGAGCCTTACAAAGAATGAACAATACCAGCCGGCTGGGGTCAAAGGAGTGACTACTTGGCAATTTAGCTTGCCATGGTGACTTTCTGATATCAGGTAATTTCTCATTGGGATTTTTTTCTCCTACTCTTGGCAGTTTGAGTAGTGCTGATCAGACCAGCTGAGAGACACATGGCTGTAATTTATTTTTTTTAAATACAAATGCAACTTCTTAGTTCTTTATACAAAGTAAAAATTCAAGTTAAAAAGGTCAGGTGAATCATTAAGCAGAAAAGCCACAAAATATAATTATTTCTGTTAAAAGCACATATCTTAGCATATCCAGTGCCCTTTTGGATCTTTAATTTTAGGTATAAAATCTTCTAGCCAGCTACATTCACTAAACTAGAATTAACTGCAGGAAAGTATACAAGCCCCTTGAAGTGTAAGATCACTTGAGCTCAAGAACGAAAAAAATAATTTAAATAGTAACAGTCAAACCAAGTCAATTTGAAATGTGGCGACACGGAAGCAAAGCTATACAGGTTGGATGGCTGTGCCTGGAGTAATCAGAGGCCTGGCAGAAAATACAACAGTGTTCAGGTGTCCTTAACTGCTCCACTCCCCACAGTCCTAAGGGTCCCTTCAGATATTGCAAGGTCCAGATGCATTTTCCTCTTTGTAACTCTAGAAGCATATCTGGTGATTGACTACCTCGTGGATAGTTGCATTGTAGTGGGAAACCCCAGAGCTGATATCATTGCGGGCTGCAGGGATGGCACAACAGAGATGTCTACACAGGGAAAGGATCAGTATCCTGTTTGGTCAATAGGTGGTCCTGTGACGTTTTCAGAGGTGGGATTGCTGCTTTCTGCATCTGATGCCCAGCTATTTTCTGAGGTGTCTCACAGTTTTCCTCTTGGTAAATTAGTGCCATATTTCCTTTGCTGTAGTTCCTTTTCCTTCATTTGTAATTATTTCAGCCATTGGCTCCCATGATATTAATCATTCCACAGAGGAACTGTTACACATGCCAGGTTCAGACTGTTCTAGTAACCCACAGTGAAATGGTTTATTGTGATAGCAGTGCTAAGTTTACTCTGACCTGATGTCATTACTGAATAATGCATAAGGACAAATTTCAGTACTATTTAAGACTATCCAGCAGAAAGGTAGTAGGTAGCAAAACCTAAGAGTTAAGTAAGACTTGGTAGAACTTTAGGTCATTATGGACAGCACATCTATTTAATGGGGAATGTCCTTTTTGGTATGTCTTTCATCTTGGAAGCAGAAACACTTCCCACTGAGATCAAAGGGAAAATGTTACTGGCATCTACTATACATGCCTAACATCATCAGACCTTCAGGGTTTAATTAAAAGAAGAATTTTGTCCACATGAAAAGCCAGTAGTTATCCAAATCATGGTGTCACAACTGGACTCTCTCAACAGCTTCCCAGATATTGCTGAGATTAGGAGCCAAAGCCAAACGCAATGCTTAGATAAACACCAGATGCCAGGTGCTTGGTGTCTTTGGACTTAATATTCCCTTATACAGGGCTACTTTTCAGTTTGTGGTTTCTGCCCAAGAAGGTCTTATTTTGGCTTGCATTAGGCAATACACATGTGCACTGGTCTTAATGAATAAATCCCATCTGGAAAACTACCATCATAACGCTCAGTTAACAAGCCTCTCCCTTCAACTGAAAACAAAAATTGTAGGGTAGGACCTATAGGGTGCCTATTAAACCAAACTGCAAGCAATGGTTTCCCTCGTGCAATAGTCCGTTCACAGTAATTGTGGTGGCAGACCCTTTAGAAAAGGGAAAGATCATCTCCCGATTGCACTGGTGCAACTTGTGTGCATTCCAGTTCTACGAGGCAACAGATATGCAAGGTCGTATTACATGCTCAAGAACACATTCAAAACTTTGCACCTTTCCAAAACTCTCTTGAGTCACTTCTGACTTATTCCAACAGGTTATTAATCACCATTCTGTTAGCGAAGATCCTGAAAGAGGTTTTGCATATAATGAATTTTTCAAGAGAGATTATACAAAAACACCTATAAATTAAACAGACGGCAGAGCACAAGTGTTTGAGGGAAGAGATAATGTGGAAGACAGAAGAACAAATAATTTACAAAATATTAGAATAAATAGTTTCTAACTTCTGTAATTTCTTACCTTTGAGAAAGGAAACCTGGAGAGAGTTCTGTGGGGAAAAGCAGATATGACAGGCACAGATTAGGAGGAAGATGGAGAAGCAGTTACAGGAGAGCAATCAGAAAGGGAGGAAATCATTTTCCTGGAAGAAACAAATAGAGAGTGACAATTCACAGGAGTAATAAAAGATATGAAAACCAGAAAACAGTGAAAGACAGAAATAAGCAATCCTGACATATCCTGAAAATAAGAAATAACAATTTTGCAGAGACCAATCCAAAGTCAAAAAAATAAGGATTGAATACAACTCTGCTTAGAAGATCCAAAAAGACCTTTACACTGTTAATACTGCTATTGGCCCCAGAGTTTCTGACTCCTGCTAGCACCAAAAGGAGTGGGAGGAAAAGGCATTTGACTGCCCCTTGGTCTGGAAGCCAGACAGCAACACTGCAGAACTTCTACTTTTTTTTCTTTTTAAATTGTTTTTGCTAGTGATTACAAATATTTCTCATTGTGTCTTTTCTAGGAGGAAGCTTGGTGTAAGTAACCCATTTTTTGCTCTGTAAATTCTTTCTCTTACACTGTTTATGTTTTGGATTTTCTTCTCCTACCAAAATATTCTCACAAATTCTGTCCACCTCTGAGGCACAAATTATGCCATGTCAATAGACTGGACTTTAATTGGGAATTTTGTATATACCAAGCATTTAAAAATACTATTGTATTGTTTAAATCACCAGCTTGTACATCCACTTACCCTTATCATATAAAGACTAGATTCTTCACTGATTTCTGTGGGCGGTTTTTGTCGTTTGGTTTATGACAGAAGTCTCCAAGTGGCCAATCTGTTTCTTTGACTATTTCCTTTTTTACCAGAGGTAGAATATGTCCTTAATCAGTTAACTGTCAGTCAACATTTCCCTTCTTCCTGAGGATTTCTAATAACTTTGTGAACCTCCAAAGTGCTACTAAAAACTTCATGTGATTTTTACTCTTTCCAGAACTCTGTGACCTACCCTTTTGAGGTCCAGTGTGTGGCCAGAGTAATGAGTTTCTTTTTCAAATACATCTTGACCTGAAACTTCAGGATAATTGTAGTTTTTCCCTATTTCTCATTTACAACAACAATGGAGTTCAGCAGGTCTGTGGGAAACTGAAATAAACTGGGACAGAGGCCAACATGGAAATATTTCAGCTGAAAGTCTTTGCCCAAAAATGAGGGATCAGTTTCAACCAAGTTAGAGAGAGATCACTTTGTTAGTTTGGTATCACACCTGATATTATAAAAATCACAAAGAAGCAGATGTTCCTTATCCAAGAGACTAGGTGTTGGGTTTTGTTTCCAGAATAGCCTTCCATGACAGCACAAGGCCTGGGGAAATATCAATTTCTTCTGGTTCTTGTAGAAGTTTGTCTGGCTACACCTGCTCCAGTAAATGAACTTTGCCTGAGACTGTGGTTGGGTCCAAGCAGACTGGGATGGCCCGTGTCAGTGCTAAACACCTGCTTGCAGTCTCTAAAAGGAGAGGTTCCAGGAGGTCTGCCTGGAGGGAATGTCCAATACAGTCGTTTAACTGTCAAAACACCAAAAAGTGCCCAGGAATTGTTTGGGTACAGCACTGTTTGTAAAAGGATGAATTCATGCCAGGTAAAGCTCTCTTCACCAGCACAGATGTTCGCAGCCTGGCGCTCAGAAATGTTTCCAGGCACGCTTGGATTTGGTCATATAGACACAGCCTGAAGGTGTAATGGAGTTTCAAGGGGGCCCATGTGTTAGAGATGTGTTTTATAACCTTTATGTAATGTAGATCTTCTCTTACTGGTGTCTTGGAATCTCCATGGGAACAACTAGAGATACAATGGAGTTATTCTGTCTTTGTGTAACAGAGAAAGGAGAGAACAAACAAATGTGGGGTGTTTGGGCTTTTTAATAAGTCCCTAGCTTGCATGAAGCATGTTCTGACTAAGCCACACAATAGGCAAATTAGAAATTTGCAAATTAAAAAATATGTGATTGATAGTAGCCATTAAACATGTCTTTTCAATCAATCAAGTACTAAGATTGTTCCTGCTCACCTTCAAAGCAGTTGTGAAATTTATCATCTTAATACATGCAAAAGTTTCCTTTTGTGGCTCCAGCAAATACTGCTAAGCCACCCACGCCACACACATGCTCACAGGCTCTATAAATTTTGGGATAATGCAAGTTCAGATCCATTCCAAGTGCCAGAAAAAAACACTGATAAAAGAGCAGCAAATATAAACCAGAACAGGAACCTGAATAAAATACTTCAGAAGGTTCCCTTATCTCATTGTATTCCAAATTATGTGTACTTTCCTGTGTGTTTTGGCACCAGAAAAAAAAATACGAATGTGTCTCTTAATTGTGCAAACACAAGGAATATGCAAGTCCTTGAAAACAAATCTCTTGAGCTCCTCTATGAACCTTTTTAAGCAATTCATGTCACCCTGACACCCTGTCAGTTCAAAGCAAGAATGTAATATTTCATCACAGGAAAACGGGTTTGTTGAAATGGGCTTTACAAGTGATAACACTAGCAAAGTGCTGCACAGCATCTTTCAGGATTCACCTTTATTTTTTTTCAAAAGTAGAAGCTCTTCAGAGAAATGCTTTGGCAAAGCCTCCTTGGTGCAATCTGGAAATTTTCTAGTATGAATAAAGACATGCATATATATGGTTTGTGCCTGAGTGTGGAACCTACGGGAAATGGCTGAAGAAGAAACAGGACTTACTTGGTGTATCATCATACTTAAGCTCATTAACAAGAAAAATTAAATTATTTTCTACCTACAGCCTGGTTGAGTTGAATGTTGTGCTAAATGCAATTGTCAGAACAACAGGATCGTTTTTGAAAAAGAGGCTGCAATTGGTCTGGCTGCCATTCAAATGTATATAATTGTTTCAGAATGAGCAAAGAGCATGACAAGGCCATGTGAGGCCAGCAAGAGGAGAGAAGGGAATTTTTGGATTAGAGGCTTCCTGTATGGAAAACATCTGCACTGAAGCTGGAGAAGCTGCACTTTCACTGGAGCCTGGCTTAGAATCACAGGGCTGATGCAGCACCCATGCTCCCCCAGCCTGTGCAGGCACATTGCACTGGGTGATCCAGATGCAAGAGCAAGTTCACAAGCTTGTCCCCTTTTCCAGAGGAAGTTACTCTATTTAGTGGTGGTTACTCAAAGCAAACTTTTGAAACAACTGTATTTTGTCATCATATCAGCTTCATCCTCAAAATAAAATCTTGTAAATTATTCACAGGATGGATACTTGAAACCTGAAGGTCTGTGCTTACACAAATGTAATTACAAGCTGAAAAAAGGAATATTTTTTGCTACACATTTTGCCCTGCCAGTTCTAGTGATCTGAGGAGAATGGAGCAATTAAGTTAATGTTTTTAAGAACTTCTGCCGTGCTTGTCTCTCACCCAAACTGGGTCATCAAAAATCAACTCACCTAACTTAAAAAGAACCCACAGCAATAGAGGCCATAAGAAACAGAGAAAGAGACATAAAAATCCAACAGTTTTCAAAATTTCTCATAAGAAGGTGTAAATTATTTTGAATTATCATAGTCCTTATATTTTCCATTTCATTAATTACAGATTTCTTTACTGGTATAAACACTATTTGTGAGCATGCTTGAGAAGATTTTCTTAAAAAACCCATTATACCTCATCCCACTGACGTCCTGCAGGACTCTATCCTCCTAAAGATCATTTTAGTTTCTATCTCTCTATAAAAACACTTCTCACTCATGTGCTCTCCCCTTTTATCCCAGCACTGCCTCCCTACTCCACACAGGCTATCAAAGTAACAGGAACAGAAGATAACTTCTTCAAAGTTACGCAGCACCTAATTTCCAGAAAACTATCCCTCAATCATGTAACTAAGCAACAACAGGATAGGCAAGACAGATAAATGCAAAATAAGGTCTAATAAGTAACTTCTACAACATTAAAAAAAATTGAATAAAAATTAGCAATAGAATTAGCTATAAAAACTGGTTTTCTTTTTTTTTTTTTTTACATATGTTCAGGTCCTTGGAGATTTTCCAGCAGGACTTGGTATCTCCTAGAGCTGATAAAGCTGTACCAGAAATCATGGACTTGCTACTAAGCACTACTAAGCTCACTCAGAACAGGTTGCAAGCCAGAATTTTCACGGTATTCACTTTTGACCTTACTCTATGCATAGGCAGTGAATCCCAAATAAACAGCAAGATGCAGTCTGTCCAACAGGTGGACCATCTGAATATGAAGGAACACCACACGTGTACAAAAAGATAAGGTCACACCCTGAAGAAGAGCATTAAGAAGGAGCAGCACAGGCACTGGCCATTCCTGCACCTCTGTCTTCCCGAGGCAGTCAGAGACGTGGCCAAGAGTATGTGCCTATTGCCAGGGGGAATGACCACATGGTGAGAGGAAACAAAAGGAATCTAAACAAGGCATTTCCCCCAAAGCCACGAGGTCATAGTGGAAGGAGCAGCTGTTTTCTCATAGACAAGAAAGGTGAGAGCCTCTCCACCCTTTTTTCCTTTGTGGTCAAGTGAGGCAGAAGCCTGTTCTGAGCCAGCTCCTTGTGGCCTCAAGTGACCCTAGGAGGGGAAGCTGATGAGAAGGAGCCTAGCTAGACAGAGCTTGCCAGTGGGTGCAGTCACTGAGAAATTCCGTGTCGGATTGAGTCCTTGACTGTCTGCCAGGGATCCGGCATGCCTGGACACTGCCTCAGACGCGTAAAGTGCTGAGAGGCTTCGGGCGTTGGGAAACAAGATTGATGCAGCAAGAGATGCTATAGTTCTCTACATCCAATTTGGTTTGAGTCCTCTGCATCCAACTTGATTTGCATAGAACAAATATTCTTCTGAGAACACTACTGAATTCTTTCTAGCTGAGACAAACTATTTATATAAATTGTATTGTTCTGGCATAATCCAGCTACTAAAACATATTTTATTCCCTTTATTATATATGACGTTTACATACTACACAACTTCTGATTAGTAACATGAAAGCAGTATCTAAGATTGATGTTTACTATAAATCTGTATTTCCATTTGCCATTTTGGGATCATCATTCTATAAAACTGATACACATGCTTTTAGGCTGGAAGCATTTTTGTTTACATGGCATGAATTGTGTTTCTGAATCATAAAATCCTATGAGGAAACCTCAATTTCTGCTATAATTGTTTCCACTTTAAAAACCAGGTGATTGCCAATATATAAACATTCACTCTGACTTTGGTGAGTGACTTTGGTATTGCCTTGTAGGATGAAATAATACCTTGTGTGTTTGGTACATAAACAATTCAGTTTCAAATATGGGATAGCATCATATTTCCCAAACGTTGGATTACTGGAGACCAAACTGAAATCCCCACTTGAACTGTCATTGCATTTGAATTAAAATTTATCTCCTTAGGAAGATGCAGTTACAAAGAATGGAAAAACAGCATTGCATCTAATTTTTACGTTATTACAAATCAATACACATTAGTTTGTACCTGGGATTTTAAGACCATTCTTTACGTGCCCTATCACATTACTTCTACAGATCTGGGGACTTTTGATTGCTCTCCGTGTGCATAAATTATAACTCTTGTCTTGGGGAAAAACCTCAGGAGCAGAAGTAACAGCATTAGAGAACTGCCTGCTGATTCAGTAAAACTTTTATTTGCTCTACAGCTCCTCCACATGCAGCAAGTGTAACCATACGATTAATCTCCCCTTCTGGCAGTCTCACAAATTGCAACCAAAGAGGAGTAGAAAGTTCTCTGCTACCCGTACTCTGCAACATGTCATGTCACTACACAGATTTGATTTGCTCTGACTCTTCTTGATCACATCTGCCCATGTTTGCTGGGGTGAAAAATATGATCCTGGAGAAAACATATTGCTAAAACCGGAATAGAATGTCATATATGATATAAATGTTTTTGAGTTTAATCATGGTGGGTTGAGAGCTTTAACTTCTGGATGCTTAGACAAGGCATTTTTTCGTTCAGCAGAATGAGGAAGACTTCAGAAATTAGAGTAGACAAGTTTTTATAAAAGCATAGTCTTTCATTTACCTTGACTATAGAGAGATGCAAATATTCTTCCTCTCTCTGTTGAAAGAGGATGGACAGCTTCTTTTTTGAAGCTTCTTTATTTACTGGCATCTCTTGTTTCCATGGCAGATGTTTCCCTGTCTATTTTTCATGGAAATACTTATTTTCTGCAGCTTGTTCTGTTTTGAATGGAAGACTGAAGTGGAATTGTCTGTGACCGGCAGACAGCAGCAGGAAGACCTTTTCTGCTTTCTCATGATCCATCTTGTAAATCAGACCTATTCATTACATTTGCAGCCTAGGAGTGGGCAGACTGGAACTGAAGAAAATATGGATTAGGAGTTGAAACAAAATATTGTGCAATTTGGTCTCAATTCTTAAAGACGCAACATCCTTAAAACCAGATAACTGGGATGATAAAATTCCTGCAGAGATTATTTCTTAGGTTTATTCAACAAAACCAGTCATTAAAATGTATTGTTATCTTGGTGAATCTTTGCTACCTGAAAAAAGGAGCAATTTTAAAAATAAGGCAGGCAGAGTTATGAATAGCTGGGTAAAAAAATAAGGTTTTGTAGTAGAAATGCTCCAACTATACTGGCAGAGTGTATAAATCATTAGCAAGAGCCTTGAGGGCTGGCAATTAGTCTATATATGACTACATCACTTACAGTTGTCCTTAAATAGCAGCAGAGAATGAGTACTGGGGCACGAAACACACAGGCAATGCTTCCCACCTAATACCGCTCAGGAAAGTGATCTCAGCCTTCTTACAGTAAAGGTTTTGATGAAGAAAAGCAATTGGCTGTTCCTGTGCTGAGAGGAGACAGTGAGCAAGGAAAAGCAAATGCAACAAATCAGCAAGATGTTGAAATAACCTTTCCAGCGGGGAAAGAATGTGACATAGAACCAGTTAAACTGAGTAAAAGTATCTGTTGCATGTTCATTCTTGGTAGTGGGTGGTTCGAGCTAAAGGGCTAAAAGCATCCTTGACTCAAAAGTAACTCTGGTTTTCAGCAAGCATGAAAGTGCAAAAAGTTGCACAGCCCAGAAAAAGTCAAGCCACGTGTCGCACCTGAAGCCCAGCACAAGGGTCACAGCCTCACAGCCTTAAACCAGCACATCCAACACTATGGCAGGATAACTGCCCCGGCTCAGATCAGAAGGAGCACAGCTGGATTCCCGCAGGGCTGTGCCCAAACCCTGCCTTTTGGCTGCCTCAGGACAGAGCTGTTCCTTGTCCTCCTACACTTCATCTGCTTGTCTGGAACCCCCACACAGGTCACAGTGTTCTGACTGAAGATGTACACTCTCTGAAGACCTCTGGAAAATCCTTTCAGTGTAAACAAGCTGAGCATTAAGGGCCAGGAAAAGTGGCTGTCACAGGACAATTGTTGTCATCAAAGCACTTAGGAATGTTCTTCAGCATTCATTTGGGTGGACCTGGAAGCTTCTAAATCCTGTTATCACAGGAAGGCTTGAGCAGACATAATTTTTACTGCAGGACTGGGCTCCTCTGCACTCTGTTGCCTCACTTTCCTGTTGTGCGTGTAGAACACACCTTACATACCCAAACGTACTGGTTTGTTTCGGTTTGGGGTTTTTTTAATGGAAAAGAGATAGGAATAAGTTTATCCATTAGAGTGTCATCTGTCATTGCCTGGGTAGCACAGCCCAAAAGTGAAAGCAGAATGTTTACGTTAACCATGTGTTTCACTATTTTTAGAAAATGGGCTATTGGAATTCACATCCTCTGTAGACTGTTGCAGGGAAAGATACCATGAAGTCCAAAACAAAGTACTATTCACAGTAAAAAGGGCTATTTTGCATGTGTTCAGCACTTTTTGTGTTTACAGGGATGGTTGGATCACATTAGTTACTTAATAGAGTAAAGCTGAGTTGGAATTTAATGTTTCTGGAGAGATTTCTGGTTTCCTTGAAGTGCCAAGCATATTGACTCTTTAAAATTGAAAAAAAGGAGAATGACATTCATGATCCTATTGGGATCTGCCTTATTCAACACAATTTTTCTGATGGCAATCCACCTCTTCAGCTTGAGTTACTCTGTTCTCTATAGTGATGCTTCACGCTCACTTGTCACTTCAAAGAGTCTGAGCCCTGTTTTAAGCCTGGGGAGAAGACAGGTATATTTCTCGGGTTTGGGAAGTGTGCCAGACTGCAGACCAATACTTCTGCTGTGGGGATGGATGGATGCATGCATGGATGGATGGATGGATACAAGGCTTTTCCTGTGACTCAGCCATCTCATGGCTGTCACCTCTGCAGCAACAGCAGAAGATTTTGTCTTTACTCTGTGACCATCCTGCACTGATTCGTTAATGTTAACACAGGAGGAGCTGTCCCTACCACGTAAAAAAATTAAGCCCACTTTCACCAAATTACAAGTAAATGTAATCAGACCAGGGGAATGTAATCAGACCAGGGGAAACACAAATGCACAGCATAGACCACTTACTGACTGTCAGCTCTGTGACTCTTTCATTGATGCTTTCCAGCAAATGCCTTTTTTCTTACTGAGTGAGCTACTCTGATTAATTAGGAAAAGGCTAATAAAATTGGTATCATGATTTAACGTCTTTCAAAAAAACATGTGATCGGTCAGTCATGCATTGTTTCAATAAATACAAAAAATTGATTAATAAAGTCTACAGCATTTTGTTTCATAAACTACATTACATTATTTTGATATATCTTTAAAGACCTGTGACATTTACATAATTAATCTACAAACGATGGTACACCTGTAGATTGCGCTGGTTTTACATTCATAGCCCACGAGATAACATCACAGAAAACAGGATAATAGAGTACACTTTAAAAGTGTGCACGCGTTGTGCATTCCCCACATTTCTTTGTATTTTTATTTTGTTAGCCTGATGTTTTGTCCCCTGGGGAATCTGTTTTATTATATTAATCAGGGAATGGTTGCCTTAGTCAAACAGAGAAGTGTGGAATGACTCCTCTGTCAGTGGGGAGGGAAGGAAGCAAGCACACACAAGTACGAAGTTTGTTTCCATTTCTTCTGACCCTCTTTCTGCTAGTTAACAGGTTTTGGTTTTATGTATGCATAAGGCAAGAGATAAGAGAATTAAAGTCCTGAACTTTGAAGCCCTTGACTACAGAGAATTGGTGGAAAATATATTAAAGAAGCTTGGAGATGCAGGATAGCTCAAATCCTTTATAAGATATTTTTAGAATGGGGAAATAAATGAAAGACTAAGGAAAAAATAAGATACACTTGATAATAAAACACGAATATTTAAATTTATGATCTTTCAATGCAGCATTCAAAAACTCTATACCAGGAGTGACAATATCTGTGCCACATCATTCAAGGCATGACCAGAGTTGGTGATTAGTTTGCCTAAGAAACAAGTGACCTTTGACTTTACTTTTAAAGAGTGCTGGGGAATGCACTTCAGACATGGATCATTTTACTGGGTTAAATTTATTTATAACGTATGCCTTCATAGATAATTTTTTTCTTAATACATAACAGGAAATGATTTATGAAATATTTATGTGTTTTTATGGCATTAACTGAGGTTCAAGCAAGGACTTCTTGCAGACAGGGAATTTTACCTTACTCTGCTTTAATGGAGGCAATCTGTTTAGTGGGCAGAGAGAGACATTCTCAGTAAAGCCGGGACAAGAGGGGAGCAGTACATGTCCAGACCAGAAATATATTTTATATGCCACATATATTGCAGTTCAAATTGCAACTTCTTAATTTGGCAATTACTTTTCAGTTTTTTAAGCATGTTCTTCTTTTTGAATTCATGTTAAAAGCCTGCTTTACCCTTATTGATCTATTTTTGCTCTTTAATCTTTCACCTTTTTATTCTATTATGTTAAAACGTACAGCTAAGGATACCCTCCCAAGCTTTTTCTTCATCACTGGCGTATATACTTAGATATACTTGGGATTCACCCTGCTCAAAAGCATATACTCTGAGATGTCACTTATCAGCACCTCAGAATGTATCAGCAAACCCTGCACCCGACTTCTCAAACAGGTTATCTGCGTTGGACCCATATGAACCTGGGTTCACATCTCTACCAGTCAAAGCTGACACCTCCGAGGGTGCTTAGGCTTAAGTAGTTGAGTCTCTTTGGAGTTCTTTGCTTGCTAAAAGCAATCCAGACTGAGAAGTACCTTTTCCCTCGATTGCATGACTAGAACTTTCTTGTGAGTTGGAAGCTCCTGTGAAGGTATTTAAATATATATATATATATATATGCTATATATATATATGTATCCTGTGAAGGTATTTAAACTATGTGCATACTCTTCCACCAAAAAAACCACCCCAACCAACCAGCCAACCCACCCCCAAAAAATTCAAATCATATCTTGTTACTATATATTTCCTCTTGGATGGTCATGATAGGTTGTGTCTTGGCTGCCTGGCTGTGTTCATACTACTACTGTTTTCATTTATCAAGAGTTATTATTCATCTCGCAAAGCTGTGAGAAAAATAAAATTGTCATTGAAAGGTAGAAATGAAGACCATGGCTTTAATTCAGATGACAGAAACAGAAAGAGAAGACAAGATGTAATCCAAGTGCCTGAATTCTCTTTAGGTACCATAATTGCTTCAAACAGTTGAACAACATGATTTAAAAGAAACTAATAGGATAGTTTTTTGTATAGATATTATTGATCTCTGAGATTAATCCCTGATCTCTAAGATCTCTGTTCCTTTTGGGAGGAAATTATAGACTGGAGAACCCAAATATCTCCTTTGTGAAACAATTTTCTGCTGTGGTAGCAGAACAAAGGACAGAGTGAGCATTCCCCTACATGTGGAAAGGTCACAGTCATGAAAGAGATCTCATCACCTACAGCTCCTACACTGACATGATTTATTCTTTAATGAGTCCGCAGTTTGCAGGTTTAACACTTGTATAGAACTGTCAACAAATAGTATTCCTGACACTATTAGCTAATGAATTTGACTCTTACTCAAAAAAATGCAGGGAAATGTAGGAAAAAATCATGTTTTAATTAAATTAGCACTCACTAGCAACTGGAGTATGTCTAGAGAAACTAAAATTGCAGTAAGGTACCATTTAGAGAAGAGGCTGTGAGAGTGATCTAACCAACTGCACATAGAAATGTAACATTGTGGCCCTTCAAATGCTCTGGAAATAGGCAGATATATTCTGTGCTGATTACAGCATTAAAGTTTACAGCATGATCCTGATAAAACTATCACAGATTTACACCAGAACTGGAATGAAGGAATTCTGCTCATTTAATTAGGCAAGTGAATTGCAATGAGTACTTGGGGAAGTGTCTATTGGCAGTTGTGATGGATGTTCCTGCTGAGTGTGATGATATTCCTGGGACAAGGAGTTCACCAGCAGAAGCCACCCTGTATTTTACCCCTGGCACTGCCAAGAGGGAGCTGTGTGAGAGGCACGGGCCAGTAGGCAGCACACTTCTGTCCCAAATACAAAATCCAAGAACAGTTGGCAATTGATACAACAGCCATTATCTATTACCTCTTATTAGTGCTCTGCAGATGGACAGAGATGATTCCCAACCCAAGCACTTTGCCGTCTCCATAGCTCCTACCTACCCCTGTATCCAGTGGATAGCTTCCCCACTGCTCCCAGGAGTCTGGCCAAGAGCTCTTAGCCAGCTGCTTTCACACCTACCTGTTTGAGGCATCCTTGGCTGATTTAAGTCAAGAAATTCAGGGGGATGGAGCTGCCTTCCATGTGATCATCTTGTTTTAAGGAAAGCAAGGAACTCCCAGCTTCAGGACCTATTCAGTTATACAAGACAACAGCGTGTGCTGATCCATGCTCGTCTCTCTGGCTGCCAGGCACCTGGATAGAAAAGCATGACTGCTGTGAAAAATTCCAGGATCATGCCAAATGTAGCTGTCCTATGCAGGTCTCTGAGCAAAATACTACCCAAATGAATAAGGGATCACCTTTTCAGCTAGCAGCCTTGTCGTGCAAGTTGCTGGAGGCCCCGGATGAAGCACTGCTTTACCAAGGAGGCTCTTAAACCAGATTTGAAGCAGTCTGATGCTGCTAAGTGTTGCTGATAGCAATTCAGTATTCAGTGGCCATAATGGAAAAGCAGGATACAGAACAAACTCAGGATCAATGCAGTGACCAGTGCGTCCCATGAGACCTCAGAGGTGGCTGAGACGATACATGAGGTTAAACTGGGCACTTTAAAACACCAGCTCAAGCAGAAAATCATGCACAATTTTCATAGGTGAAAGCAGGCCCTCTGACCACTAAACAAGGGACCTGCAAACACAAGCAACTTCAGTGTCACTCAAACTGGCAGGCACAGTGTTGCAACCCAGAAGATTCAAGTGCCCCACTGAGTGAGCAGGTGAATAACCCACACCGTGTTTGTGGGCACCAGGAACAGATGGACAGCCTTGGGGCACTGACAGCTCCACAAGTCCAGGTTCCATCTCTCACACTGGCCAAAGCTGCCATCTGCATGTGCTTCCAGCCTTCAAGGGAGTTGCACTTTTAAGCCTTACTTTTATAGCTCAAAAATATAAAATCTGTCACACACAAACAAGTTAGAAGAAGCAATAAGCCAAATTTCCTATAACATGCCAGCTATTGTTCTTTTCTTATACTGTTGTTCATTAGGGTTGGCAAAGGTTATCTGGGGAACTGGAGGACTGTATCACACATTATTTGTCACATACCCAGCACTAAGCAATGTGCTCACTGATACAGTCAGTAAATCCCATGTTCACCAATTCCTGTAAAGAAAACTCCCTCAGGTCAGCTAGTAACTCTCGCTGTAATAAAAATTTCCCATCAAGATCCTATTCTCTCCTCAAAGTTTTTGACTACCTATAAGCCATGTATTATTCCAGAGTCATCACAGGACACAGTTGTGTCCACAGATCCATCTTTCCTAATATATTTTTCTGTCTCATTTTTGGATTTTGCTGCTGGATGTCACCAATCTGTGTCAGCATTCAGTCTGAAATGGGGGAGGAAAAAATGTCCTGTTCCCTCACCTTGGAGTTTGAGCAGGTCCTACAAATGCCCTCAATGGTCCTGTTATCACTTGCTGTATGTAATGCCTCCTAATCTCTTTTCTGACTGGAACAGTGTGGGGAGGCCAGTAACTGTATTTGCACGCACCAGTGTCTTGCAGTGTGATTTAAACACAAGTAATGCACAGGATTAAAGAAATGTTATTTTTCAAAACAAATGGCAAACAAATCCCTGTGTCCTGCTCTACCACTGTTGGCTGGATTATCCATTTCACAGTTTGTCATTCACCTTTTTTTTGCGCTCTTAACAAAACAACAAACTGGAGATGAACATGTGGATTTTGTCATAAATGGAAGATGAATGGGTAGATTTTTTCATCCCTACTGAAATCCCCTATACATAAAAGAAATCAGCTAAAGAGGATCCTGATTTAGAGGTTTTAGTTTGTAGCCAAGACTTCTCTCAGCTCTAGGACAAGAGTAAAACAAAAGAAGTATCTAATTTTTTAGTATCTAATTTAGGCTTTTACTGCACTAAACTACTTAAGTTTTATAAACAATAATAATCATCCTAGATGGCTGGTTTGGTTTTTTTGAGGTTTTTTTTGGTTTTGTTTTCGGGTTTTTTTTAAGTTAAAGAGTAAAGCTGAAGTATCCAGTTTGTTAGTAAAATACAGTTAATACAGTGTATTTTTATATCTATCAAATTCAATTCAATAGCTTCAAGTGAGAATTAAGTAAAGCACAAAAATGAGCACAGATGAAAAAAGACTGAATTCACTGTTTCAGGATGTTTTGTAAAAGGGATCTGTTTATATCCTGAGCTTTCAATACGAGTCTTTTCTAGGAGGTGGTCTGGGGTGAATTGTGTCCCTTAAAGCAATTTTAGTGGAAGTTGCAATACATACAGGATTCTGGGGATGAGGATTTTTCTGCTTATTAGATGTTGTTTTGGTCTCAGCAATCCAAGCTGGCACAAAGTACCTCAACTTTCCCATTGCTGGGTCTGGCCTCCTACACAATCAGGACAATTATGGGGTTTGCTGGTTCAAATTCTTGCTCATTTTCCATAGGGCCTGACCCTCTTCTATGAGACTGACATGTTTAGGGAGGAACTCCATCAAAAGAAACTTGCATGTTTATGCATATCTACTCATAAAAAGCTTTAGTGGCCAGAAAAGTGTTTTATATTTACTCCGTTTGCCAGTTTTCTATGAAAGCCAAAAGGATCTGGAATTAAATGATCTGCATTCAATACAAGCCATTAATGTATCCAAGCACTGTTGGATGTTGAAGCAGAAAATCATAGCTTTGCTTGATAATGATGTCTTTCAGAAAATAGACACCATACTTTACTGAGCTGCGGTTGACAGAAATAATTGCTATCGTGAATATATGCAACCTCTCACAAATACATTTCCTTATGCTTTTATCAAACTTTGAGGAAAAGATTTGCCTGACCAACAGCGCTTATAGCTATAAGTCCTCACGTAGCTTAAATAAAATTAATTGAAGGTTTAAAGAAAGTTTAATTGAATCTACAGACTTAAGAGCATGGAGTCACTATATTTAGCACAAGGATAAATCCACAGCTCCCTTTTGGTCACATAAAACCTATTTACAAAAGAGAAATAGACATTTTAAGATCCCTTACTCTCATGAGTAGCATGCATGCAAGTGGACAGGCCTTTTGTTTATTGTAGTCTGCAATGGAAACCACTGAGAACTTAAGAATGTGCTTCCAAACTGACCCCTAAACCCATCTGCCTCAGTCCCCTGAACGTGCTGGTGTGAGCTGTGCCAGTAAGAAAGGACTAAGCAGGAGAAAAAGCTGTAAGTGGCTGCAGTTCACAACATGGGACGCTATAGCTGAAGACAATAAACACTGGCTTATTTTATAAATGGGAACATGTAAATTTAAAAACCTTCTTGTTTCGTTAACAAAGGAACTCAATTAAGCAGAAGAATTACTTTGGCTTATGAATAAGCAAAACAAAACACAGGAAAGGAAGCCAGTCTTCAAACAGAACACACCGAAAGAATGAGATACCACACCAGGCTGTCAGTGAAGCACAAGAAGATTTGAATTACCCTCTCAGAGTGATACGCGTGACTTTCAAAGCATGTACACCAGGTCTTTCAACTTGCAAGTATGCATATGTCTGAGATGGCCATGTCAGCTAAGGCTAAACAAAAACATTCAGAACAAACATCTCTTGAGTATTTTCCAGTAAGTACAGCTGAGGGTAAAATCAAATAGATAAATAAATAAATAAATAAATAAACAACCCAAATGAAATCTGAGAAATAAAATGGAACAGGCTTATTACTCATCCTTCTTGATTTTTCCCTTAAACAGTTTTCTATAGGCCAACAAATTACAAACATGTAAATTCTCATACTATTATCTGTCTATTTCTTTATAAACAATAGCCTGAATACCAGTGAAATAACTGTGTAGATTTATAGACGGCATTCTTTGGCCACATTAGAAATTGCCTACAGACAATTTCGACATCTGCACTTGTGTCCAAAGCAGAGCCAAGGCCCTCTTTGGGCTTTCCATCTGCAAGCACAGAAATACTGCAACAAGCAACCTGCAGTAAAAAGTACTCTGACAATCTGACTATTACAAATTTGGATTTTTTTTTCTTCATTTTTGACAAACTAGAGCTGATGACCATCCCCTCAAAGATGCCCAATCCCCACTTGAAATGCAACCACAAACAGAGCCAGGTGGTGTTTAACTTTGTGAGTGGAAGATAAGGGTGTTTTGTTTCTGATGTTGATGCATAAAAATAAGATAACGTACCAAAAAATATGGCAAGTTTTAAGTGCTTTACTCCCCATTCCTCCTCCCTGGCTCTGGGACCAATGCAAAGCTTACCCCACCTGCTGAGACATTTACCCCTTGGTTACCATGTGTAGTAAGGCTCATTCCCCACTTACCCACTGGGGAGTATGGCACAGGCAGTGTTTAGTGTTTCCCTAGCTGCAATTTGTGACTTTTCTGTTTCATTCCTTGGCTTTGCATCTCTGAGAAGAGTCTGGCTCTGTCCTCCTTGTAGCATTCACCCCAAGGGAGCTGAAGGCAGCAATGAGGTGCTCTCTGCCTTCTGCTCTCTCTACCGAGCAAAAACCCATCTCCCTCAGTCCCTCTGCATGTGGACGTGGTCCAAACAAAACCATCTTGGTGGACCTCTGCTGGATCCCCACCACTTGTCAGCGTCCCTCCTGTCCTGGGATGCCCCAAACAGGACACGCTGCTTATGATGTGACTCTACAAGTGCCACGTGGAAAGGAGCAATGACCTCCCTCAACCGGCTGGACATGTCTATACTCCAAATATTGCCTGTTTTAGACTCCTTGAGGACCTGGGAGTCAGCCTGGGCCAGAACACAGTCCAGCCTCTGTGTTCTCAACTTTTCTTTCAGTGTTGTCTTCCAGCATTTTGTAAAAACAGAGAAGCTTCTCCCTATCTGCCTCCTGCCTTGGGGTTCCTGCATTTTTTTTCTTCCTCCAGCCTGACCTTTAGCCTATGCCTTCTGGAGTCACTTCCCAGTGACACTAAATTTTAGCTTTCATCTATCTGACAGGGTTGCAGCCTCATCACATACTTTGTAGTCATGCTGTGTAGCCCAGAAGGTGTAAATGACTGATGTGCTTGCTTTATGGCCACACGTTACACGTTTGTGCTAAAGCATGGAAGAACTTAGTTCAAAATCCAGACATAATACAGGGGTTCCCAGCACAAAAAGGGTGTTTGTCAACAGCTTCCACACAGTCCCCTTGCATTAGAAACAGGAAATTCTGTGGTATCTCAACTATTGCCATATGAAAGACTTTTCCAAGCTTTTAATTTTTAATACTCTTGGATAGTCACCAAGTTGCTATATTCATCCTGGCTGCAAACCACAGAAATTCCCTTAGTCTGATACATGTGTTTTTGTGTCAGTATGGAGAACCTTAGGAAAGAGTCAGGGAAAATAGGTACTGTGCTCATCTCCGGTGATGTTGCTTCAGAAAAGTCTTGCAACAGAAATGGATGAAATGTATTCCTACACTACTACACACAAAATACATCTCAGTTGTGCAGGAACTGCAGAAAAATGCAATCTTTTTGCAATGCGTCCTTGCTATTGATACTGAGGTCTGAACAAAATCTGTCCCTGCTTCACCAGCAAGCTGTTTTTTTACAAGATAAAACATGTCTCTCCTAAATTCAGAAACACAGCTCTGCAAGATAATGGTAGTTTTCTTTTTAACATTAATGTGGCAAAAGCAATGCCCATACAAGCAGCCCTGGGCTGTGGACAGAAAGCCTAGCCCCGTACCTGGCAGAGCTTCATTTTGTCATGCATGGGATGAACGTGCTAATTATGGTTATATAAATCTTGCACGAGGTTTCGCAGGTTTTTTGGTACAATGCTGGCACTGTAAAGTGCTGCTGATGTTATCTTAAGCCACCAGAGTTTTCATTTATTTAGAAAACAGGCATGCTTATTTATAATGCTGTTGGGGTTAAATTCTAGAGCAGACAGTCGTGCTGGCTTCCTCCACAAGGTTTGCCATGTTAAAGCTACTTTTGTCTACCAGCTGTATCCGGTACCTGTGCTCCAGTTTGAAAACTGTGACTACTCCCTTCATACTACCTGCTTCCCTGCTGTGCAGAAACAGGGCTGTTCACTCTTTTTCAGTGTTTCCTGTTCGCAGGCATAAGTGGGCCATCATTTGGGCCCATACAAATTAGAGACACACGTTTGGAGCAGACGCCGCTCGTTCACCCGCGGGTGTTTGGGAAGTGCCTCTCTGGCTCACGTTTCGCCTGTTGTTGTGTAAGGGCAGCTGGCGAGGGAGAGGACCCAGGCAATTTGGTTCTCAGTAATGAAGCCCCAAGAGGTCACACGACTCACGCCCTCCGCGATCCTGCAGATGCTTTCCATCAGCAGCCGGCAGGGATGTGCCTCCAGGAAGGCTCCCAACCAGATGCTCCGCACAGGCTGTTCCTGCTGCTCCGGCACGGCTTTGCCTGGAAGGGCGCTCTGGGCTGCACACGCCTGACGGGGGAACAAGGGCAGGGGAGAGAGAGGCAGCTAGGACTTACCACAGCCCCAGCAAACTTCTGGGCATCAGCGGGCTGCACATCTCACAGGCAAGGGAGAGGAAATCGCAGGATGCCTTGGAGGGATTACTGGGCTGCTGGTTAGGATCAAACTTCCAGGGGTATGAGGATTATCATGAGAAAACTGCAGAATAGGGAAAGATTTCTTCATTGCATTAGTCAGAGTCAGAATGCCTGCACTGCAAATTTTACTCTCCTTAATGCCAGGTTTGATTTTGGCTCAGTTAGAAACAATCTCCACTCCTTACATATTTGAGGCATGAATAAATAAATAAATAAATAAATATATGTACATAAAAATGTTTTAAAAATATTTTTCTTTGAGCTTTGCTATAAAATGAAGCTATAAAACTTCAGAACTGCACCTCAAGCTGAATGTTTTGGAGCAACCTAAACAACACACAAGCACAGATTAATGCAAGCTGGGGTCTCTCCTAAGGCAGTTTATATTTCTATTTTTTAAAAGCTAGCCTTCTTGCTTTGTTTAAATTTCCAAAATTGAAGTATCTTTTAACAGCTTTGTAACATGAATATGATGCTTAAGTAAGGGAAAAAATTAATCACTTTGCATTTGTTTACTTTGTTTACCATTACACTTTATGCTAATCTTGCTAATTAAGTTTCAATAGCAGCAGCACTTTCCAAAAATATGATACATGATTTAAATACCAATTGAAAGGAAATAAAAGTGTCAATATTACCTTAGCTTTTATGCTTCCATCTACTAATATTAATTTCCCTCCTATTTTAACTAAGATTTACAACTTAAGTGGTACAATAGCAAATATTTGCCAGCACAAGTTTTTACAGTAAGCAAGAACATTTCACTCAGTTTTCTTTTTCCCAATGAGTTTTACTAGATGATGCTTTTATGTTAGAATTGATAGCTCTAGCTTTAACCATCAGAAGGCAAAAACTGCTGCATTTAAATATGAGGCCAAAAAGTCAATAGACAAAGTCTCACTGGTATTGAATGATTTAGGATCAGCCTCATTCCCACCTTCCTGCAGACATTTGACAGCCTTAAATTTCATCAATATTGAGTAAGACTACTTTCAAGATTTGTTTCCTTATATGATTTTCTTTTTCCCAGGGACTCAAGAACTGATTTAAGCCTGAACTATTTGAAGGCATTTATTTGAAGGCTGCATTTGGTTTTGACTGCAGTTTCCCCATCTGCCTCATAAAGTAAATTAGAAACCTTCTCATGTCTAACAAGTTTATGGAAGGCCAGCTTACAGAAAGCTGCTATCTGCATTACACCACTGTCATAATCTGGTTTATTTGGCAGTGCTGGTCTGGACAAGCCCTGGATGAACTCTCCCTTTTTATGCAAAGCAACCTCTTTCTTCTAAGAGTTAAAGTTGAAAGGCAGGTCAGTGTGGTCCAGACAATCTCTGTGTTATCACATGCCATTAATTGTGCCTTGTCCTTTATCTCCTGAGTGATACATTCATTAGGCCGAAGCATGTATTGCTTAATGAGACATTTTGACTTTATTACTCTTTCCCAACTGTTCAGGGAAATTTATATTTGTAAGTTTAAAGCACAGCCAAATTGACAGTGATAGACAGTTTGGCGTTAGGCACTTTTTTCCAAGATTTAGTCCAACACTGTCTTATTGAATACAGCTGCAAGATTCAGATCTTACAGATGGTCACCACAATTCTCAGAGACTAGAAAGCCAAGACATTGGTGCCAGCTTATGTAATGACCCTTAAAGTACTGACATGTACAAGAAAATCCACATGTCCTTACCGTGCCTTTTTTCCTAAGCAGGCATGGTTGGAAAGGGGACTTTAACTGAGTGGTGTTCTCTGAGAGGCTGGTGTTACCCGAGATGGATGTGAGGGTATCCACTCTGGTCTTGTGCCTGGGAAGGAACACAGCCAGGCTGTTAATGACAGCTTTCCCATGGTGGTGGGAAAGAAGGACAGCAGACAATCTTTGCTAGCATAGTTTCTCTCCAGGACACATTGACCTTCTCATAGCAAATAATGGTAATTTTTTTACCACTGGACACATAAACACTGTTTTTATTTTCTGTGGGCTGTTCTGCAGGGAAAGAAAAAAACCCCAAGCCCAACAAAAATTAAGCTGCAGTCAGTAAACCAGTTTTTTATTTCCCTCCTCTTTCTGCATGCATGGATCCTAGGGCTCATATTTCATGGAAAACCCAAACATAGCCTGTAATGGTTTGCAAAAACAAGGGGGGAGGTTGTTTCAAGGGTTCTCGTTTTCCTTCACTGCAGTTTGGAATCCATCTTCCAGTCCTAGGTCCCACTCCTTACCCAGCCACTGACATCTTTACATGTGGCTGATTGCTGAGTTTGATGTCACAAAGGGACAAGAGTGACACAGAAAGTAAGAACTGGAAAGGCATAAACCTGTGTTACAAGAAGCAGATCCTATTTTTACACAAAAGTAAGGGTTGCTGAACATCTGAAAGGAACAGAACTTCCTGCTGACAAAATATAATGATCTAATTTTGTCTGATGCTTCTTTGAGGCATCAGCACCTCCCTGAGAAGGAGGAGGAAACTGCACGGTATTTTGAGCGCAGACGATCCAGCAGGCAGTCTCCTAAAACCCCCATAGAACACTTTCTCTAGATTTTCACTGAGCAAATTAGTATGAGTGTAGAATTTATTTTAACATGATAAAATTATATTCCTTTGTTTGCCCAGTTGCAGAGATCTTGTTAAAAAATTCTGAGAACTGAATTTCCTGACGTGTTTTGCTTTAATTAATTGTATGTGCTTTAAATATGATTATGAAATAATATTTGGACTATTATTAAAATTTAATATTCTCTTTTAATAAAATTTTTATTCTATCAATAAAAATGATAGAATTAAAAATGACATGGTCTCACCTTAATCTAGTTTGGTCTCTTAATTGGAAAATATATAATTATATATCTATATTTTTTTTGAGAATAATGTTTTGATAGCAGGAAGCAGGATGGAGAGATACTAAGTTCTAGATGCATAGATAGACCCTGTTCAAAACTCAATTGAATAAAATCAAACCATGCCAATTTAAATCAACTGCAAATCTGGCCTCTATGTTGTTTTCCCTTTGGACAGAGGGATCTGCAATGCATCCACCGGTCATATTAAAAAATGATCCAAGGTTATTCAGCCAGAGAAATCATTTAGCTGTTTGATTTTGCACTGTGGGTGATCATACAATTTTGGCTCTCAGAAAGAAAATAAGAAAATTGGTCTAAATTCTATATCCTTCTTGTCTGCCCTATTTAAAAGAGGTTAGTAGCATTAAAAAGTCCCCCCTGAACTACAAGTCACTACCATGGTGCAAGGCTGAAGGCTTTGAGGAACTGACCAGTGCTTGGAGAGGTGGAGAAAATCTGGGAGGTGAGGAAGAAAGGGGATGTGACCATTTGGGACAAGGAGAGACCAGGCAAGGGGAGAGGAGTGTGAAAGCTCTAAAAGAAATGAAGGAAGAGAAGAAATCTGGATGCAGGAGCAACACACTTTGTAGGTAACAAAAAAGTAGACCTTAGAAGAGTGTGCATTCAAGAAGTTTGCCAGAACCTTCCTTTCTGTCCTCATTGCCCTTCACTCCCTGCCCCATTCATCACCACCAAGCTCTCTGCTCCTGCAGCCACCTGCACAGGGGAAACATCCACTTGCCTTGCACCCCCTTACGGGAGAGACCTCCACCTGCTCCTTCCCAGTGCCGTTCCAAAGGCCCAGATCCCACCCAGATGACCTGGTTCTTGCCAAACATCTCATTAATATTTGTGTCACCAGTGTGTCACGGTTACCTCAGCAAACAACCTAAATGCTCTTACACAGGCTGCTCACTGTGAGTTCCCTACAGCACAAAGCACTGCAGGCTGCACCTCCCACAAGACCTCCAAACACCAGTGCTGACAGACACAGAGGAGCCACACGCCGTGGCCCCAGCTCCCGGCAGCTCCCTGGGCCCCTGGCTTCGCTCCAAACAGCCCCTGCTGGGCACCTTTGTGTCCCAGCCCCAGGGGCCCTTTGGTGGCACCCTCACACCCTGAGACAAAGCACAGCTGCTTCCCGCCGGGCTGGCACAGATACAGCTTGCACCAAATAGAAGCTCCTGGACCTCAGCCTCCTTTGTTTTCCTCTGCTGGATCTGTCCCTTGCTGCTGCACTCCCTGGGGATCGTGCAGAACATTTTAGTAGTGCCGACACCATGACTCAGTGCTAACCAAAATATTCATGTTCCCTTGTCGCCTTTTTTATATTTTGGTAAGCAATTATTTGAACACCTTTTTCTTACTAGCCTGCTAGATTGAAGACAAAAATACTTAGAATTTACCCCATGCCACACAGAAAACTGTGAAGCTGTTCACTAAACTGCTGCCATCTGCCAGACACTCATTTAAATACACTGCATATAGCAAAAGTGGATTGGATTAAAGAAGGTCTTGAAAATATATTCTTATTGTCTGAGATTAAGCCAAATACCTCTTTTCTTTTTTTTCCTCCTTAGCCTAAGCTTATCTGTATTTATTCCAAGGAACTGTACTGACATGGTCTCCTTAGAGATTTTTTTATAATCTTTGGCATAGGCAAAAGCCTTAATAATTTCCTTGACGTTTGCTGTTTATTTAGGGCCAATGTAAGCCATCTATTATATATCCCAATCCTTAAATGACCCTTAAATGGCAATTTAATCACATTTTTCTCAGAATCAATACTGTTGTTGGCAAAAAATCCATCTAGGATTGCTAAGCACTAATATTGTAGTCTAATGACTATGACTACTCTAATAAATTCAATCCATTTTACTGTCCTTCACAGGGGTTCCAGAAATTGCAGTTTGGAGTCTAGACAGGTTTATATTTTTTGCATGAACTTGAGACATGTAGTTTCTCACTCCTCAAATCAGTACATTTTTGCCACACACAAGGAAGAATGTTTCTTCAGCTATCAGATATCTCATGTCCTTGTATTCAACTTGAAATTTCCACAACTGGGGCTAAAAAGCAATCTTTTTATGAGGTTTTTTGCCAGATGCCCAAAGCTTACTTAGAGCCCCCAGTCCTTCTGTTCCAGTGCTCCAGCCCCTCCTGCATCTGATGACTTTCTGATTCTTTTCATCCTCTTAATTTCATTGTTCCCGGCACCACCGACATCACTTGGGTTTGCAAACCTCCGTTCAGTTTAAAATTAAGAAACTTTCAGTTTTCTACTGGAATAATAATTCCATCATGCTCTGGAGCTCATGTCCATCGACCCCTGCAGATGCCCTGGTTCCAGGAGTCCTGGTCCCTCCAGAGGCGTGGAGTTGTGTGCAGCTTGCTTGGTGCCACAGGGAAGCATCGAAGCATAGGCTGAACAAGAGGGGGCTGGGGCAAGGCAGCAGACACGGGCAAAGGCGGGACACTGAGCCATGGCAAGGCCTCAGGGGGGATATAAAGAAGCCTCTTCCCCAAGGGAACTCTGTAAAATTTCTTGCAATAGAAGGTTTCTTAACTGAGAGCAGGGAAAGGGCACACATGCTCTCTTTCAAAGTCAAAGAGGGCTGGCAAAGGCTGTGTTCAGATCCTTTTATTTTAATCTGCTTTCTTTTGGATTTCCTCTGTTTCATATATGACCTTGTTCCATATCATATAAACAAATCTGATTTTCTTTTTTGTCTGTTTGCTTTGAACAAGGGTGCAGACAGATCTCAAAATCTTGGCTGACTTGGGATCCTGTCACCCTTCCTAAACTAAAAGAGCTCTTGTCACCCGTGTGCCAATGCACTGATGTCTCTTCTGGCACTTCAAACCACCACACGCTTCCTACCGAGGGTGACCACTGTTCTGGTTTGTATATGCTGTGACAAACCTGACATGTGATATGTTTTGTGTTGTGTTCTCAAATTTCTTCAACTGGACTGTTTTAGTTCCTCTATCATCTCCTGGATGTGAGAAGATAATCTGCTTTCCACACATTTATTTTGAATTGCACTGACTAGCCAACCTCTATTTATTTTATCAGGGTTTTGTTCTGGTCCTGCAGTAGTATCCAATAAAATTTTGTCCTAGATCCCAGTTCCTGTCTTTTATTAGCATTTCAGCACCCTCTTCTTACATGGTATTTAGAGATCTCTGCCTTTTATAACCTTCCTCTTCTTCTTTCCTTTCCCTGATTGACATCACTTAATTCTTGAACAACACACAGAAAACTGTTATTCAAAAAAGAAAAATGGGCTGTGTTCATTTGTTTGGTAAGGAATCTTCTGGAAGAAGATCATTGCTTTCATAAGGAATTAGCTTGATGATTTTCATGAACAAAATTTTTAAGAGGCAAGAGAAAACTGGAAAATAAATTATTTAAATTGAACCATGAGACGAAAAAAAGAGAAACCATGACCCAGAAACTGAAAATTTTCTTCATAGCTGTCTAAAACTCCTCCAAGTATTCAATCTCTAAATAGAGATGTGGATGAAGACGAAAGATTGTATAGGATGGCTGTTATTATCTGTGGTAATCTCTGCAATGCCGTGGAGTTTTTCTACAACAGACTCCCTATGGGAACTTTCAGTGGTTTTATTAAAAGAATAATAAGGTTCAACAGAAATGTTATAAGAAACCACCCAATTTAATTTAGATAATCCTAGAGGATTTAATTCTTGCATATTTTTACTGACATATTTGAATACACAATTATGCAGAGTTCCTGTTTTAGTTATAAGACACCTTATAAAATTGATACAGCATAACAAGTACAGACTAGTTTTCTAGAAGCATGGAAATGTAATTGTCCTTGGAATGACTCTATTTATTATCTCACTTGCGATTTTATGTACTTACTGCACTTATTTACAGTACTTCAGTTGAAAGCAGATGCAACTGTAAGACCACAATCATTACAGTTACTTACCTTATTTTACATTATCTATTTTTTGGTACTCTCTGGATGTTACTCATCACTGCACACATTTTCTGCTCGGGTTTCTCCCAGTATGTGTTCTCTGGCTCACATGGAATATTGCAGTGACAGCAACCTGAAAGTGGATTAGTGGGACACTTCATGTGAAGTATTCTGATTCGAGCTAAGTGGGAAATGAGATATGGAAAATAATGGGAGAACCTGAGTAAAATTATTATTTAATGGCTATGTCAGGTACTGGCAGAACCAGGGATGTGATGATATATTGATAAAAGAGTATGGCAGGTTCATTAAGACAATAGTTTACACAGTGAGATTCACAATATGTAGGGAAGACAGAATTCCTTGAAGCCTCTGATAATGATTACTTGAGAAAAGAAATTGGAAATTATCATGTATCATGGGGGAGTTTTCTTCTACAGATCTCCAAATCAAGAAAACCCTGGTAAAATCTCTCTAAGCATAACTATTTTATCATTTCACCTCTTTTTATTTTTTAACTCCATGAGCTGTTACCATTATTTTTTTTAATTTCTTGTTTAATAGCAAGGTGGTCTTAATTATCTTGTTTACAGTTCTAGTGAGAGGTATAGATGAGTGGCAGTGCTGGTTTTTCAATTACACTGCAGTGATTTGATTTGTGGCATAATAATCCATCTCTGCCTCACAGCAGTGAGGAAACCAATTATTTACCAAAATAGATGGAAAAAGACCCTTTTCTCAGCATGGATTTAAAGCAAGTAAATGAATAACTAATCCTTCCTTTGGTACTATCAGGAAAACCCAACACTTGGCACCATGACATGCAGTAAGGCCGAGTTTTAGAAGACTCCTTATTATTGCAGATGCCTTGTTTTCTGAAGCTTTCCCTCAAAATCAAAACTCTTAAGTGTGCAGCTCTATCTAGTTCCAGCTGTATTCCTTACATGGGAACTCTTTTTTTTATTTTTGTTTCCCCAGTGGGGTCTCATGATCAGATACACGAAAGCTGACACCACCTCCAGCAGTTTTAAGGCAGCCTACAAATCCTGAATCTTTGAGAGTGACCCTCAAAGCTTTTGTACAAATCGGAGGATTTTGTTCAGGCTTCAATTCCCTCTGTCCAGGCACGGAACAAGATGGTCCAAACACTTCCTTCAAGCATTTCCTCAGAGGGTCTGTGTGCTGTGCAGTCAGCGTGGGAGAAGAGCATGGGATTAAATCCCCAGCCCAGAGCACCCAGGGAAAAGACTGAGCCCAGCAGGAGGCTGCACAAGCCAGTCTTTAAGGCATTCGGGTTAAATCCAGGGATCAGCCAAGGACTGAAAGGGTTCAAATGGCTCAAAGGACCCAGAAATACTCAGGTCCTTCCCGCAGACCTCTGAGTTGCACCTCTGTCTCTCCACCACCCCACCTAAACTTAGTTGCACAATCTGTCATTTTCCACTGAATTTATGTGGAATTTGGATACTAAATTCCCACTGAGTCCTGAGAAAACCACTTTAAAAACACAGGAAAACATCAGTCTGCATAATAAGGATATCTAAGTAAGGCCACACCTTAAAGGGGTATCTCTTAATGCAGTTTTGATGAGGGTAAATTTTCAAATGTCTCAGGTTTGTAACACAAGGACTCTTCCAGACAGAAAATTTTCAGAGTAAAGCACATAATGTCACTTATAAAAAATAAAAGCATGAAGTTTCACTTTCTCTTAACAGATGGAAGCAGCAGATGTGCCCAGATAATTTAATAATCTGTGGCAATATTAGTTTTAGATCCAAAGCAGTCTGAGAAAAAAACACCTTGGATTTTCCCCAAGGACATCAATAAAATAAAAATCAACTAACACCCAAATAGAAGAGGCTAATCACCACTACATTTTTTGCCAATTCACGTGGTAGTTGGGTGCAGTGTCACCTTGACACAGAATGCTGCTGCAGCAAAGGAAACCACACAACAAGAGCCATCTGCACGTGATAGAAATTAAATCAACTGCCCCGTGGTCAGCATTTCACCAGGCAATCCTTTAGGAAGGCTGCTCTGGAACACTGCAGGCTCCTGCTGGGATCGGGGGTCTGTAAATGGGCAGCCCCTGTAATTGTTTAAGACTGCAGCTGTGATGGGCTTTACTGCGGAGACGTGCAGCAGTGGGATTCAGTGGGCAATCCATCCAGAGCAATAAACACAAACAACCGGAATGAAGATCCTCGGTCAGTTTAGGATTTAGCGAGCAGAACTGATAACTGCTCCTTCCACTCCTTTCCCCGCTGTCATGCACAGCTGTGTAGCCTCTTACTGAGCCTGCAAGAGAGTTTCAGTGTGAAAATAAGCTGCACTCTGCTCACACATTACAGGGATTTTACACCCACGCTTTAAAGTAGTAGGACAAAGTGGCCTACAGATATTTCAGTGTCTTGAAAGAACCAGAATTATATACTGGACTCTTCTGATAGGAGTATTTCTTAATAATTCCTGTTCAATCTGCAATAAAATAATGACAGGAAGCACAAGTATTTTAAAACAGCATAAAATCATAAGATATCTTATCATGACACTTTTTTCTTTCATTTTAATTTTTTTCTAACTTCATTAGCTGCAGTCTTTAAAAGGATTTAAATTTCCTTGTTTAGGAGCAACTGGTTTGAATTATCTTGTTTACAGCTCTAGTGAGATCTATAGATTAGAGGCAATGCTGGTTTTCCCAGCCCTCTTCCTAGATGTCTTCTCCAACTCTCATCTTTCTTCATTTCTGTCCTCCCTTCCTGTAAAGGAAACATTCCTGCCCAACTCCCCTGCCTTCAGACTGCTTCACTCCTAATCCCATGGAAAGGTCCCTTCCTCATCAGTTAAAACAAACAAAAATCTTACCCCAAATGCCAAATCAACCCACCAACAAAACCCCATCATTGCAGCGTTAGCAAACCTGGATGAGAAAGGATATTGCTGCTTCCCTGTATCCCCCGAGGCACTCAGCACAGTCCTCCTGAGCCACGGGATGTCACTGTCACTCCCCGGGGACACACTCGGTACCACCCTGCAAAGATCAGGAGCCAAAGAAGGTGATGTCTTTCCTCGTCCCTTTTCACTTCCCCTCAATCCCCCTGTGCCTCAGCACAGCTGCTGCGCTCTGGACTGACCCAAAGCTGCCCAGGTTTTACGTGTTTGCCACGGACAGGTCCTGCAGGGCCTCCCACCCCGTCTCAGCCTGGGAATGGCACAGGGAGGTGGATGAAACCCTTCTTGTTCGGCCGAGACACGGCTATTTCTGTGTGCAGTTATCTGAGGGCAGAGAGTCTGTGGCACCTCTGTGGTTTGAGAGGGTTTCTGTGCTCTGCTTTCACGTGGAGGTTTCTCAGCCCTCTTCAGCCTCCTGCTGTGTGCATAGATAGGATGGGACATCCCAAAAAATGACAAATCACTGCTGCTGTGGCATGGCCGTGGAGTGAATGATGACCGATTCAGTATGAGCTTCTCTCTCTGCCAAGCTGCTAAAAGAGTACAGAAATGGGACAGGCCTGATTTGACTCCCCCTGTGTGCCAAAAGCTTGAGCAGTGACTAGAATTAATCTAGGATTTTGGTAAGTAAAATGAAGCAGACGCTTGTCAAGGTTTTCCTAGCAGAGCAGCCTGAGATTTGCAAACTGCGTGTTCTGACTTAGATCAAAACCACAGAGCATGTTGGAGTTTAGCTTGGATTTGAGCTTTTCCAGAAACAACGGAAACTTGATATCACTTCAGATCAGAGATGAAACAAAGAAGTAAAATCTTCACTGCGGAGTTCAGCTTGTGGTCATGTCATGTGAAAGGAGGTCAGGTTACCAGTGACCGCACTGAAAGCTTTACTCATAGCTGAGTTCAGATATCATGAGAAGCAAAAAAGCTCTCCAATATCTGACCAAAAAACTTTGCAGCCTAGAAGTATTAATGAAATTAGCTTAGGTTAAAATTTGCTAAATAGTTATCTAAAGACAGCTAAAGCATCAACTCAGAGCAAAGTAATTCAGCTCAACAGAAAAAACACCAAGAAACTCTTGCATTGTTTTTGATGGTTTGGGCTTTTTTGCCTTGAAAATGCTGGCTGCAAATGATCTTCATGCTTTTGTGGCTAGATCAAATGTATTGGTAAAGGATAAAATTAAAATCATGTTCATGTCCTTAGATTATAAAAAGTCTTCTGAACAACTTTTAACTCTTTGTATGGTGGCTTTGGATGATGTTGTTCTGGGTATATTTGAAGAAAGAATAATGTATTAATCGTGTTATTTTCCTATTTTCCTAAAACACCCTTTCCTCCCTTTTGTTTGCTGTATTACTCTGTCCTTTCAGTGGCAGCCCCATGTGAATGGGGAAGAACAACCTTAGTCAAGGAGGTCTAGGACTTACAACACTTAAGTATGTTTGGAAGCTGGTTCTGGCAAATGTACAAGTCAGTCACACTGAGGAGTGCATTCACTTCTCTGTGGCACACCCCTGCTTCACCGCAACACAGCCTAATTGGAACACGAGACTCCCGGGATGATTTGAGTGAGAAAATTAGCAAGTAACTCTTTCTAATACGACAATTTGTCTAAGAAAACTCAAGTACTAGGGTATCTGAAAACACAGACACAGGGAAGAGAGAACACATGCTGCACATATTTAGAGCTAGCTTTGCTTAAATCGTGTAATGCACTGACTTGCCTTCCAACAAAACCTTTTCAAAATGTGGTGTTAATTTTGACAAAACTGCCCTTTCACTGTAAGTCCCTGATGTGTAATATGTTTTTTGTTTCTATGTAAGGCTGCTTTAGCCATTTCGGAATAACAACATATGTCACACATCTATCACAACATGTCTCAACCTGCAGCAAGAACTTTGCATCCTTGATCCCTTTCTTTGAAACTCCCCTTTGCTCTTCACTGAAAATTCTAGGGTAAATAAAAATACTTCTATTTTTTCCTACTCTTTCCATATCCACAAAGCAAAGTTGGCATAAACCATGTATCAAATGTATATAAGAAATGTATACAAGTGTATATGAATATAAATCAAGTCATTTGGGTTTATAAGCTGGTAGATTGCAGCATCACTTATGTGGCAGCAAGGAAGACTACAGCTCTTACATCTCTTTCATTTGGTTACTTGCTGTGCTATTGTGGGCTCTTCTAAAAGATTTTTGTGGGTTTTTTTTGGTTTGAAGGGACATACATAGACCTATATATAAGCATCTCCATTTAAACACATGCATATATAAATATTTGCACAATTAAAGGCAAGAGCTGGAGTTTACTGTGTTGATAAGCTAGTCTTGCCATATTCTTGGAAAGAGAAAATATTCTTTTTCTTTTCCAAACTGCAGGTTGATTTTACATAGACAGAGATAATTATATAATTACGAAATGCATACTTATTTTTTCTTTCTTTCAGTGGGGGAAACAAGAACTAACTAAATTTCCTGGAGATGGGATTAGAAACATGTTTTGCTAATTATTCCAGGGAGGAGCTGTATGCCAGCCCTGGGGGAGCTAAGCATTATCTGTCTGCATTATCTGTCAAGTATCTAAGGGTACCTATGGGACAGTCACAGGGAGAACTGCCACACTGAAATTTATTGTACTCTGTCAATAAAGGCTATTGTGAAACAATACCAATTAAATGAAATGCATAACAATCCATGAAAGGGTAATATAAAAACATACTCCCATTCACCACCATAAACCTGTATCCCTCTGAGCAAGGGGTTCCTTGCAGTTAATGATTTCCATGATTTGGAGGCACAGACTGACTGGAGGAGGAATGCTTTCCCCATGCATTGCCATGGGCTCTACGCACATCGATCACTGGATTTGAAGTCAGGCAGCAAGAATTGGGAACCGAAAGAGGATGGATGCCCCACTGTCACAGAAGTCCAACACACCTGTGCTGTGCACATATAACCTCACACAGAATGCAGCTCGTTGCTTCCCTGGCAGCTGCTGAAAATGCTGGCACAAGATAAAAAGTGATTGAACAACGGAACTGCACGGCTTTCCCTCCTGCCTTTCCCTGCACTGTCCTCAGCTGCAAATCTTTCCCGTGCCTCTCCCTTTTAATTACACTAACAGGCTGCTAATGTGAGAGCTTGTCATGTTTGTCCCCAGCCCAACCTTCTCTCCAGCCAACCTCTGTGCTTGCACTTGTTTGCCCAGCCAGACTGTCCAGACACCAGCTCCAGCCGCAGCTCCCAAAGGGAACTGACAAAAGCTGTCGGAACCTGGCCCGGCCCAGCCCAAGGCTTGGCAGCCTGTGCGTGGACAGATGGCATCCCTGCGGCACACACAGCCCTGCTCTCCGCAGAGACACCTCTGACTAAAGAGTGTTTTACCCGCAGCAGAGGTCAGGAAAGCCCTTGGCCACACCAGCAAAGACTCAGAAGAAAAGCTACTTATGCCTCATGCAGCTGAAGAGGAAAGAAGATTGCGCAAAGACCTGCACCACAAAAACCTTCTAAGAACTATTCACACCAGATCCTGAGTATCCTGGAGTTACCAGGAATTGAGACTGCTATGGCAGAGGCAGTGGCCCATATGGAAATTAATTCATCAATCTGTGCTGGAGATGAAGCTGAAAGCTTTACAGTCTGCTTGGATGGATGGTCTTACCCTGACTTAATACATAAGTTTGAAGGATGCACCACTGTTGGTCATTTTTCTGGAATTCCTAGGAAATGGCAAATGGGCCTTCAGCAATACACAGGAGGATGAAAGTATTAACAGGAATATTGGTCACGGGGAATTGTGGGGGTGGCAGAGTTGGGATAGTGGAGGCAGCCAAGTCTGTGGGGCAGCAATTCACTTTTCCATGTGCGTTCAGTCTGCCATAGCCACAGACTGGTCCTGAGACAGCCCAGTGGGAAGAAGGAGTACATTTGGTTTGGCCTCAACCAGCATCTCCTCATCAAATGAACTGCTGAGGACCATGATGGCAGCCACACAAAGAAAGTCCTTCCAGACAGACTTTAATGGGAAGCTGGGACTGATTCATCAGAAGTATCCAGTCTGCCTTTCATGAGGTTTAAATGCTCACGCTTCAAACAAGTCCTACAGCAGTGCTGCTTGGAAGCCTAGTGTCTCTCTCAGCAGACGCTCCACAGGAGCCAATTTAAGCTTGAGGGGAAAAAAACCCAACTAAGGCCTATCAAGTGAGATTCAGTACAGGATTTCTCTTCTAGAGCAGACAAGCAAGTCCTGTGTAAACTGTTCAAGAGCTCAGATTAATGAATGTGGCTGTGGCTATGTAAACACGATTCTGGTGTGGGCACAGGGACTGCTGGGGTGAGGAAGAAGAGAGCTGGAAGAGAAGAGAGGAATCCAGAGCTGACACACCAAAGGCTTATTTAAGTTCAGCGTGGGGTACAGACACCCCACCCTACCAGTTTATGCACGGCACCAGTTTATGCACATAAGGGTGTCAGAGTCCACAAGCAAGGCTGGCATTTCTGGGCTTCCTTGTCCTCTTTCCCAGAGCTGGACACCCATGTGCTGAGCACCAGAGGGTCACCTGAACAGACACATCCTGAGGTCATACCCCACAGCTGCCCTCAAGGTGTACACTGGGGTTTCAAAGCCCAGAGTGAAGCTCCTTCACACCGGGGCCTGCTGGAATCTGGCTCCAGGGCAGAGGGCCTTGAATGCCCTGATCCTGTACTTCTGAAAGTTCAAAGGAGTAAGGATCACTGCAGTGGAACAATATAAAAAAGATACAATTTATACATAAAATCTTATTTACTTTATTTGAGTCTAAATCTGAATATGCAGGTAAAGCAATGGCCTGACATCCAATGACACTAAGAGACTCAGAAAGATATGGAAGCATTTTTCTGTTTTTATCTCACCATACCTACCATGGTAAAAAACCTGTGAAACATCCAATATAGCAGTGCAACTGAACGGTAAACGCTTTCCCCTAACAAATCAGCCTTGAAAAGGCAGTTTGTAGAAGACGATCCCAGAGCTCCACACAAGAATTTTGGTAAAAGATTATTTTTAAAAAATAAAGGTATAGCACTGTTTACCTGCTTTCTAAATTTGGCAGGGTTTTTCTAGCATATCCTTATGCACCGATGGAACAAAAACTATAACACCAGAGTAAAAATTAACAGTCAATAGCTGGTTGGATAAAAGAAGACAGACTGCAAGGCTGTACCAACATTACCCCAAAAAAAGAGTTTGAGGCATCACTACACCTTGAATATTCCCTGCCTTTGGTCAGGTCTCAGTATGCACAGAACTGCTTCCCTGGGTGCCTACAGGAACAAGCTCCCCACAAACTCCTGCTGACAGCAGTGTTCTCCTGAGAGTGTCCTCAAGTGCTGCTTTCCAGGAGTGCAGTCCTGGGTCAGCTCCAGTCAAAGCTCAAGTTGTGTGATGCTGTTGCATAAGGTGTGGGGGGGAAAAAAAGCACAACTGTAAGGAAACAGGGAGCTGTAGATCACAAACTAATCCGGCATTCCTGGAAAACAGCAGGCTTCTTGGGGCTAACCACAGAAATTTTTTTTCACTTTTCTTGGAGGCTTATTTGCCCTTTGAACACCAACATGCAATTTGTGATTCCCAGGAAGAAGGCTGGATGTTAGGTTTTAAGAAAAAACAGTCTTGACACTATTTCTAGTGGCAGAAGTGTCAGAATGTTGAATTATACAGCCACTACATATTTCACAGCTTTCCGGAAAGTTCTCTACGAAGACAGAAATTGTGAAAAAATAAAAATGAATTAATAAAATCTAAGCAGTTATAAGAAAAGTAGTATTCAAACAAATCGAAGCTAGAATACTCTATAGGCTTGCAAATAAGGGCTTGCATTTATAAAACATAGGGATAATGTATTTTTTATGCATTTCATTAAAACCTCTCTTGCTTATCGTCTTGTTGCTTTTTAATTACATTTGGGGAGTCAGAATGTGTCCCTATTTAATCTAAATTCTGCGAGAATGTATCTGAAGGTACCTTTTCCCATGGGTTTCCTCTCAGGCTGAGAAAAAGCAAGTTTTAAATGTTCTCTGTTTTGTAACAGCTGAGAGAGGGGCCAGTGTCTGGAATGCATTCAGTGTCTGTCTGCACCTATTTGCCTTGTGCTTGAAATCCTGATGGAGATTGACTTGACATTTCCACAAACTCTGTCAGCTCTGTTGATCTGTATTCTTGTTCAGCAGCTGCAGGGTCTGAAGCACCTCCCCATTCAGCCACCCCAGACTCCCCCTCCTGACTCCAGAGGCACCTCTGGAAGCATCAGTCCCTGGAGGAAAAGCTTTCAGCGCCCTCGTTTGCACAGCAGCGCACACAGGGCATGTGTGCAGCATTCCCATTCCAGCGTGAACAGATCAATGAGCAAATACCCCTTGAAATACTGTAAACAGTTTGTCCACACATTTTTCTGAAAAATGAAAGCCATCTGCAACACAGTAGTTTTAGACCCTTGACAGATTTTGCTCAGTAGCATTTTCTGCATCAGCTATACATTCAGAGATGTTCAAAATGTGTTTTCAGGGCAGTTTAAGCATCAGGTGACTGTTTTCTGTGGGCTGTGTGGTCATGCAAATTCAGGTTTTTCCTGCTGATAATCTCACAACAACTTTACTATTTTATATCATCTCTGCTTCCCCGTACCTTTCACAACCACAACAGTTTGCTTATGAGCACACACTAAGATTCAGGATGACCCCTGCATCAGAGTCAAATATTGCCTAGAATATTGTGTGGGATTTTTTTCCCTTTGGCATTCAACCTTTTAGCCAGGGAGGTCTGTGAGACACTGAATCAGTGGTCCTGAGAAAACAAACCCCTGTTTTCCTAAGTTTCAAGTAAATTCATTATGTTTCTATGACTCATGTGGCTTTAATGGCCTTACAGGTTTATTTATTAGCGTGCCAAGAGGCAATTTGTCTTGTTTACTTAGCTCTCTAGTCACATATTTCAGACTTTTAAATAAGATTCCGTTCTTTTAAAATACCGACTTTTAAAAGGGCTATTAAGTACTGGAATCTTCTATGGGATTATATTACTCCAGATTTCATACATTAAGCCTTTTTTATTTTTTACTATTTTACAGGGTCGAAGTGTTTCAAAAAGTCAGATTTATTCCGGCTTTTTCGTAATGTTCTAATGTATATTAGGTTGCAAAAATGGGGGAAACCCATTCCTGCGATTTTTACACTGTAGGGGCCTTCAATCTGCCCCTCTCTCTTCTACCACAAAAACAATAGCAAAGTGATACTATTGTTCTAAAATACTCGAAATATTAATGATGAAGAGGAAAAAAACCCTCAGATTTTAGTCTATCAAGGCCCTTCAAATAGGTTTTGGGTTTTTTTCCCCCCCAAGAACCATATTTTCTTTAGGACCTTATCCTATTGCTGTGCACAGGCTAAGGATTTTCTGTCTTTTCACAGTGTCAAAGATTGCTTTATTTGAAAACAGCGAAGTTCCTTAAAAAAAACCCCAAAATACAAGAACACCAAAATATTTAAAATGCACAATAGTTTCCCAAAGCAAACCAGTTTAGATCCCTAGAGAACTCATTCAGTTATTTTCAGTGAAACATGCTCAAACTATTCCATTTCTAATATGGTGCAGAATCTTCAAAAAGCATCTTGTTTCTACTGAATAAAATGCTTAGAGAATACTATCATAAAAGAAATACAACTTGCCACAATTTAAATGTCACACATGGTAAAACCAGAGGCAGCTTTTAGAAGTACTCAAGTTGAACAGAATTTCTGAGTTTCTTTTTTGGTCAGAGAAGCTTGTGTGTAGCATGAAGCTGCGAAGGAAACTGGAATTCTGAAATGTGATGAAAATTCTAAAGGGTCTATTCTAAGACTCCTCTTTTGGGAAAGCTCTTATAAGGAGATTAGTTTATATAAAGGTTTTATTAAAAGGCATTTAGAAAATATGGATGACTGAACATTAGAATAAAGGTAATTAGCGAAAGCACTTTTGTGATGGCTTAGTACAGCTTCCTTCTGGAAGCCTTTGTCAGATATGGAATTTAGCTGGGTTTTTAATACAGTACAAACTACTAGAAATTAGGATAAATGAATGGAAACTGGAGCTTGCAGCAAGCAGCATCTTGGACAGGGCTCACTGTGAGTTACTTACTCTGTGAGGCAACACTCCTTGCTTCTGGCACACTCCAACAGCTCCAAGAGCAGTTCTTGTGGACTGCAGACATGGCAAATCTACCTCTTGGCAGCCCTCGTGAAATCCTGAGATAGGTATAAAAAGTGATGGGGCAGAACGAGAGAAGTTCTCGCATCAGTTAAGTTTCACAAAAAAATGCCTGAGTGACTGAACTGCCTAATGTTGGCACAAGACGATATTTTGTTCCCTTCTAGTTTTCTTCTGTACTTCCTTCCTAATCTGTTTCTGCTCCATCTTGATCTTTATTGCAAGGCATAGGCTTTGCTGAAATAAACAGTGGAAAATGTGAGTGGAAAAAAAAAAAAGAAGAGTCTAAAGACTGCAATCTGCTGATTTTGGTTGCTGTCATTCATGTGAGACTTAAAATTAAGTTCAGTCCACTCCAGAATCCACTTTACGAGACTTAACCTGCAGGGTTTGTTATCCCTAACTACACAGAAATTAGATATTTGAGAAATTTCTTAAACACAAAAGTTAAATTGCATATTCATACATTTGGAAACCTTTACCCCATCATACACGAGACTTACATATCCACTCCACGAATCCCACTGTGTCTTGTACTTCCAGAAAGTGTTCTGGTCTGATGAATAAATGAATGTTTCTTTAATCTATGCACCACCACTGACTGAATGCTGAAGCACCCCAGGAAGGCAGCACGTATCACAAATGTCAGGCTTTCCCTCGGACAAAGTGCTGCCTTACCCTTCTGAAATAACTGGACAAAACCAGATATTTGAAGTCCTGCTCTCTACCTCATTGATGAGAACTGCTCACCAGTACTTTTCACCAGCTGACAGCGCAACTTGTGTCTCAGGCTCTCATAAAGAACTTGTCTTGAAAAGAAAGGTGGGGAAAGCAGGCTAATTAAGTACCAAAGCTCACTGGCTGCCTTTTAGCTGAAGCTCACCAAACACCTACCAGCAGGCATTTTCGGTTGCATTTTAAAACACACGGTCAGTTATTCTGAGGTTTTTTTTAAGTGTGACTTCTGCATCTTCTAATTTTGAAAAGCAACAACAAAATCCTCAAGGGTGAAAATAACAAAGCTGGAGAGCTTGCCTGAAATTCTTAACACATCTTCTGTCTTAAGAGGGTGTCCAGAGGGTGACACCTCTAGTGACAAATGAGATACAGTGCAAACAGGGGCTCTGGGTGTTTAAGCAGAGATTTCTCAGGCAGTGACACTCTCCTCCTTGCAGAAGGGACTCTTTTCGTGAAGCAGAGTTGCTCGGTGAGAATGAGACCATGCTTAGTTCCACAAGTTGAAAATTAATCATCATAATGAAGTCTCAGAGCCAGCCCCATTCCTTGGCACATTCAATCACCTCTGGGATTACACAGCCATGCTTCTGCAAGTGTGAGAATTTCTCCTCCTTTTCTTCCTTTCCATCTGTGAAGCCAGAATGGAATATAATTTCTTTCACCACATGAAGGATTTGATCTTTGCCAATTTGAGCAATTTGGTCAATTATATGTGTAGCACAAATCCCATCTGTCACATGGAAGGGCAAGAGCCACTTGCAGACCCATCGGAAGTAAAGATGAGTTAGGCCAAGAACATCCTCCAATGATGCTCAGTGATTTATCAAAGGTCAAAAAAAAGAAAACATAAACTCACCATATTTCAGCTGTTTGGCTTCAGAATTCTAACCTCTGCAGCTCATTTACTCATATATGTATGAGTATATGTATGAGTATACTCATATATGTATGAGGTATACCATAATAGGCAGGTAGGAGGAAAAAATAGTTCATGTAATAGGAAAAAAAGGAACATTAAGCAAGGAATCCTGCTTCTAGGTGTTAATATAGCTTGGTATGACAGGCCAGGACAGTTGCTGGACAGTCAAGTGGAACCAGTATCTACTATTACATGTCCAGAAGTGACACAGCCACAGTTAGCATGGTCAGCAGGGTGATCACAGTTTAAAGAAGAAAAAAATAAGAAGGGAAAGAAAAGGCATCCAAGAGAAAGAGAAAAGTGTTGACAGAACAGGCAGCATGAAGCTGCACTGGTATTTAGTTTTGTTGGAGGGCAAATTTGCAAGTCAAAGAAAGTCTTGTTCATGACTCATTAGCACCATATCTCTAACCTAGCAGGTGGTGTTACTCTCTCTCTGAAACAAGACAGCTTCCACAAGCAACACTGCGTTGTGAGCAGCAGCAGCATCTCACTCACTCTGACCAGAGCAAGAGCAATCCCCTGGGCTCCTCTGACTGCTCCCAGCCAGGTATTTTCAAAGCGACAGTGTGACGATGTAGCACAAGGTGTTACTGCGCTGCCTGCGGGAGGGCAGTGACAGCAGCAGGGAGGAACAGCTTGTGCTTACAGCTCACAGGAGATGATGACACGTGCTCCTTACCTGTCAGCCCTGCCAGCACCCATTCCCGTGCACTGTTCAAGCCCCATTCCCACAAATGCAAGTGCTTAGATGGGTTTTGAGCATTAGTTTGGAGGGAAGTTTTACAAGGGAAGAAATGACCAGGTGCTTTAAGATCAGTTTTCTCTTCTCAAAAGCACTGACACCATCTGCAGCAGCCTGTCCCACTAACACACCTGGGCACACTGATTGTTCTCTAAGGGTTAGAAAAACTTCAGTTATATCCTTCCCTCCTTAAATAGTCACTCAGCAGCCAAGTATATTGGGCAGAGAAGTATGGGGGGAAAAAAGGCAAAAAGAAAAGTCAATTAAATCCAGGAAGCACTGCAGAGAGAGTTGCTCCCTAATTATCAGTCTTGTACAGCTGCTATAGAGGAGGGTTTTTCTCTGCTGATTGCAGACTAGTCCAAACTCAGTAATAAAAGTGCTTGGAGTCATTCTACCCTGTCTGAGATCAGATCTCTTCCAAAGGTGACTTTTGACCCATTCCAGCACCAAACTCTCCTTTGCAGCCCAACATTTAAGCACCTCCCCACCCTCCCTTCCAACTGGGCATTTCAGTGAATGAACACTGTGTGCTAGGATGCAATTTATTTAAAAACATTTATTTTAGGCAAAATTAAACAGACATTTGAGATTACATAGAAATACAGTTTCCAATTGGATCACATAAAAATTAAAAATGCACTGTTGTGTTGATTTAAGTATTTTTGCATGTATTGACCAGGTATGTAAGATTTAACCATGCCATTTGCAGTCAACTATCATAAAAATCAGTAACGAAAAAGGTTTCTTAAAATGTGCAAATATTATCTTAGTATTACCATTGATAATAAATGACCACTAAATAGATGCTTATTATGTAAAGCTTTTTAAAGTACAATAAAAATACAAATTCTATTTGTTAAAAAAGGCCATTGCTATGGCTACTAAACATCCTCATTATACAAATTCGAAAATACTATATGACAAACAAAATTATAAAGACTTTTCTTTATGAAACATATACTATTCTATTTGTTAGTGATTTCATATATTTTTATATATATATTTCTCTATAATACTCTATATGAATGATGACCAAAATAGGAGAGAGAGGAAGACTAATGCAATGTAGGACTTTAAGGCCCTGATTCACCAAGGTACCTGAGGATGTGTCCAACCCAGCAAAGGAATAATCCCATTCTTTTAGTGGACTCCAAAGGTACACGCACAAGTACTTTGTTGAACAAGGCATAAAAATACACGTGATAAAAAATTTGAAAAATGTGGTTTTGGTGTAAACTGTGACAGTTCAGGACAAAACTGTAAGTGTCGCCAAGAAACCTCTCATGAAAAAAAAAATAAAAACCAATCTGAAAATTTTGGGTGGTTTTCCACATTTGTATGTTTTGAGGGGAAAATACTAGAGGTCTGACAGCTTTTGAATTGAACTAATGATAATTTTCTGAGATAGGTTTAAGATGGTCTTTTATTGCTCATGAGAAAGATTAATGAGGAGTATGCATAGACATGTCAGCATTCATCTCACCAGCAGCTGAGAATTTTGGTGTGCAGGTATTTCTGTAACAAGAACAACCAGTGGGTACAAAGGACTTACTGAGAGTGCATTCTTTGCAGAAAGCCTCAAAATTAAAGACATGGAACACTAAAGCAGAGAGTAAAAAAAATAATACTCAACAGAGCCTGGCTGTAAACACTCAGGTGTTGAAAGTAATTCCAGAACTGAGCCCAGTGCCTGCTTATACACAAAATTTCGTAAGTTCCTAAGTAAATGCAAGACCATAATCCTCCTTTAAAGTTATGGCTAGCATGTAATGGATTCCAAGGTACATACTTTACACCTCAGCTATAAAATAGCAAAATAAAGGGCAGTTAATTTGTCCATTCTGCAATTTAGCAGTTCTTCTAGGCTCATTAAGCACTTATTAGCAGACTAACAACTTGTTAGTTTCTAAAACATGAATGAGGGACCTAAAATCTGGATTGTATAAACCAATGACCACGTATGTACAGCATAGTAACCACACAGAGTAATGGAAATCAATCACGCTGCATCCAGATTTACTTTTGAAGTATATAGTAATGGTTAGTATTTTATGTTTTTTCACTGCAAATTGAAATTTTTTGTAGTAGATATTAATAATTTTACTGCTTGAATATTAAATAATGCCTTAAAAGCATAATTTCAAAATGCTGCCAGGTAAAGCATTATGTAAAAATCATGCCTGCCCATTTGCAGAGAGAGACAGAGAGAGAGAGGTACGTGTGACCTTTCTGAAGAACTTCTCCAAGCTAATAGTCATAAAGCATAGTAAACTCGGGCCAAAATGTGAGAGAAAGGAACACAACAGCGTAATTTAATTCATAATTCATAAACAAATACAACTTTTTACATTTGTACAGGGAAAGACTGGAACTAAGTTGGATTTTTACAGAAGCAAGCCTCACAAGAGTTTACATGTTGAAAAAAGCAATTTTTGGCACATGGATAGTATCTGTGAGTACGTGTTCAGAAATAAAAAACCCACTGCGGAGGAATTTCACATTGACTTTCTTGGCATCAGCACCTGCTGTCTAGTGGGTCAAGACAAAATACTGTGCCTTCAAGAGTTAATCCCATTTTGAACCCCTCCTGCAATGAAACAAGACATCATTAGGAAAAAGCAAAGTGAGTTCTGGAGGTTTATGCTCTCCTATTAAAAACATTTCAGTTCAAGCATATCTTTAGGCAGACAAACTGCAACAGTACTGCAGCCTGAATTCACAAACATTTACATCGTTTGGTCAGCCACTTATTAATAAGTCTCAGTGGTTAACTTATAAAAGGCATACACCATACAACAGCAGAGCTACAATATGTACACAGAGTGAAGAAAATACTACAGAATAACAATGCTGAATATTTGTGTGCACAGGTCAACAGAAATCCCAACAAGCTTGACGTGCACCACGTTGCTCCTGAGTAAAATTCAAGAGGATTTATAAGCAGGAAAGATTAGGGATACATGAGCAAAGAGTTCACTATATTTCTGTTGGAAAATACAGGTGAGACACGGACATTGTTGCGGATACCAGCTGTCTCCTACATTCTGTGGTGCCTTAAGAGCAGCCCAACAAAATGTGAGGGACTACCCCACCTCGGGGGGCTGCTCTGAATTGCTCCCAGTGCAGTTAAATTGGCAGGGCTTTGCTGCCCGCTGCCATCTGAGCTTCAGAAAAACGGCAATTAAAATCCTACTTGCTCTACTGCAAATGAAAAACCTGTGCATTTTAAAGGCATGTGACTCAGTAAAATAAAATACAGCGGTATTTAGCAAGTGCTATGAGTTGCTTTAAAAGTTCAGACCAAAATTCCTGGGTTTACTCACACTCATTTTATTAGTAGAAACACAAAAAAGGTTATAAGCTGGATGCTACCACCTCCTCTATGGAAAAGAAATTCATTCTACAAGTACCTTTTTTTGTACGCTTTTATACACACTTGGCTTGTTAAAGGCACTTAGTTTGCACCAGTTCTAAAGAAACAACTGCACTTTTAATACAGGAAAAACACTCTTATTCTCATTTCTCTTTTTGCATTAAAAGAAGCTGAATAATTGTGTCTTCACCCTCAGAAGTCACCTTGGAGTCAAGAAAATTTCAGCCTGTTGGGTGAAAGTATTTTGAAGGTTTAAGCAATTGGCAACAGGGCTCTGACTAGAAACGCCTTGAGAACATCAACTCCAGTGGCAGCTGTTGCAGTGCTCAGTTCAGTAAGAGAATGCTGATTGTGTGCTATGAAATCAATAACAGGTCCTTTCATCAAGAAAATATCTTGTAAACAAAACAAATCTTTTTATAAAACAATCTGTATGGGGATTAGGCACAAACTCAAGTCTTTCCCTCATATGCACAGCAGTACCTCAAGACTACACTTTTTCGGTTTAGAAGATAAATCCCACATCAAACCAGCTTAATTTCAAACAAATTCAAATCACAGGCTAACGTTTGAAAAGTATATGAATATCTAATAACCCTGCCAGCTACTGCTATCAGGAGAGTAATGTGGAGAAACAGAACAAACCTCCTGGCAATAGTTACTAAATGGTCTGAGAATTTCCACGTAAAACTGCATTTTCCTAAAGGCAGATCCATATCATGAGATGCTGAGCCAGTAGCAGCACTGTGGTTTAAACACTCCCCAAGTCTGCTACCCATTTTGCTCTACCTGGATGACTCAGTGCTCCCGAGGCTCACTAATGTATTTAAGATTTTTCCTTCTTTTTTTCCCTCTGTATTTTCCAAAGGATTAAAAGGAAGAACCTTGCATGCAAAAGATATTTCAAGTGAACAGTAGCTGAAATTTCAAGTGAAACACATCCTGTTATAAACAGACTGCTCATTTACCCAAAGGCTACTATTAATTGATGTAACTGCAGTCAGAGGAAGACTGCTTACCCAGAAGGACAATTCAGAGAATTAGCCCTGCAGTCTGATCTGTTACATTTTAAACCCTGCAGCTGCAGTGTGCCTAGGATGCAAAACTTTTCAAGTATCTGAAGGCTGCTTCCAGTTTTGAGCTTGTAAAGTGATGCAACACCAAGGGATTGTTGTTGGTGCTTCAAGCTGAGGATGAAGCTCCAATAGCAGAATAACAGCAACTGGTTTGCCAAGGACAGTGACCTTCATCCTGAGCCAGCCAGAGCCTTCACTGAACATCCATCCCGTTCCTGTCCTGCACGCTCTTATTTTTATCCTATAAATTTAAGCACAGTGTACTGGTGTCTTAAGTAGCTTCACTTCCAATGCCCTTTTTCCAGCAAGCAAAGAGCAAATCAGATGATGCATTTTGGAAGCACACTCATCTCACTGCTCTTATGTTGAACATGACGAGTTTTTTCCACACAAACTGATACTTTGTCACTTAGCACTTTGCTTGTGTTTCCTGTGACTTGGAACTATTTCCACTTTCTTGAATAACTGTGGCCTCCTTGACCTTTCCTTCTGCAGCTTCACTCCAGCCACTTCCCCCCACCCTCATTTAGCCCTTCTCAAGCTGTGATATTTTGCATTTAAAACAAATACACTTCCACATATTTGCAACGTGATCAACGCAAATCCATTAAGAGATTGCCGCTCTTTATGGATCATAATTATTGAAAAAGCTTTTTAACTTTATTTCCAAAATGAACAACTGTCTGTCCTAAAAGAAATCAGTGATGTGGTTGCCAGGTGCTGTTACCAGTTGCATTCCTGAGAACAATGGCTCCTGCACGTTCCTGTCTGTAACAGGGACACGGCATTTCCATGGTCTCTTCTAAGCCACACCAAACCCACGACCATCAGTGTCAGATTCTGCAGGTATAAGCAGGCTCAACCTTCCGTGACAACTGCATGGCCAAAAGGCCCAACAGCATAGAGAGGACATCAAAGCAATCCAGATGGCTAGCTGGGCATTCCTTTCATTAAAGGAATGTAAAAGCCAGATTTTTCCCTCTTGAATATCTAAGTGGAGGACAAGAAGTGTGTAGTATTGTCTAGGGAATTGAGTATTGTCTTGGGAATACAGTATCAGGCAGTCACCCCAGGACAAGTATAAATGAAGGAAAGCTGCATTGTCTTGACCAATATTCCTAAAAAATTAACTGCAAGTCTCAAACGGGAAAAAAATAATCAGAATATCTCCACCCAGCAGACTCCCTGGCAAAGTGATTGCAATCAAATTTCCAAAGAGGAGGAAAGCACAGACTTCAGATCTCCCACAGCCATCACTATTTCTAATCCAATCAGGTTCTGCAACGTAACTCCAAATTCTTAGTTAATTTTTGGAATCTCCAAAACTATATTTTGGCAAATATATAATTAAAAAATAAAATCCAATCAGCTGCAGTCCAGCAAGCCATGGGACGGCTTTAGGAGTAGATTCTCCTTTACATGCAGAGTAGAGCTGTTGCTGATGCAGGTAACAGAGCAGTAGCTCCATACTGCAGTTCTCCCAGCAGTGCAGAACACTGATTTTAGGACTTCATATCTCCACCTGAGCTGCACAAGGCTCTCCAGTGCTCTGCTCCCAGGGGAAGCTGCTCTCCGATCATTAGAGAACAGCACATGCCAGCTTTTGACTCTCAGCATCCACAGCTGTGTTAGTAATGAAATCAGTTGGAATGACCCAGATTACAAATTATGATTTTTTTTTTTCTAATAAACTTGACTAATGTGTCAGGCAATTTTTTTAATGACATAGAGAGTCAGCTTCTTGGTGAAAATTACATGCTATATATATATATATAATGCATCAGTAATTTTAGTGCACAGCACTTAAAATATTTTGCCTTGTGAAATTCAGAATTCGGCTTGTAATAACATGTATTCTTAGTGTGTTCTTAGTTCTGCCTGTTAATTAAAACCCATGTGTGCTACGGCTTCCTGTACCTTAAAGGTTCAGGAAACAGAAACTCCTCATGCAGTCAAAAAAATCTCTCTGATTTGCTGATTTTCAGGGAATACATAAAAAGGCCACCCTGTGGTACTGGCCAGGAGAGGGAACAAGAAGGGCTATGAAGGGTGCATCTATATCATGACTTGTTTTTCTGTGTTCATGTCCTCCTCAAGTAGCTTTATTTACTTTAGAAGCATTTTAACACAAGGACTGAGCAGTTTAGTTACCCTGCTAAGTAATGGTATTGTACTAAGGGGTGTGATTGATACCTTAAAGAGAGGAGCAGAGCTTGTTTTCACCAGAAACAGCTCAAAAACAATCCCTCTTCCAAAACCAGCCTTTTCTTGGTGTCATGGATAAAAAGATGTGAGCTATTCTGGTTTAAATCAGTAAGCAGTAAAAAATAAAGAACTTCCACTTTATCAGGAGATAAATTTGCCAAAGTCAACCTTATGGCTCAGAAGTTAACTCACTTATCACTTCACAGTGACTTCACTCAACGAGCTTAAGTCAGCACAAACCCCACGAAGCAATGACAAATTTACATATCTCTGAGAAGATTATTTAGAAGGCTGAGCATAACTTATTTCAGATGGAAAGACGTCAAGCCTACTGACTGCTTCAGGGCATGTAGGGAGAATGGCTTACAGCTCCTGGAAGCTTTCTGATATTAACTACCTTGAGATTTTAATAAATTATAGCAGCTGCTGCTGGTATGATTCATGATCCAGGGAAACTTCTCCTCACTGCAAGATTTCTGGGAAAATAGACATTCATTTTATTAATGTCTGGATACAGTCAAAATAAAGATGAAAATATGTTTCAGCATAAGGGTGCAGGGAAACAGGAGGTTGGACAGTCATCAGAGAGAGGCCTGAGCTGTAAAAGTCACATCTCGGCATATGTTTGAGTTTTAAGCTCTCCAAAAAGATCAACAGAGATTGGACTGAGAAATGGAATAGAAAGCTTAAGTGTGAAATTTGGATCCTCACTGAAGTTTAAAAATAAGAGTGTTCCCCTAGAGGTCAGGGAACTTTATCTGATCTCGTTAAGTTCAGAATACAGGATGCAAGGGCAAAGCACCCACTGCTCAAGAGTTTATTCTCCAGTGCCTCTTCTGTGCTGTGCTCTCCTCTCCCACTTTGTTCACAAATCACCTCCAGCACATGGCTAGATCAGGACAACTTTTCTGCACACGGGCATGTGTGCTGAGGCACCTCACGTTCCACGCGAGAAACAGGGCAACAGAGTCTGGCCTGGGCTGCTCTGATCAGGCTGTCACAGCTTTGCTTGCCATCCTCACTGCAGGGTGAGCTGTACTCAATACCCTCCTGGAGGAACTTTATCCCTGAAACTATTTTATAGGTGTCTGTAAAAAACTTACCTTTATAGATTTAAAGGAATACATAATTACTGAAACTCAGGCTGTACTTCCATAATGCAAAGACGACAGATTCCCTCACTTTGCATTTCAGAGAAGGAGAGATGCCCACATTTCTCTTCCATGTTTCTTAATGTTGGATTTCCAGAGCATGTTGCACGTTCTGTGCTCTCACCTTCCTCATAGGCTGTGTCTAACAGCTGTTGAGTCTAGCACAGCTGCTTCTGCTCGTTGAAAAGTTTTAAATCATTACGTCCAAATAAAGACTTGCTCACAAATGTGATTGTACTAACACAATCTATGTACCAAAGGTTTTGCTTTAACCATTTCACTAGTGACAACCTGGTAATGACGACTGGAGATTTCACAAGTGCACATGGAAAACAAACAGCACTGAAAACAAAGGCTTAGTATTAGCACCTGGCAAGACAGACTAAAGAAAAATACCATCAGCTGTCCCTAACTAAGAGATTGCAGGCCCCTAAAAATGAAAATGGCCCTGACTCAGAGTTGTAGATATAAAACATAAATCTTAAAAGTTTTTATATACAAACACATATACATAAAAATAGAAACACAAGACAAACACATGCACATTTCAATTGTAAATGCTTTAAATACCATTATTAAAATATGATATACCAACCATCGCTGACGCTGTGCACCCAGGAAAGCACAAGAAGATAAAAGAGACATTAGGAAAAACATGTTTCAACCTGTATTTTGCACCAACCACACCGTAAAGTAACTGCACACAGTCTTTGCTTTGGCTCAAGTTAGAACATGGCAGGTTTTCATACCCTTTTCAGCTTTACACTTGTTCTCAGTTGGACCATATGTGGCAAGTTTTGTGCCTGTATAAAGGCCCACTAATTAATTTTTAGTGAATAGTTGATATGCTGGGGGGGAGTGCCTTTCTTTGCAACAGGACACAGCAACTCCCTAATGCTTGGAGGTTTTGTTATTGGTTAGTTGTCTCCTTTTTTTAAATCAAGAGAGTACAAACAATGATGGGAGATTTTCATTTCATGACTTCGAACATCTTTGATAAAGATGTTTGCTACTCCATTCCCTGACGTTTTATGAGGTGACAGCACTCTATAGTGTTATAGGCTAACAATTTCAAGTATTGTCAAAATATTACCTGTAATAGGAACACTTAATATGTGACATTTAAATATTGACATACCATTATTAGTTGCTACAATTTGTTTTTCCCTAAAACAATGGAAATGTTGGTAATATATCAACATGAGGTGCTGTAAGATTTGCGTCAAGAGCTTGGTAACAACATTATAGCATTCACAAAACACAAGCATGTTGTTGGAATTGCAAAGAAGACAGTTTTGGCTTTTAGCTGCTCTTTGAAATTATATGGGGGACCAAGAAGCTAAATTTCTTACTTCACATGGAGTAGAGTTTGTCAGTGGAACCATCCTAAACTGACACAGAAAAGAAAATGTACTTAGGAAAATTAAATGGTATTTAAATCTTGTTTAAGCCATTTTAAAAAGCCTCTTCTGCTCTCTAGGCAGGAGAGAGGAACAGAAGGAGCCTGAGAGCAAATGCCTTTGGACCTTGTGGGCTCCTAAGAGACAAGAGGGCTGGAAACGCTTTCTACTGAGGAGCCAGGATCCTAGAAATTCAAGTTTCCATTATTTTCAGCCTTTTCTTTTGCTGGCAGGATGCTTAAAAAAGAATAGAGATAAGCAAGCTGGCAAGGAACTAGAAGTTTTGGAAGTCTGACTGCAGACCATCATTTATTCCAAAACTTGAGGACTTTCTCCTAGAATTGTTTCACAATTGGGTCAATAACTGAACAGATACTGTTGAGTGTTTCAGAATCAACAAACATTTTCTGATAAAAACACACCAGTTCAGAATTCTTGAATCAATTCTCAAAAGTTTAATTGGCCCAGAGTGCCATACAGCTGTTTTTAAAGGCAGCAGAAAATTGCCATGGCCCTGTAAGCACCTAAGTCTGCCCAATGTTGTGAGAAACCAAAGTGATGGCACTGAGGGAAAGAGGAGGGTACACTGGGATGGTGGAGATTGCTGGAACTGAACACCAACAGGATCAGGGATCTGGAGGGCTCTTAGCTCAGCTCTCTTCTTCAGCTCTCTCAATCCCTTCCCAGGGAATGGTTCCCAAACAGTGTTGGTTACACTGCTGAGAAACCCTACATTAGTGTAGCCGACTGTATTGGTACCAGGTAGGGCTCTTGGGGCAAACCCAAACTCCAGCTCAAAGACCAGGAGATAAACTTGCAAAAGGAATGGTCAGAAATAGGGGTTTTTCTGTGCATTAGTGTGTGCATTGTGGAACACATTTTCAGAGTAAAGTAAGCATGTACTTCAGGAATAAGCACACAGCCATCAAAAACCACGTAAGTAGGTAGTTACCTGCATCTCATCTAGTTTGGACTGAATGTCTGGAGGGAAATCTCCTGCTCCACAGCTAAAAGGGTCAAAAGGTTCTGCTCCAAAAAGGTCTCTCTCTGGAACAACAGAAAAGTGAGTCACTGGGAGAACAGGAATAGGCTACAACTAGAGCACTCTGAAAATCCCCCTCACATTTCCTTCTGAGCTGAGTAACAGCACCACCAGATATGCCACTCATTAACCACAACTTTTAACATCCCAATTTGAAAGCCAGGTCTTGGGCAGTTTTCCAAACTTTAGCACGCAAATATTTTTCCAAGAACACCACCAAACTTCTGTTTAAGCTTTGCTTTAATGCTTGTGCCTTCTAGAGATCTGATGGGAAGTCGTTGCCATTTGAAGAGCGCAGCATCTACTGACGTGTGTTCTGGAGTCTGTGTGTGTAAGGAGTTTCAAACATGAAGAGGAAACAACTGGACATGAGTTGCCAAATTTCATCTCCACATTATGTCAACAACAAATTACCAACCAACAAACCTTCGTGTCCCCTGTCTGCCACTCCTCAGGTTAAGGATGTTATTGTGAGACAAGCAACTACACTCAGGCAAGGCAAGGCCTTTGTTTGATACAGTTCTTCAATTATAGCTGGCAATAACTAATATTAAAAACTGTCAGTTTTAAAATCTTGGATAAGATCACATCAAGAAAGAAAAAATTAAAAAAACCCCAAAACCAAAACAGGACCATGAATTTTAACTTACGCTAAAATTCCACTAAATTTGGGTGCATAAATAGAATGATTGCAAATTTCCCTCTCTCAATACCAGAAGTTTGTCACGTTTTCTTAACTACAGTTTGCATTCTAGTGGTCAAAGGGAGTGGGGTGTTTCTTTTTTTGGTCTGGGCAAGAAGAAACACCTCCAGTACAATTGGGTTCTTTTTTCTTATTAGACCAGCTTAGTTCTTCATATCTGACTGCTCAAAAATTTTTTGTTTTTTCAGGTTTTGGGTGGTTTTTCCTCCTTCTTAGTAATAGATTTTTCTTTCCTACATGTAAAGGGTCCGTCTCTGTACACTTTTTTCCTATCTCACACTGGATTAAACTAAAGCAGTTACAAAAATTATTTTGCTAACCCAACCCCACTAATTGCAGAATTTACAGAACTAAGTTGCTACAGCCTTGTCATTGGTGGAGAGAAAACTGGAACCATTAGGAGATAACCTCTCTCCTAACTTTCATGGCCGCCTAGCAAGAGACCTGACAAGCATTCTACCTGCCTCAAAACAATTTTAGTTTTAGAGCATGACAGTAAGGGGGGCAATAGTAACTCTGAAGTGATTGGACAGTCAAGCACAAAATTCACCCTGAACACCTGAGGTCTGGGTGACAATTAACTGCTTGACCCAATCCCCCATCGCAGTGTTCCCAGCCCCATTACCAGTGGTGCAGCGCGTGCCTACAGCTGCACAGATGGCTTTATATTGGCATCCTTAGACATAGAATTCTAGACCTGTGCTCTCTAGGCTCTTCAACATTTATTGTGCGTATCAGTTTGTCAGGGCTTTGCCCTTATCAATTAGGTGTTATCAGGCTGCACACCAGGCATTTTAGATAATTGGCAACTATCATCATTTGCTCCCACAATAAAGTACAGAAATTCTCATCATGAAGTACAGAAACTTGAGCAGGAACTTGATTGATTACATATTTCAAGAACTGTGGCTAAACAGCTACAAACTGACACATGGGACCGGGAGATGGCCCAGATCAGAGAGCCTCATTCCAAGAGTCCACTGGAGCCAAGAAGAAATCCAGTCTTTCCTGGCAAAGGCAGACCACCTGCGTGCAAAAGAGACTTTAACTCGGATAATCCAATGTAAAAATTAGGTTCTCCCTCATCCTTTGCCTCTTTCACAGCCAAAATGGGTCTGCTCCAGTACAACCAGTGTCCTGAAATGCTCTGATGCTCCTAGCAAATAACCTTCAGATGTGTAGCAGCTTTGACTCGCAATCTAACCTCCACTGGGCAAAAAAGTGATTCTACTTTATTCTCAACAGTCTATTTGCTCATTATGTAGGTCCCTTTTCTTTACCTTTAAAAGGAGCTGACACTTTTCTATGTGGTCAGACAATTGAAAGCAAACAGTTCCAACACCAAGGCTTAGCAAACATTCTATGAGTGTATTTAGGAAAAAACATTGAAGGACAAGACTCCTGCATTTATTCATACTGAATTATGACTTATGACTATTTTTAAAAGCAAGTATTTTGCACACTATTATGGATATTATGTCATTCATGCCTCATTATTGGGCTTTTATTAATGAAAGCACTTTTGAGCTCATTAGCAGGAGAATAGCAGAAATTTCAGTGCCTTTAATGTCACTCCTTCCTTTAATGTGAAAGATTTCTGAATTTATACTGTATACAGGGCAGCATTTAAAATCAACCAGAGTGTGACTTATTCCAAGTGACAGAGCCTAATAAACCCTGCACAGAATCAAATTCAAAATAAAGAAGTGTTACCTAGTCAGGTTTCTGTAGAAAACTATTACTCGGGGAACTATTCCTATCATAACTTGCTATCCATTTCAGCTGAACAAGACCACAGAACAACTGCTTTTCTGCATTTAAAGTTTGAGTGTTGTAGGAGAGACTGCACTGCTGAGAGTCACGGAGGGACAAAGTAGAGTATTTTCAAAAGCATTGTCAGCATTTGCCCTGGGAACAAAAGCTGAAGAACACGTGTAAAATGGAGAAATACGAAGATTTCGTCCTTGCAGAGCTGCACTATTGCATGGGATATCCATAAGCTTATCTGCCAGTGCTCACTCCACTCATGATGGAGGGGGGGCTCCTGTTTAGCAGAGATGAGATAAATTGGTAACTTGGTAACTTTTTATTTCAGGCCAGGGTATTTGCATGAAAATTAGCTATAACAAGAATATCTTGCCTGGCACACTCCCCAAAATTACTGTAGCACAGGCAGGCATTTCTTTCTCCAATAAATCTCAACCAGGAAGCCTTTGAAAAGGATCTTTTCAAATGGTACAAATAATTTCCTTTCCCTTTCTCATTCCTTTCTGGATGAAAATAACTTCACAGCCTGCAAAACTGACCCACAAATTCAAAAGCCATGAAATGCTAATGTTTTAGATCCTCAGCTCAAACCACAGGACAACACAAACAAGTAATAAATTCTGGGACCTGACATTCAGGAGAACAAACACATAATACTGGAGAACAGCAACCTGCACTCTATGGTAAATTCAAACTTAGCAATCACTAAAGCAAAAATATAAATATTTGGCTTTTGTGCTGCATTTTGACATCCCAGTCTCTGCCTTAGCTATCATCCAGGCACACAGCTATGCTGATATACACTTTCCCCACATGGACTGGAGCAGCAGTGATGACAAAAATGAATCACACTGAGACAAGAACCCAAAGAAATATTTGGAATAAACTGAGACAGGGTAATCCAGAAAGCCTTTCCTTTAGCTGCAGGCTACTCCGTATTTTTTTCTTTTGAAATTATTAAGCCATTATTCTGACAAAATACTCTTACATATCTGCAGAAAAAGAGCACCTTGGAGCAGATTTCTACATCTGCCAGTGACCTTGTCCATGATGCATTTGGGTGAAATAAATATTGAACAACTCAATAGAGAATAATCCTCTCCAGTTCTTTTCTGAGATATGAAAATAATGCTGTGCCAACAAGAAACACATAAGTTACTTCCTCCTTTAATGAAATAAAATTAATAAATTAATTCTGCCCATTCAGATAACTGACAAGAACATTTCCAATGCCTTACCCCATGAGGAAGAAGCAGCATGGCCTCCAACACTGCATTTTTGGTTGCATTTCACTATTTTGCAATTATTACCTAAAGAGTCAGCGTGCATTTCTCTAATCTGCAACCTCCTGTACAAAAATTAGGCCATTTTCTCCTTTAAATAGGTACACCCCATCTATTTGCTATTGCTGACACAGCCAGTAGTGAGCAGACATTTACTGAGTAGCCCTGTTGGAACACTGCTGAATATGAACTCAAAATCTCAAGGATCAATTCCTTATTTAAAGCTTAAATGCCTAGGAAATAGCTCTCTTTCCAAAAAAAAAAAAAGGTCACTGTTGCTCTCCTCTAGTATTAAAAGGCTGGGTTTCTTAAACTACATGTTGTGAGCTCAGCAAAGCCAGAGGTACCACTTATAACCCCACTTTTTTTTTTTTTTTTTCCTGGGAAATTACCAAAGGAAGAACTGGTAAGCAAAATTCTAACTCCAGGCATTTGTCTTTATGGGAAGCCGAACTGTCATCCTGGTGCCAGTAGCTACCTATGGAGCTCTTGGCCTTGGAGGAATGCAAAGTGCTCGGTATTGTTACAGGCTTCCTACAAGCGTCCATGCCTTTCCTGGGCACTGTTATTTTTGGCTGATTTGTCAAACTGGCCATGGGTGAGTAAGATGAGTTTTGGCTTTTAAAAGCACATATTGCTTGAGCAGCACAAGTGCCCTCCCTGGGTAACAGGCAGATAAGCCCCACTTAGGCAAAAGGAATAAATGAGGTGACAATAACAAATAGATGGCACACCCTCATCTTTCTCCTTCTTTACTACTGAATGCGATAAAGGTGGAAGTTCCAAAATTATAAAATCCTGCAAAATCACCATGTAATTTCACCAAAACAACCCTGCTTGAGTGCAGCGACAAAGAAAGGAGAGACAGGAACAGGAAAAGATGATCTCAGAAAATGGAGACTCCAAACTTTGGCTCCTCTTGGTTGCCAGCCCTCTGAGTTGTACTGGAGAAAGAAATGCCAGCTTACTGGTGCTGGCAGCAGTGACACCACAAAGCAACGCATTATTGCACATTGTTATAGTAACGGGACATTGCACAGCCTGAACAAGGTTCTTATGGGAGCTGAACTTTCTCGTCTGGGACAGTAAAGCCCTTGTTTGATTATAGAATATTCCTCTCCCGTTTCAGTGACACTCTAAAATATGCCAAAAAGCGTTAATAGCTGATGAACACAGTCATTTTCGACATAGAAAGTACCATGACACAGACTGAAAGAGCAGAGATCAAAAGCATAAAGACCATGATGGGGTTTGTAATCTCTCCCTGAAGTGGCCTCTCTGAACTACATTATCTCAACTGAATGCAAATCAGTGAAGTGCAGAAGAAGCAACTACTTTAAACAGTACATATCACTCTTAATAAGCAACTTTTCTTTTATATTACAAAACCTACTGCCTAAACAATTGCAAACTCTTTATAGCTGTAAGAGATGGCTTAAGATCCCTCAGGATGGAGTACTGACTCCAAGATTTCTAGCCACAATTTCAATGGAACTGAGGTAGGACAATAGGTAAAAAAATAAAATCTTGACCTATAATTTAGTTCAAGTTAAGTTGCCATTCTTGAACTTAGATAAGCACATTTAGATTTATTTTATGGCATTGCCTGTAGTTTCAGAGAAGCAGGTGTCTTTCAGTTATTTATTACAAAGCCATAAAATTCTCTCAGTAGAGCAGTTCTAATATTCTATTAGAATATTCTAATATTCTTTTAAACTATATGAAAATAGTTAATATTAACTATACTTGATAGAAGTCGAATTCTGTTAGTATACCTTTTGAGAATCCCACAGAAATTCATTAATTATTTTAAAATAGTCTCTTTTAAAAGAACACGGTTTTTTACTGAATTAAGAGCCTCAACATCTACTTTCTCTTTAGAAGGTGACAGACATTCTGAGCAATGGAAGCAAAGAGTGCATCAGATATGGGCTTGGGGAGGGAAGACATTCACTGACCGAAGTTATAAAATGCCTTTTTGTTTTTGTGCACAACTCCCATTCACAGCTGAAAATTCTGCATCCTAGAGGCGTGCCCTGAAAAAGGGCACAATCTCCTCAAATGTGTTCCATATGGTGGCAGGCAGTAACATCAATGATCCTTATCCCCTCTAAAACAGGCATCAGGAACAGAAGATACAAACACAGACCGGTATTTCTACAACCTCTAACATCACTTGTGCATGCTCCATTCTCCTCTCCGTCAAGGGATTCCCAAAGCTTTTAAAAAGACTTTCTGGACTCCTACAAGATTCCCAGTGAAGTTAAGAACCTTACCCTAGATACTTGCAAGCCTTTGCAAAATAAAATTGCTATTGTTAATAACCTTTTGAAGACCTTTTAGGAGTGGTTGACAGATCTGGAGAGGTTCATCAACTATAACTCAAAAACCCAAAGCTGTGCATGATATGAAAAGTAGACTTGAAAACAGCATTCCGAGACAGTCTCCTTCTTGAGGGGTTTCTTCGGCTCTCCCTTGTGCATCACCATCACCATACTTACTCCTCCTGCTGCCTTCCCCAGAAATGCAGGCTCTAGGTGCTAGAACTGTGGCTTGACAAGGAAAGAACTAATACGAAGTAAAAGTATTCCTTCAAGTACAGAAAAGAGACTGTAAAAGAAAAGCCAAGTTAAAAACCCCAACCCAACTCCTTCCAAGTGTATATGTCATAGTTTCACAGCTAGTTTGTTTATCATGCAACTTGGCAGCAACATCAAGGACTTTGGGAAGATGGTATAAAGATGAAACGGCATTACTGAATGTGATTTACAAAAACTGTATTTGGCTTTGCATGCAAAACGTACGTAAAACTTTAAAGATGCTTTATTAAAAAAAGTAATGTAAGCAAAAAGTAGGTCAGTTGTTACAGAACTTACTGATCTCTGTAGATCTACTGGGTACTGGAGGAGGCTGTGTACCATTGCGAGTAGGTGTTGATGACTGAGGGGATATGGGAGAAAAGGGAACCATATCAAAGATGTCAGTGGAGGGTGATTTAGGTGTCACACTGCCTGCCTACAATAAGGACAATAAATATTAGGGCAATGTTGCATATGAAAAAGATCACAATACCGAATTCTTCAGCATGCAGATAAGTCACATTTTCAAGAAAAGTAAAAAACAACCATCAGCATGCAAACCCCAGCTCCTGACACCAAGCAAATGGCATTTGCAGTACAGACTCTGACACGTGCTAACACTCCCCAGTACAAAAGCAGCATTGTAATTTTTCCATTTTCAGTCGAAAATGTATCACAGTTACACCTGACAAAGCTGTGACAAGCAGTTCTCTCTTGCAGACATACGAGCACAGACACCTTCACGAGACCCAGTCAATGTAATATGGCAACAACAATGTGCTCTGCTCTGGAGAGCACAGAACCAAGTTAAAAGATACAATCCCAGTATTTTTTGTTTACTAATTCTTCTTTACATGATCTCTTATTTGGCAGCCTAGAGAAACTAGTAAGATCAAAGCTTTAAATGTGTTTTTCCAGAAGTTAATAGCCTAGACATTGATTAGACACTGATTATTAATATCCAAAATAAACCTGTTGTCCTTGAAGGTGAAACTGAAGAGATTTCATTCAAAAGGCCCAGGAATTTGGAAGGGTTCAAAAAAATACTGGGCAAGCGAGAAACCCCAAACCCATCAAATACTGCAGTTCTACAGCCATATTTGTTTTTGAATGGTTCATTCCTCCTGCTACCAGTCCACTACTTCAGGGCACAAGCAAGGCACAGTCAAGTTAAAATACACTGAACACTAAAGACAGAGGATGAAATAGATTAAAACTGAGATGGACAAGCCAAAGGGAAAACTAGTTTGCATGTTCATGTTATTGCTGAGACAATACAGAAACCCCCACATCCTGTGTATTAGAAAGGCCAGCCAGGCACAGGGAAAGCCTGCAGCTTTTAAACAAGATTCAGTTTGCCCAAACTATCCACACGGAAATTTTGAAGCACAAGTTAAATTAGTCACATGGATCCTTTTATTCAGAACACACAAATATGACAACCTGGCAAGCAGGTAGTCTTTAGCCATAAAGACTGCTTAGCCATGAGATTTCCATGGATAAACCCTTATTTCAGAATGCTGCTTTCTTCAGTGCCTGTGCTGCAGCGCTGCAGCTGCCCTGGGACAGCTCACATCACAGATTTCTAAGCCAAGTCTCTGGGTAGCCCTGAACCACTCCTGTTTCTCTCTGGAGGTTCTCTGCAGTGGCTGCTGAGTAGCAATACTGATCCACAGCCTTTCTCTAATGCTTAAAGAGGAAAAAACACTGAGCTCTTAAATCCTACATTCCCTATTTCTTGGAGGTTCTGTGATTCCATGATTCTTAGGAGTTTTGAATTCATATTTTAAGTTTTGATTCACATTTTAAAATTGGATTTAGAGAGATCTATAATTGTTCAATATCGAAAAGAACCTGGAGTATTCCCAGATATACAGAAGCATAGCAAGAAAAAACCCCAACAAACCTACATTTAACATGCTGGTTTTATTTTTTTGCCTTTTTTAAAAAAAGTTCTCTCAGTCATTGCTATTCCTAAGCATGACCACAGGTGAATTAACTCCATAAAAAAACCAGTTTTCAAGATTTCAACACATCCAGAACTCTTACTGTCCTCAACATGAGTTACCATTGGAATTTCAAAGATGATGTGTTGAGGAAAGATTTCAGTGCAGAGTTTAGACACCATAGGCTCCTGTCCACGGTGGGTCCATGGACCTTGCATTAACCCTGCAGAGAACCAGGATAATCTGAGTCTGGCAGATTGCTGGATGTCACCTGCTCCCACTCAAAGCAGGGCAATAGATGGGCGGGACCCAAAATAAACATAATCAAGAAGCACATCCCTTCCTTCACCCGAACCTCTCTCTGATTGTAGACAGGCTTTTGTCGGCATCAGGAAGGTGGGATCAGGTTTAGGGTGTAAATAAATGCTTGTATCAACCTGCATTTCCATCAACACCCATGGATTATCCTAGAATGTCTTGGATATCCTAAGTGCTAATGGAGAATCTTATTATTTGTTAAATATTTATGGCTACCTAGAAGACAGATAAACAACACTTACATTTAGTTATAAATGAGTCTCTTTGGCGAAAAGAGCAAACCCAAACTTTAGACTCATTTCCCAATTATATTCCATTTTGTTGAAGTCACTGACTGGCCATTTTGATACTACTGATATAGTTTAATTAAAACTATGAGTGAATTAAGAAATGTGTATTTTGAATACATTTGAGCACAAGAAGCATTTTTATTTAGTGAACACATGCAGAAAGCCAGGATGGTCGCCAAATAAAGCCAAATATTACTTGCAAATGGAAGAAAAGTTGAGGGTATAAGCACATTAATATGAAAAAGCAGGCAGTATGCCCATTTCAAATTTAAGAATAATTTTCAACCTTCATTTTGCACAGTATTTATAAAGTATGCCAAAAGTTATCTAATGGCTGATTGCTTTTCTATTAATTCATGGGGGGAAGAAGCCCATGAAGTTGGACCTTTAGAATTGTTTTGAATCATTATTCTTCATATGAAAAAAAATTAACAAAAGATTGACTGATAACACAGAGATCATTAATTAATGGGACTAATTTAAACATGTTGGAAAAAATAAGAATTTAGTTTTGGGGATGGGGGAGAAAAGGCTCTGTAGAAATAAGAGTAAATCTTCACAAATTCCATATTTTAAGAGTAGCCCTAGAGAACCTAAGATTCATCTGCCCTGTCCTTTAGCCACTGTACAAAATGCACATTTTTAATACAAGTTAATACACAACAGAGAACAAAAGAAAGCCAAAAATAAAAAAATCAAAACTGAAAAAGCTTTTGCACAGCAAGATTACACGAGGTCTTGGGCAGCTGTATTCACTGGCAGGCTTTGGAAGACCACTTTTTGAAGGTGGTGGTATTAACAATCCAGGTGGTAGTCTAGAGTCAGGAGAACTCCTAGGAGTTAGCGTAATGGAAGAGATATCTAAACAAGGAGGTGAATCCTCACTGTTACACCAGAAAAAAGTAGAGGGTCTTTGAAACATATGTTCATCATTATCACACTTTATGTGCAGCAGCTGAAAAGGAATCACAGAAAGAGAAAACATTCTGAGGAACAGAAGGTGGTAATGTCAGGGAAAGAAGAAAAAAAAACAACATTTCATATTTCGAAAAAGCTTGTCAGCAACTTGCTGTTCAGTGCTACAGTTACAATACAGAACTTGAAAGTAATTCAAAATAAAATATAGGAATATGCCACATTAAGAGGTAACCCAGTACCAACTGGAACAAAGACAACTTGCTCCTTGATCATTACACGAAATAAAATGAAGTCAGGCATCTTTCCAATTGTGTGTGTGTGTGTGTGAGATGCTAAGAAATGTCTAAATCCAACAAGTGATCAGCAGTCTCTCACATCTGCACTTGTAAATTAGCAGGTAGGCACAAGTCTGGGGACAGGAGTTACCGTGCTGGTTAACGCACAGGTCAGAATTTTCTCTAACTAATCGAGGAAAAACCTACCATTTATATCCCACCAATGCTGAAAGAACAGCTCATTACTGAACTAAAATCTTTAGAGGACGGATTAAACTTTGGATCTTAACAGAAGGGATTGCGCACTTGTGCAGAAAGTTCTTCTTGGCCTCAGCCAAGATTTCCACACGGAGAAGGCAGGAATGGCACCTGGGCTGGACGTGTCTTGCCTAAACCCCCTGTGACTGGCCCAGGCTGAGGCAGTGGCAGACAAGTGCAGCAAAAATTCTGAGGTCTGCTTTTACTCCCTTTGTAGTATTACACAACAGATATGTCATGATTATTTTATTAGAAGTTTGTATAACTCAGTAGATCAGGATTCAATCATTTTAAACCCTTTTTTTCAGTGTTATGTAGAAAACAAAACATTTCAAATCCTTTTAATATGAGTCTCAGCTTCTTTCTTCCCTTTCTTTACAGATTAACCAGGCTAAGGGTACAGGTGACCAAATGTAGTAACAGTGCCATACTTGAGAATACCAAAACAACCCACAAAATTCTGTACTCAAAACTTGCAATTCAGCATTAAAGAAAAAAAGGGTTTTCATCCCAACTTCAAAAATTTCCATACTGGAACTGTGAAATGGAGGGTTTGGAACGGTAATCAATAAAAAAGAAATCAAAAAACCTACAGGACAGAATTTTGATTATGATTTCAAGAGTATCACCAGACTACAGGTAGAAGAGTTGCAGTGCTACTGTGCGTTACTGCCATGGAATCCTTGCTGCCATACACAACCACAGGAAAAAACAGCCCTCGTAATAACAAACTCTCAAAGAGATTAAAGACAGTCTGATTAAGAAAGCCAAATACTCCCCTGAAATGTAAAACAGCAAAGGATAAGTAGTTTTCATAAGAAGGCATGGATGTCACACAAAAAATCACACAGAAACCAGCAAAATGCACATAGGACACCAAGCAGCAAAGCTATGAGGATGATGGACATATATCAAATCCAGGCAATGGAAAAATTCGCTACCAAACCAGAATATCCACCCCTGCTGTCATCTGAGCCCTGAACATGGAGCAGTCACAGGGTTCATCAGTGACACTCTTAGGACACCACACACCATATGGGGTGTCGAGCTTCCTGTAACAGTTTTGGGAATGCATCTGCTCAGGAAATGAATTTTCCCTAGGAATTCTTCATTTGCAGAGCAGCATAGAACCCATCATGTGCTGGGACCTGTGCTGGGAGTGTTCCTCTGTGTCTTATCCCATGGCCCAGAAAGAGCTGCAAGGCTGATGGACTTTCTGCTCACAACCCTCTGGATCCAAGCAGGCCACGGTCACCACAGGGGCAGCAGGGAAGTGCATTCAACAACGGAAAACAGGGAATATCACCAGATGCACAAAGCGCAGGGGGAGAAAGGAAGAAACCCTTACTCTAAAGAATACAACCAAAAAAGCGTGTAGCTTCTGAAAATTAATACTCTTACACCAAATTATAAAGGAAGAAAATATAGTAAAAAATAACGAAATTGTCATTTTATATGGCAATTGTGTTTTGTCTGAGGTTCCTGCTGTGTAACACTTGTAGTAATAGTGGCATTGATACAATATGTTCCAATTTGGGCCTCATTTCATTAACACAAGAAAACAATAAGAAATGGTACTTCAGGAAATTATCACACTAATTCACTGGACTTGTCTCTTTTATGATTAGATGTAACTACGTGCCAACAAAAGGTTTATTTTTGACTCATTCTACTGAGAATGGTGCTGAAGATGCACTGTTGGGCTGCATCGTACTGGAAAATGTAATGTGATTGAGATTTGGTTAATCAGGAAATCACTTCAAAATTGTTTCTTTTTACAAGGTGTCCCTAGACACTGATTGCAATCTCTGTGTCATACCCACATAGGAATCACCTAAGTGTGAATTAGAATAAATTAGAAAATACTTTTGTTCCTTAGAACATTCAAATTGTTAATATACAGAACCACCACAGCGTGTAACTGCAGTGATGTTCCAGGGAATGGTGAGTGATCTTGAATTGAAAATTATGCATTTAGTTAAGAACCTGCTCATTTCCTGAGATTTGCGACTACTAAGAACACACTAATCCATAACTTACTAATTCATAAAATACTGTATAAGCATTAGCAGTTTCATTAATGAACTGCTACATCGTCAGTTCATTTAGTACTTTTTCAGTGACATGAAATATGCCATAGGCAATTTCAAATTAATTTTAATATCACAAATGTAACAGAATTTTATACCCTTATGAAGAAGTGCTCAAACAAATTCCGAACACAGAATATTATAAGTCTGAAAAAGCTGAAGATAGGCAAAAAAACCCATGTGCATTTTCCCACTTGGCAATCTTGGTGGAAACAGGAATCAAGTGATATACATAAACACATTCCAAAACGGTTTTTGAAATCTGCATACAGTTCCAATGTGTATCTCGGGGTTTTCCCATGGGTGTGCTAAAGCTTTCCAAAGAGGGTAGCTGGTGCAGGTGGCCTGTGCCTCTAGGTCACCACAAAACCTTGGAGGAAAGGTCTAATTAATCAGTATCTTTAATGCTCTGCTTAAAAATGGAGGGGTTTTGCAGCACCTCCATGGAGGAGTATGTATTCCATACTGCTTCTTTGGTAATCTTTATGGTGCAGGAAGAACACTGCTCCTTCTGGGGCTGCTTCTCCCAACACCTCTTCCTGCTGCCTTTCAGTTCTGCTTCTCCCACATTTCAGTGCTGTTGGGGAACCCTGGCAGCTTTGGGCAGCACTGGCAATGGAAAGAGTAGCAAATAAGACATGATGTGAACCCACTCTGCCAGGGCTGCACTGAGCTCTGGAGGCCGCATTTTCACACAGCAGCAGCACCCAAAGCCTTCCCGTGGTACAAACCGGAGCAGCGTCCCCACAGGCAAATGACGAGATGAAAATCCAATGGTCCTCACATAATTAAAACCAAATGCAAAAAAGACCAGCAACTAAAGCATTGCCAAGCCACTAAAACAGAAGAAAAGTAAACAACTGATACACAAGGCACAGAAACTTTAGCAGTACATGCAAAGGAGTGAGACAAAGGAAACATCCCATGCCAACATTTCCCACAGCACATGGAAGCGCAGCTCGAAAGGCAAACTAAGGAAACTCTTAGTTTGGGATTGCTTGTCCTCAACAGAGCCACTCAGGACACAAAAAAAAGTGATAGTTCCTGTTGCATAACACTTCTGCACTGGCAAACACCGTCATTTGAGGGACTAACTGTTCAACGTTCTAGGAAGACTACTCAAAACCATCGACCCAAATGCAGAAAAAATGATCACTAAGCAGTTTATTATTTACTGAATGTGCTGAGCAAACGTAAATCTAATTAGTTACAATATCCTGAGAGAAAAAGTGTGGAGATTGATAATTTGATGTTCAACTTCCACAACATATTTTATGCAAAAGTATTTCATTATACAATCCAGTTTTCTCTCTTTCATTTCCAACTATGATCTCATTGCCTTAATGGCTTCTTTTATAGGTTCAGAAAGAAATTTTATTTTTCCCATAGAGTAAATGAACTGACAGAAAAAGCACCTAAATTAGATTGATGTTGATTTGGCCATATGGCTAGATTTAGAACAGCTACAGAAAAATTTTCATAGTGATACTAATAACCAAGCAAGGAGAGAATTCTGATGCAATTGTATCCCTCAAAAGCAGAACTTGATTGCTGTCAATGCTTTTCACCCATTTACACATTGCAAAAATACAAAGGGTAGGTAATTGCTTTATTCACACATGTATTTTGCACCCATTTCAGTCTGTCAGTATTATTTTAAAATATGTCCTCAAATAAATCCTTAGTTTGCCTCCAAAAAAAAATGCAATACAAGCAAGAATCATCAGAAAAGCAGTTTTAGCCTAGATTTCCCTCTGTATTTCTCAAACAAGCCTTTAACTTTCCCTACTTATAAACTAGAGAGAGAAAATTAATACCTAAATTTTTAAATTATTACTACTTTCAGTTTTCATATGCAAGTGTTTTTGGTTTGTTTTTTTCTTTTTTTAAATAGAACAACTGATGACTCATGATAAACACCCTAATACTCCAATTCATTATTATTACTTAAAAAAGAATTTAATTAAAACAATTAAAACCAGATATTTCATCTGGAAAAATGTTCTCGTACAAAATTATCAACTTAAAATATTTTTGATTCTGTGCTTAAAATTAAGCTTCAAGCTTACAATTCACTGCTTGCAGTTTCTTCTCTTAGACCATGGATGGATTTTTGGATAAGTCACCAATTTGTACACATTTTGATGTGAAGGATCAGCAAATTAAGGTGTTATAGTATTATGTTTTGCAAAGAAAGTGTTCAACACTACTACGCAAGAATTCAATACCTGAGCACGGGGCCAACTCCTTTTAGAGAAGTAAATCTGCCAGCAAAGCCACATAGTGCAGTCCAGCCTGCTCATTTCTTTCTGAGCAGCACACATCTAAAGTACCATCTTTGAGAAACTACAGACAAAATGTTTTTAAAACACTTTGGAAGTAAAAGAGGATCTGAATTTTAAGTCTTGATAGTATTACGTTTGAGCCTGAACAAATGGCTTTATTTCATATTTAGCTACAAGCCTATTTTCAATGACAACGGGAAGCTAGAAAAGTTTACTTTAAATGACAGCCTGGATGTATCTGCTTAGAACTGAAACATGTTGAGACTAGTTTGTTTTTTTTTTAATGTGCAGTGAACCAGATGTTTAAAACCATACACGTATTAGGTTGTCCATCCACAGTTTAAAGATGGTCTCACATTCTATTTCCTTTTGATACTGAAGTGAGAACAGGAAATGCAATCTGGTCCTGCTTGTGGGAAAATGATCTGGGAATCAGAAGACTGAGCTGTCAAAAAAAGCAGAATTGGCTTGCTTTTTAAAAAAAACCACAACCCCAAACCACATAAACAAACCACAATATCAAGGGCCAGTGATATAATACAAAAAAACCTGCTGCACTTCAAATTTCCCAAAGTGTTTTCTCCCTTCTTCATTTCATGAAAAACTAATGGGAAGACAAATGTGTCTAGAATGATTAAAGACACAGAAATCAATGCACCTCAGAAGGAAGAAGCAGGACTAAAGAAATGATAAGACTGGCACTGCATGCAAATGATGTCATGGCTTCCCAGTTACTGACAGGTGGGAAAGGCACTCTGTTCCAGATCAGTACCTTAACAAAGAAAGCATGCCAGTGACATCACGTGCTGTCTGTCACAGCACTGTGGCACACTAGAGGTGCAATAAATTCTAAAAGCCCCTAAGCCTCCTCTCCTGGGGAAGGAAAACACCCCCCCATTGTCAGCCTGACACGATGCCTGCTTAGACCTCATGGCCTCCCATCCCTTTCCACGGGGATGGGCGCTGAGGGAGAAGAGGACCCAGCACAGTGGGATGCCAGTGTTTCTACTGCCGTGGTTGTGCACAGGCCCTTGCAGCATCCCCTGCTCTGGTAAGGAGGTCCTTGTTTGATCCCGCTGCTGGTGGTGGCTGCAGTGCTCCATCACCTGCTGACTGCCAGGGGCTGCTGGGGCCATGCACTGATCACTACAGCAAGAGCTCAGGCAGCAGCCTGGATAGCAGGAAAGCCACTTCAGCACATCTGCAAACATTGGGAGAGCACAAACAGCATGCAAACAACCAAATACAAAAAGGGAAGCGCAAGATATGAAAATCCAAGGTACTGTTTAAGCACACACAGAAGCAACTTTTAACCATCTGTAGTTGGCTCCTGAAATGGAACATTTCTTTACAAACCTCTGTGATGGCAGTTAAAGGCACGTGTTCTTTTATCATATTAGGTGTCAAAGATCAGGGCTCAGACTTTCCACTGACCACTGAACAATCCCTTCCCTAGAACTCGGCACACAGAATAACTGGACTGCCAGATAAGGAGCTCCAGCCATAGAAGATTAACAAAATACAAATAAATCAAAATGTTTATTATGTCTAAGAAAAGCTTCAGAAAGCTATTGTACGGCACTGGCATCTCTGTGTAATCATCAGTGTGATATGAAAACTGCAAGAAAAATTAAAACTTATAGTTTAATAAATCTGTTTTAAATCACAAGAGAATGATTATCTTATGTTCACAGCATGTAATACCAAGATTATCTGCAGGGAAGGAAGCTTTCCCCCATCCACCCAAAAGTGCTTAGAAAGGGGTTCAGACAAGGTGGTATTCCCCATGTTGGATATTCAGCTTCATTTAAGGTATTTTATCTCAGAAAATACTATCAGCAGATTTGAAAATTTTACTCTGACAAAATCACAATATAGATCTATTACTTTAATTTTGAAGACAGAGCAGCAGCAGTACAGATATTTTTAGTTTAAATTCAGAAAAAAACTCTAATTATTTTGTTTAAAACTAAAGTGAACGTTTTCATTACAGAAATTATGTGGAAATAGGGGGAAAGAAATTTTTTCACCACTTTTTTCTAATAGGAATTGAGACTTTGCAGAATCATACTTGGAATTATAGTTGATTTGAATGAAAAGTATAAAAAATGCGAACTATAACAGGCAATCAATGTCTTATGAATTGTTTGTACTTTTGTTCCTTCATACATATTTGTTGCTCACATAGTGAAAAAGGAGATAGGTGTCATCACATTCACTGCTATTCCAGGTACACTGATAATTTTAACGGACTCAAACTGCCCTAAAAATATTTACGCTTCTTTTTCTCTGCACTGAAGTCACTTGACAACCTCACCAATCTATTCTTTCATTCATTCTCAACCTAATAGTTGCATTTACATGGAGTTATTCTTACACCAGCACACCTGAGAGCTCTGATTTACCATCTCCACAAGATGTGGTTTAGAAAGGACCTGCCTGAAAGCTGTCTCTGGATAAGGTGCCAAAGCTGATACTGCTTGGTGGGTACTGCTGTAGGCCTGGAGTTGAGAAAGATATTTTCCTAAAAATGCACTTGGTTTTGGTTGGTTGGTTTGTTGGTTTTGTTTTAATTTTTGGCTGCACAACTGATGGAAGAATCCTGTAAAAGGAAAGGAGCTTAATCCAAACTCCTGCTTGAAGCAGGATCCAGTTAGCTGAGGCTGCTGAGGACCATGCTCAGGGAAGGTTCAGCATCTCCAACCTCTGGGCATCCTGTTCCAGTACTCATCCATTCATAAAAATCTCTTTCGTGTCAGAATGGATGCAGATGTTGAACAGGCTCTTAGGTGGCTCTTACTGCAATTCTACTCATTTGTGACAGGAAATGATTGGGGGTTTAATTTTAAAGATTTAGGAGTAAATAAAGCAATAAAATTAAAGTGCAAATTAATAGCCGACAGTGATTATTGAAATGAATTAATTAATATCAATAATTATCAATATCCTATAGTTTTGTTGCAGCACAAGTGCTATTTAAGCAATATGCTTATTTGTTGTACCAACAGTAATTAACAAAAAACACCATCTAGGGGGAGAGTTTACAAGTAGATGGCAAATTAACAAATTTAGGTCTTAACTCTTTAATAAGGAATGCGACATCATTGTCTTAAAAGACACAATAAATCACAAACTATGGGATATTTTTGGGCCATTATTTGTACTTTTTAAAATTTTTTTTTGCTTAATGAAATTACAAAGTTCTTTAAATGAAAGAAAAGCATTGATTGCAATGGATTGACAAGCCTGTTTATTTGCATTCAAATATACATTTACTTATTATATTCATAAATAAAAACAAACTGCCATGGCAATTGAGGAAAATAAAAGATTAAAGAATTGACTAACCTGATATTAAATCTACCATTAAAATTGATTACCTATCACTGAATGCTTCATAAGTGAGAAGACATTCATAATTTAAATGTTCACTGTGGTAGTTATGCAGTATTTATAATTCATGGTGCTCTCTCCTCTACGCAGATTTCATAAAATGAAATGGCAGTTCTTCATGGGAACAACCATCTAATCAACACCAAGAGAGTGCACAGACACTACTGAGAAACTGTCAGCACCACTGCAAACGTGCTTTTGCATTGCCCAAACTTCTAAACATCCATCTAAGGGGAAATGGTGAACATTCAGGGCAGGAACAAGGCGGTCCAAAATGCACAGCTGAAAAGCAGTTCCTCTTCTTCTAAGATTTTGCTGCACGTACATTAAGAAAATGGATTTCTTTTCACAGCTGCCTAAAGCTGTACAGATGGAACACACTTGTAAGAAGAGGGGAGTCATTGGGACCAGTGTGCAATGCAACCTGCATTTTTGGAAGTCCTGCCTAGATGTCAGGAACTGCCCAATTTAAACAGACTTGTGTGCTCATCATCTACAGGAACTGCAGAGCAGTTGGAATTTCCAGCGAGGACCCCACACTTGCTCCTATTTTCCTGCCACCCAGCATTAGTTCCCAAGACCTCATGACTCCTTGGCAGGCAGATTGTCAGCCACAGGTGACCATGTGCTTGTGACAAAGTTGTGAGGACCTCCCCAGCAGCGTTTAGGCACCAGATCCTTTCAGCGCAGAAGGGTTTTTCACCCTCAGCTGGCACGGTCAGATCTCTACTCGAGTGAGCACTGGCTGTCCCTGGGCAGCAACAAATAGGTATGAAAGGGGATGAAAGAACCCCAATTGGAGAGACTGCAATTTGCACTTCTGCTGGCTCGCCACAATGTCACTGTTAGTTCAACACTGCTCTTCAACAGACGTGTTACGTGATCACTGCATGTTAATGGCAATCTCTGGGAACAGCAGGGATGATCAGGAAGTGATTATAAATACAGAGTGACTTCAGACACAAGAGTTATGTCATGTACTTACTGGAGATGCATGTACTTGTGTTATTCTTAATTGGTTTTCCAAATCTTGAACTTTATTTTTCAGTTCTGCATTTTCAGTTTCTAGTTCTTGAATCTACAAAGCAAGTGGTTATTCAACAGCTATTGGGATAGTCACAGATTTCAACAACAGCATCCACTGAGCATACATTTCATCAGAGATCTGGTGATTTAGAATCAAGGTTGAACTCATTATCTGACTACAAAAAATAATTAAATTTCAGCATCCTCCATATTTCAGCCTTGCTTTTTAGTGTCCTTGCAGGACAGCAAAACATAAAATACTTTTTAACACTTCTTTTTTCAGTCTTTTTTTTTTTGCCTTAGTAAATCTGAGGATAATGCTGGAAATTAGGCTTTCATAAAAAGCAGGTAATACAAATACAGCAGCATGTACTTTTATCTCTTAAAAGGAACAACATAGTTCAGAACTTACTCTTTTCTGTAAACCTGCAATTTGTTTCCTTGTTTCAACATCTTTTCCTCCGGATTCCAGAAATTTCCTGTAAGCTAAGTCAAATGCTTGACCAATTGTTAAAGTTATCTCTTCCGCCTTTACATAAAACATAAGACTGAAATTAGTACATCAGGAATATTTGCTAGAGCTCCTTTCATTTCAGAGGATCATAAAATACTTTACACCATCTATCAAATCCAAAGGCTTTGCCCCATCCACCATGAAGCCAGCACTAGGAAGGAGCATGACAAGCACCCTTCAGCAAAAGACCTTGGCAAAACGCTGTGAAGGAACATCAAAATACTTTGGATAAAGAGGGGAGACTGGGCAGTATGAATTATGTCTTCAGTTTCCATAGACACATAGATACTACAATGCACAATGGGTTTTCCTGATGATTTCTGAAGCAAATATAGCCTGTCCAATCATTAAATAAATTCTTTTAGATTTAATGAAATAATGCTTTCATGCTAATGGATATTTTGACCCCAATTGATTTTAAATCTGGATTTTAACACTTATTTTTGCAAGTGCTATAAAATCTCACTCAGGATACTGCAGATAAGTATTTATCTGCACAATTATTTCCAACTACAAAAATCCAGGAAAAAACCTCCAAAACAACACCCAAACCATAAATTGCATCTGTATGTGCAAAATATAATAATTTACTAATTCTATGCTATTCATATTCTATGTTATGATGTGTTTATACAGTCAATGCAGAATATCTATTTCAAAAATGATGGGGGTAAAATAAGCCTACAGGAAGCTGAAGGAGGACACCAATGTTTCAGAAAAAAGTGATGCCAAAGCAGGACCAATAAAAGGTGAACATATGGATACACCACTTGCTTAGAACTTTAGTAGAGAAAGTAAATACAGTAAGGAATAACTGTTCTGTCTCAGACACCAGAGGATGTTGGTGTTTAGTGCAATGAGTTGTCTGGGAGTGCTTTGCGGTGTTAAACTTGAGAGATGGGGCAGGGAAGGGGGTGGACAAAGAAGGGAGAACCTTGCTGTTATAAAATTATAAAAACCCCAAAAAACAAACAACACATGAAAAATCCCAACACTAAAAAACAGAGACAGACACATCAGCAGAAGAGCCTGCAAGGGTATCTCGGCCCCAGATTTGCACTAATCTCTGCAAACAGCTGTGCAAACATCTCATGTTTGGATGAAGGTGGGATGGAGCCTGTTCTCTGAGAGTATTGCAGATGCTTCCCCCAGGGTATCAAGCTGGGCAGTAAGAGAAATTATCCCAGAACACCACCTCAGATCACTGAAGAAAGAGACTCTTGCTTAACTTAATGCATCTACATTACAAGACTCCATGTTGGCATGAAAAATTGTGTCCCAGTGAAAAGGCAGGCTGTGTGTCTCTAATTAACCATTCCCACCTCATTTCAAGGCAGACCCATCAGCAGAAGTGACCTCAGGCCCTGCAGAGCGTGCCGCATACTTACACACTTTTCACTGTCAAACACATAGCACAGATGCTTATTTGATTCTGAGTCTTTGCATATGAAAGTAAATATTCTCTTGTCAGTTTTGTCATCAGCACAAAAGGATATCCTGTGGAGCTGACAGTTGTGCTGGACCTCCTGCAAACAAACAGAAAGATAATTTTTAAGAAATTACTACACCTGCTTAGGATAAAGATGCAGAAAGGGAAGCTCTGGATTTCCTCTGGATAAGAGCAGGCAAGCTGCAGTATCATTTTTGAAAGTCTCTCATTAAACATGTTAGCACCCAAAAATGCACTTAAAGTATAACAGAAGTAAGCAAACTCATCTCCTAAAAAATGCTCCAGTTTTCACTGAATGTAAACAGGAAGTTTTTATTTGGACAGCATTTATCTGGAAGTGTTTATTTGGACAGTAATTTCTGTTCTAGAAAATTGATTTTACTATTGCCTTGCATCCCTCTGCAATTTATTTAGGGCCTGATTATGTAAAATATTCTGTTCTTTTTCCAGGTGCACAACATCTTTAAATTTCATCATCTCCAAAGGTTTGTTAAAATGGATTTACTGAAATGAGTCCTTACTTTGCTACAGTAAATATAGAAAACAGAAATAAATGACTTTTCTAACCAAATAAAGAGAAATAAATCTGACCTACAAATAATTGTTAACTTAAAGTGCCACATAAGCAGCTTTTAAGCATTACTATTTGTATATTTTTGCTAATGTATTTCACTTTGCATTAAAAAGCAAGTTCCAGCTATTGAAAAAGTTGCAATGGCAATGCTCTTCAAGTGAGAGAGCTTGACAAGACTGAAATAAACTATCTCAACTATTTTTTTTGTTGTTTTTCTTCAACAAGTCTTTTCTTGGTATTTTATTTTATTTGGCTTATTACATGGGAAAGCAGTATTTGCTTTAAAGGAAAATATGTTGTTTAGATGTGAACTATTATCTATCACAAAAGAAAGTCTCTGTGAAGCACTGGGGTTCCCAGCTTGCTGTAAACCCATAAACAAGGCCATGCCCTCTCTTCACATATCCACAACCACATATCCAAAAAATGCACCCTATGGGCAATCTTTTCCCCTTGCCCCAACTGAGTTCATTTTCTCAGTCTTTTTAGCTGTTCTTCTGACTATTCCGTTTCTCCCATGTCCCAAGTCTCTGTCCTGTTGTAGCTCTCTAACGCACAGAAATAATAACGTGTGCTCTCCCTGGCACTGCGAGCTTTACAGATCCACATAACTATTTTATATCATTTAAGGACAGAACCATTTTTCTATAATCCTTTTTTTGAGTGCCAAGTATAGAAGCAGGTCCTGATATACGAGCTGGCCTCTTGTTCCTACTGCCATTACTATGTGACTGAAAACCAATACTCCTCCGTAACACATTGAAGTGCTTTGTTTCAAAAACACACTGCAAAAAAGACTTTAATTAGTGCTGATAACATGAAATTGAACTTCTGAAAGCATTTATAAACTGTGCAAAAAAAGGAAAACTTGATTCAAATTTACATGCAGCTACAAGAAACTATGTGGGGGATATAAAAAGACTCCTCACAGTTGATTACTACTCGAGTTGAAATAACAACATTGCTAAGAGATTAGAATGTTCCTACTCCCCCAGGAACATATATCCCACAGCTTTCTGTTAATCTCTACAGGAAGGCTAAGATCTCTTGGCATTTCGAACTGTTATTTTAAAACAGTTTTTGCCAGGATATGTGGTTTAGCACCCCCGTCTGCCCTACGGCATAAGGAAGATGCAAAAACTGCAATTAAAGTTGACATGGATACTTCTTGTCCCCTCTCCTTACGTAAGGACTGTTGACTTCTGGTTGTGTCAAGAGTCTGAAGCAAAAATGGGCTGCCAGCAGCTGTAGCTTTGAACTACAGCTACCGTTTGAGAAAAGGCAGTGCCACTGCCTGAATGCAGCAGTTACTCCACAATTAAGAAGCAGGAACTAAAGGTTCTTTCAAATTCAATATTCAACATACCTATGGAAAGGTTTTTACCATCCACAACTGTTAACATTTATTTAGCACATTGTTTTCATCTTCCTCAAAGTTTAGAAATCCTGCTGTGACAGGATTAAGAAAATTTAACACCACATTAGATACAGTCTGCCTTCAGGACTATCATGTACCTTCCTGGGAAGATGTCACTTATATATGTTATAATAAAATCTGGTATTTTAGAAGACTTTTTTCCATCAACAGAATGGCTTTTGTTATAGCACTTTAAAAAATATAAAACAATAAAAACAGTGAAACAAATATTTACTAACTTAGCATGAAAGAAACCCATGTAAGTTCCTTACCTTTGTTTTTGGATCTAGAATTTTTACACCATAGATTGAGATTTGTAACTCAACTTTGGGCGTCTTTTGACCTTCAGATTTTTTGATATGTCTTGCAAACTGAAACATGAAAAACACAACAGCAATCACATTAAGAGTAAGTTTATTTGTTTTTATTAATTCTCATTTTCTCCCAACTCCCTCCACATGAAGTTGTTTCCTTCCTTCTTCAAAAAGCTTCCCATAAACAACACCAACCATTCCCAGAGTGGGAATGGCCACAGACCAGCATTTCTAACTTCACACAACAGAATGCTCCTAAAATTCAGGAAAAAGTATTTTGAAATTACTTAGCATGGTCCCCTGTAACTCTTATCTGCTTTTTATGCACTTAATTGAAGCTTTTGTATGAGATTTCTATGAGAGCAGCAGAAACATGAACACTTTCAGTTTAACAGCTGCCTGGTTGTTGAGCAGGGAACATCAGTGGGTTTTCCACACCCCACTATTTCTACACTCACTTCCATACTCATGCACGGAGGGTACTTCCAGATGTTCCTTTCAGTTGTTTTAAAAGGGGTCAGTTTGAAAGCACTGCAGTTGTCAACACCTAAGATGTACTTGATCTATTTTATTCTCAGTATTTATCTGCCAGCAGCCCATTAGATGATGGCTAGACAGCGCTTTATATGAGTAGGTTGGGTAATGTGTCCTATTAAACATATTTTCCATCTTTTTCCATCTCCTTTTCTAGATGTTAGACTTACCTTTCTCTCTTTCTCTCATGAACACTGCCTATAAAATCAGCACAGTGTCTCAAACTTGCTCCTGCATGACAGTTAAGGAGTGCCCTAAATTTGGGTACTTTTCTTAGCAAATAGATGTGATTGCCCTTTTTCTCTCGAGTCTTTGATAGCCTAGAATGGCATTTTCCAATGCATAAATAAGGATGATGATCCACTAAAGGCCAGGAGTTGGAGTGTCTACTTCACAGCTCTGTTTGAACACATTATCCTCAACACTCCCTTTCAAGAATAAAGTGGGTGCATAATTCCCCATCAGTACAAATACTCTGTGTCAGAAGTCAGTGGAGACAGTGGCTTTTAGTGCCATCAAGAGGCTAGGATGTCACCAAGGGTGCTGTCCTATCAGGCCTGGAAGACACAAGCTTGAATGCCTTTTGATAGTGAAGTGCTCGGCTACAGCCAACTGACACCTCTCCCACAAACCCTTAAAAACTCTGATTACAATTAATTATTCATTTAAGTGATAGTTCAGGGTTTGGATTTTTGCTCTGATCCTTTTCCAACTAGTACTTGGAAAATCTTCCCATAACACAACTGCTTTACACAGTATGACTGTCAATCTCTTTTATTTCATTTTGCTTACAGGCAGCTTTATTCATGGCAAATTATTAACTGGTTTGGAGAACCACCCTAAAAGCACAAAATGAACCTGTTTTTCCCTTCCTCCCAGTTTTATTCCTCATTTTGAAGGCATACTTATTGGGCATTTAATAGCTAAACAATTTATAATTAATCCTATTAACTTCACAGAGTAACAGGACTTACCCAGACACTTCATTACTGATTAACGCATCCCAATAACTGATAAATAATAGCTCGGTAAAACAAACAGCACCCTCCCACCCCAAAAAACCCAAACAATTATCCCCACCTTAACCACTCTACACCACTCTCAAAACCAAGACTTAAATCTCAATACCCATTTTGCATTTCAACATCCAGGACTGCTACAGTCACTGGCCAAATATTTTATAAAGGTTCATACAGGATGACTTACTAGTGAAAACCAACTAGCTGAAAGTCAAGAAAATATAATTTCTAGTTCTGCTTCTTCAGCATCATATATATGCCTCTTGCAACACATCCTTTTCCCATCTGCCTATTTAATTTCAAGCCCATGTCTTGCATATATAAACTTGTAATACACATTAATCCCTGTATTTTTATTAAGGTGTGCCATTCCACATGCATATTTTAATTTTTTTAAAGACATTTTATAGAAAATAAAATTTTAAAAATCGTAATTGCTGGTTTACAGCATTTTGGCCAACAACATTTCTTGACTTTAAAGGACAATTCAAATTCACTACAGAGAAAAAAAACATTTTTTTCTTTAATAAAAATCACTCATTAAACCCCACAAAATCTGTCCTAAATTTTATACTGCAAATTTAAGTTAAGTCTGTGCTTAAATAGGAAAAAGATAGGCCAATCATTGCTTTATTAGCATAGACTTTTATTTCCAAGATGAATATAAAACTTAAACTGTCTTTAGATCATTTTCAGATCATACATTTATTCATTACCTGCACTCCACCAGCTTTCCTCTCTGATTTGTAATTTCCTGATGTTCCTTCATTGGATGGGACTTTGAGGACATATGTGATCCCTTTTCTCAGTACTCTGCACTTTGCCAGGTTAATTGGAATGACTACAAAGTCCACAGATCACCCAGGCAGTTTGGACATCTCAATTCCCAACGTACTCGGCGGTGCCCCGAAAGACATCCATGGAACAGACAACCCTGGGGCACACCCCAATTTCAAACAGCCTGGAACTTGAGCGAATCCTAACTTTTGGCAAGGTTCCTTTGCAAACCAGCCATGCACAAGTATTTCTGTGCAGTAGTGAAGGGAAAGAACAAATAATATTTGCTTTTACTGAGTTAAACTCATAGTATATATCAAGAATGATGATGGAATGCTTGAGTTTCCAACGGCGATCATCTCAGTCTCAAACAACAGCTACGACACGAAAAGTTGCAGTTTTTAAAGAAAAGAAGTTTTAAAGAGAAAAGTTTTAAAGTAAGTGATGTGAATAACTTGCACAAGTTTTAGAACAGCTGGCCAAGGCTTGCTCCAAGTAGTCAAGAAGACTTACAACACTGAGGAAGTTCCAGAAGGCAGTTCTGTGCCAATTCTAAAAAAAGGGTAAACAAACTGACCCTACCATGTCTCCACTCCCAAAAAGCATAAATCCAGTTCAAGAACTAGAGATGATATTAATGGTGATCAGTATTTTACAAAAAATGCAGCTTGTCCAAGTGGACAAAGCATCTGCATTTTGTATGTCATTATATTTAAGAAAGTGAAGCAATAGAAAGAAAGTTTGAGTTAAGTTAGTTACATTAGTCTCCAGATGCAGTTATAAACAGGAAATTGTCATTGGGAAGATATGTTTCTAATGTATTCCAGCAGGCTTTATTTCTTAAGCATGACATTATTGAACAATGACCAGGAGAAAAATAATTACTGATAAAATCTGCAGGCAGAAAAAATAAGAGGGAGAAAAAGGGGAGAAAAATAGCTAATGATCTGAAATCTAAAAATCATTACAGAGGAAGTTTTCAGAGCACAAAGACTGATGAAGGGGCAAATAACAGAGAGAACCCTCATCAACCACCACAGACTGGTATCCCCACAGAGCCTGTTGTTTTCCTACAGGCAGCCCTGCAAATCTCACACGTGGCAACAAACTTTGGTTCTTGGGAGACTTCCCTGTGAGGATGGAATTAATGAAGTCTTGCTAACGTGGTAGGCCTTCCACTAACTGTGGACCTTCTCACAAAACTAAAAATGGGAAGATATCTCAAAGAGACCCTTAAGATGACAACAGTGGCCGCACTGCATCAGCTGTTTGGGTGAAAACACTCAAATTTTATCTTCTGAGGGTTTCAAATGCAGAAGGATGTTGACAAAACAGAAAATAAAATCACAGGATATTTACCAAAGTTAGCAGAGGACTGGAAAACCCACTTTAAAGAAATCCATCAAATCAAAACCAGGCTAATGGTGAAAGAAACCAATCACAAAAGAACCCCTTCAATACAGACATCCAGACAAAAGAGCTTTTTAATCAAAGGTTTACTGGGTACAGTGACTGAACAGCACACAAAGATTAATTCAGAAAATCTGTGGCAGTTCCCTTCTTAGCGTTTTTCCTGCCCACTGTCCGTGCAATAACAGATAACACACAGATACTGATCAGCAATTTTTTTATATCTGACATTCTCCAGAATGCCACATTCAGCCACCTCCCAAACTTGTGCAGAGTTTGAACAGCACATCCCATCACTGAATCAGGTATCAGAAAATTTTCTTTGCTCTTCTCTTTATTTCTACTCACTTACTCACTCCTTCTACCTAAGGAGGACCCCAAGGGACCTCTGGACCTGGGAGATGTACAAACATTATTTTCTCCTATAAGTACACATTTGAAACAAAGTAATATTTGTATCTCACACAGTAACATGATTATTTAAGAGGGTAAAAATCTGTAGCCTCCCATTGGCATCAAAATGGAAAATGATATAAAATTATAATGAATCACAGCATGGCTTGGGAAGAGACATGAAGGGCCAAATTCTTAAGCTCTTAGTTTATACATATAATGTTCTCAGGCACGAACCCTAGCTTTGGTCCAGCTCAGTGGGATGGGCTAGTTTGTGTTCAACTGCTTCAGAATTAACATTTTATTTTCATGGCTCTTTTAGGGAAAGCAACAGATACAAATAAACCTATTTTCTATGGTTTAACTTAGCTTTAAAAATAAAATAAAGAAAAATCACCCATATATTTTGTAATTTATTACAGTAGCAGGGAAAATTGGATACTCTAAGAGACTTATTAAAATTAAATCTGATGTGTTTATGTGTCAAGTCTTAGAAAACCACAACAAGAAAAAATACCATGAGAAAAAAACCCCACAACCATATTTTCAAAATAGCCAGGAACTGGAGCTAAAGAAATAATTGTTAAGGCAAATTTCATCTATATATCTATAAATCAGTTTAACCCATGCAATCAAAACTATGTGCTTCTCTTTAATATTTATACCTCCCTGCACAATTCAAGATTTAATTAAAAATACTTGAGACACCAAAAGGGAGATGTTTCTGTGATTTGGTTGCCAAACTTCATCCCAGAGAGCAGAGGTTCAATTCCATTTAATGCAGGCTACCAGTGAGACATCAGACATTGCACTTCACACAGACACCTTGAAAGATCACTGGTTTAGGGCAGGGTTGTTGGATGAGATGGGAAACAGCTTTGTAACCTGGCCTGGAGAAGATGCTTTTCCTCTTTTTTTTTCATTACAACATTCATTATAAGGAAAGATGCCTGAAAAAAACCCAACAGGCCCCATTTTTTTTGCAGTGCCTTCACTTTATCTTATTGGTCATGTTATGGTCCAAACTCTCACGGACATTTGATGTGGGCACAATGAAATTATGGACTCTGAAAAATAGCTGTCAGAAGGAAGAAAAGGATGAAAAGATCAATGATATGCAAAATTCAAGCTCTCAATAACCATCTGGGTTGAAATGTATTTCTATGGAATATGTTGTATTTTATTTTCCAAACACACACTGGACTGAGAGGAAGGCTATCCATCTATTATACACAGTGTAGAAGACAATACAGTGCAGTCTTTTTTCCATCTCTCACTTCCTGAAAGATTTCTTGTGTGATTTCTTGTGATTTTTGTTTTATTTGCGGGTGGGCTGCTTTGTTGTTGTTGTTTTGTTTTGATGTTTTTTGGATTTTATTTTGCTTGGTGGCATGGAGTTTTGGGGGTTTGTTGGGGTTTTTTGGTGGTGGGTTTTTGATTTTTTTTTTCTGGCTTGGTTGGGTTTTGTTGATTTGCAGGGGGAAGGTGAGAGCTTGATTTTAGCTTTTTTGAGAGAGGTTACACAGGTATTTTCTTATTCAGCTCTTCTTCTCTGACTTGCTTTGGTCTTCAGATGTCCTTGACTGGTTCTGAACCACAAATTCCGCTTTCTGCAGTACTTCAAAGAGAGCAGTCATGGCTGTAGGGCTTGGCTGGAAATCTCTTTATCCCAATATTAAAAGCTTCTCTGTCCTTTCAACAAGAAATGAAACTGAGCTTTAACACGGAAGGGAGCTCAGAACAATATCCACTGATGGTCCTGTAAGGGCAGCAGCAGGACAGCATATCTGCATGTGTGGAAGTGTGTGAACGAGCACTCCTCACTTTGTGTATTCTTAAGGGTCAAGGACTTGATGAAAAATATTTCAAGTGTTTTCAAAGAGATTAATTCTATTTGCATTTTGTCTGGTCATCTCCACTTACAAAAGAAAAGTGGGAGAAAAAAGGATAATGAATTGAAAGCTGGGTAAGCGAACAGCCTTAAGTTTGGCCCTTACAAAAACATCTCTTGGCAGACTGTAGAAGGAACAGCCCAAAACTCAGATGTTTATTCTGGTTTCTCCTTAACACTCCTCCATGCAGCTTTCTTACCACTGCTCTGGTTATGCTGCTCCTTCCATCTGTTATGCTGCTCTTTCTGCCTGTTCCCACCTCTGGCACTTTATAAGGAGGATCAAATTCATTCCTACAGTCTGGATCTACAGCTTGTAACCTTCATTAACCAAGGAAAGTAATCAGTTCACTTTATAAAATAAAGTGTGATTTGACAACATGTAGACATTTGACTACTGTAGTCATGTCTGGATACAGCATCTGGGTGCCATGTGCTTTAGTTTTTATTTCATTCTAGAAATACCTTTGACTAGAAAACTTGAAGAAAAACATGGTTGGCAATAAATTATTATAATAGTTCACCTTATCTTACAAACAAATACACAGATTTTAAAACATTAGTGTCCAACTTTCTTCTTTCTCCTGCCCTACAGCTCCAAGCAATTGGAAAACACAAGGGCAAATCCCACCTTGATAAAACCACTGGAGAATCCTCTAGAAAAACTAAACATAGTTGCTTGAATAAAACTATCTTCTAACTGCAACAGTCCCAGAGAAATTGTCAAGAAAATATGAAAGTAGTGTTTGGGATACAAGTACAATGAAGCATCAAAAAAGTTCGTCCAAGATATTTTATGTTTCTGTAGAACATCAGCTCCACCTGCTGGAAAAAATCAGTTTATGGAATGGCAGCTGCAGTTTCTGTGCTGGGCAACCCAAGTCTTTGTGCTGGGTTAAGGGCTTTTGATTTAAAGGAGTAAACAGTTGCACATCAAATCTTGACTCTGACACAGTTTGATGACATGAGGGTTTAAGAAAAATGCTTCTGGTGGCAATATTTCATGGTCTGTATATCACTGTAAGCACGTGACTTCAAACGCTTATTAGAGCGATGCATGTCTCTTGTAGAAATAGCTCTAAACACTAAGAAAGTGTCAGTTGTTTTTCTGCTAGCTATTAATTTTAATTAAAAACAAATTATGATTAATACCATTGCAGTTAAAAGCAAATCCAGATAATTTAAAAATATAAATATGGCATCACAAGCTACATCTCTTCTAAAAACTCTCCTACCCCCAAACCCACTTTATATTTCTTCAATATTTCTTTCCATGTAAGACATTAGTTTTTCAAGCTGTTTTAATTGCTTAAAATTTTCAATTAGCATTTTCTAAAAACAAGCTACAGATGTGTGCTTAATAATAAAATCCATTACCTCTATGCTTCTCTTGAAAGAATACAGATGCCCAACATTAAGTCAGTCTTCAAATGAGTATTCAATTAATTGGGGATTCTTTCAAACATATAAGCCTTTTTATTGCTCTCTGAATTCTGTTCCATGATTTTTCAAGTCCTTCCGAAAGTCATCTTTATTTACTTTGGAAGTTCTCTAATAAACTTGTGATTATGTAAGATCACATGCAGTACTTGATATCTAAACTCCAAAATTCCAAACTTGAAGAAAATAGTATAATTCTGGCAGCAGCTATTTGGACTTCTAGCTCCAAGGTGCTTTACTTAGGGAGCACGTGTAGGAAGTTAGAGGAGGTGTCTACACACTCCAGTGACACCATGAATATATACACAATATTCCTGGCTCTGCCCATGCTTCTGAGAGCAGTTATTTGAAATCCTTTCTGGAGCTGCTTCCAGAGGAAACTATCTCCATGTGTGAAATCATAGAATTCAACCCACCCAAAGCCTCCAGTGATCAGTGAGAGCCCAGGCCAACCTGGGGTTCTACCAGTGAGACGCAGACACTCAGCATTTTGGTTTATTTAGGAGTGCAATAAAACACCATTAAAACAGAAGCAAAGCCTCTCCACAGCAGGATATCACTATGACAGATTTCTGCACAGAACTTACTTTGCTAAGGGTGCTGGAATTTTATAAAGACAAGCTACACAAGGTGCACACAAACCCGCACATTTTGTTTCCCCTGGCAGAATGCTGCAGTGCTTAAAAAAGGGTCAAAATTGGCCTGAAACACTTGAAAACAACTAGGCAATAATGACTGACTAACTGCAGCACAGTAAGTCTTTTTCGGCACAAAACACTCTAAGAATTGATTAAATAAATCTTTAAAGGCAGCTGCACTGTTTTGGTAGAGTGAAAACAACAGCAAAGAATGTGCTTCAATATCTTAAAATGACTACTGATCCATCTTGTAAGGATGACTTTTTCAAGGGAAAACTGAGTCTTAAAAGCTGAGCTACATGAGTAGTTTCATGTTTCCTTTCTGCATTTTTTTAGTATGGTAATAACACAATCAGTTTTTTCAATATTGACGCCTCACGTTTTCTGCCCATTTCCAAGGAACTTGTTTAAACGGATAATGAAAAGCCTGCAAAAAAGTTATGGAAAATGCAGTAGCAGGGAGAAAGATTTCTACATCTAAGTAAGCTAAAGGGCCAATAGCTCAAAGCAGCTAAGTATGAAGCAGTGCAATTCCACAGGAACAAGGCAGAGGAGTGGACCAGCACAATCAGCATTCCCCACCCCAGCTCACAGTGTCTGAAGAGCTCTGAGCTCACCAGCTCTCACTCAGCAGTCAAGTCAAAGCCATGTTAACTGAAAACAACCCTCAACAAGTCATTGCACTCGGATATTTTTAGTTGTCTACCAAGTCCCTTGGTGCCCAAGCACATGTAACCAAGAAGAAATTGTAAAAGTCTGATTTTCTCAGCCATAGGTAGGGATGGCAGCTAAAACAAATTCTTGCTATGTCAGTTTGTATTAACGAAGCCCAAAACAAGACCAAAGAACAAGCATTACCCATAGAAGTACATCAACTTTATACATATTTGTGAATAATTGCATAATCTCTAAGACAACTAAATACTGTACGCAGCAGAACACCTGACCATACACACATCATAAGGAAGAACCTACACACTAAGGAGATTAGTGAAAACAACTGCTTCTAAAGCCAGTGAGTTCACCTGGAAAACTTACAGTGTCTTAGTTGTGAATAGAGGTTAAGAGTGCATTCCATTTATATTTCATTAAAAATTCTTACCTTTAATTTTCTAACAGCATCTCTTACAACTTCTGTGCCTTTGGGCTGCTCCACTTCTGTACTGCCAAGAAACTGAAAAGATTGTAATTTGTGAGCAGTAAGTTATGCATTTAAAGGCCTAATCATCTCGAGTAATCTCATTTTCCAATTATTTCCAAACAGCATTTTGGAAAGGCAATTGTTTCAGTACTTGATAAATAAAAAAAATCTTCACACAGCTATTTCTAATCAAGAAAATAACAAGAATTAAATTCTAAACTAATATTAGCATTATCAAAATCGACTTTAAAATACATCCTATAAAAATCTGTAAATTAGAGGTTAAAGTACCTTTTTCCACAGGGAAATTACCAGTTTGGTAATAACTCTTTTTAGAAAATAATGAAAAAATGCATACAAAATATGGATGGAAAATACTTCCCACGGATCAACGTGAGCCAGTGATTTGGACTTTGCCACTAAGACGTTCATAAAGATGTAAGATAAATTAAACGAATTAATTTTCCTCTCAGAGCTGCTTGGCATAGTAATTCTATGGATTTAGAGGAATCAGGCTCCAGCTTATATAAAACAAGAGTCATATTCAAGTAGTTTCTATTACAATTCATATTTTTACCAAGTAAGGTTTTAATGAAAACCAAACACGTGTCTTTTCATACCTAAAGCATAATATCGCAAAGGGACCTTATAATTTCTTTATTTGTACACTGAAATGCTTTTATGTTCTGTACAGTCACACTTGTCTTCTACTTTACTGTTACAAAAGGTATGATAATTCTGCCTGAAACCCATCTGTGTAATACACTAATTCATTTTCGACTGGCCAATTTTCACATTGAAGTACAGTTAAGTCACACCATGTACATGTATATGCTAAAATAAGACTAGGAAAAAACCGACCTCCCTTTTTCCCCAAAGCACAGTTTTCTGTGTACCATGACACACAGAGGCGCGTACAATTTTGAAGTCCTAGCTGTTTCAAAAGGAATTTAAATTTGCCAAGATACAGACAATTTCAACAGAGTAACTCTGAAGTTTTCAGTTCTATTAAACTTTCCAAACATGTTTAGTGTAGTCAGTGTGCTCAAGGTACTCCTGCAAAGAAACTGTGCAGCTCCACCAGTAATGAAGTCTCATTAGATATTTGCTACTGACTCTGAAATATGATGTGCCACTTTGCATACAACAGTGTGTAAATCAAAACACCCGCACATCTGCTATCAATATTCTCTGCAATATCCAATTCTCCAGCCAGGAGACCAAGGGTTTGGAATAACAAAGCAGAAGGGTCTGCTATTGATTTGGTGTCTTTCATGCAACATCTCCGATGGCTTTAGACCAAGGGGGTGATCTTGCCTGGAAAAGTGATAGCTGCACAAAATGCATATAGAGAAGGAAGGAGGACTTTTGGACATTATGGATACTGCACATGGCAGAGACAGAAAGGGAAAGGTGAGTGAATATACATGAGCAAAAAAACCCCAAACAGGTGGGTAAGGTCAGATGAGAGTCTAAGAGGAAGGTTGAAACACCAACATTACCCGGTATCTGCACACAAGCATACTTAAATCCACCACACCTGGCAGAACACAAGAGGCAGAAGTATAATTGCTGTCAGTTTGCGAGCAGGTCAAGGTATGTGATACACAGAGCAGGAATCCTGCATAAACACAGGAAACAACAGCTGCAGGTGTGGACAACGCTCAGTGAGCAGAGCACAGGTCACTGCTGCCCACGGAGAAGCTGCCAGCTGAGACAGAGGCTTCATCAGTGGCTGTTTCCTAACATTTGTGTTGTTTTCAAACTGGCAGTACCGGTGCCGGTGTAAGCAGCCCAGCACTTCTTGATACAGATTTAGGGCCAGGCCTCGTGTGGAACTGGGTCACGCACACAAAGAGATGTCCCAGGTTATGCTGCCTCGCTACAGCTACTTCTCCAGAAGGGCACAGCGCTGCCCTACATTTCTTACTTCCATCCAGATGACCGAACTGTGATATAGCTAAGAAAGAAATAGAGTCATTTCCTCATAACTCCTCTCCCAGCTCTCTCCTCCACCTCACAGTCCAAGAAGGATGAAGGTTTCTTTGCTCTATTCAGTAAATCCCAGCAGCAGACCAATCTTTTCACAAACAGTACCTTCCACAAATACAGTTCTCTCAGGGGCTTGTACCTCATGCTAGTTCACATCACTGCCTCAGAAAATGTAAGCATAAAATTAAGCTTCTGCCACAGCTGGGGAATATGTTAGATGCCACTGAATTTTAAAGCTTATAGTAGTATTCCCCAAACCAGAAATTACCATTTATGATCACGGAGGGGACGGAGAAGTAGACTTCTAAACAGAAAAATAAACTGCTAAAAGCAGTTTAAAAGACTGACAAAACCTGAAGAAAAACTAATTGTGTTTGCTCAGTAAGTTATGAAAGAAATAAACAACCAAGACTCAGAGAATACAGAAACACCATGAGCCTTATATCAGCTTTTACAGAACATAACCCACCAGAATTCCATAAGTCACTCTCTTCCAGATGAGTGTTGGTTTTGACATTAAGCATCATCACTGAAATTTCTATTACTCTCAGCAGTTTCAAACTGGATGTGGAATTCAAGCTTGTGCATATTAAACTATTAAGCATACGAAAATACAGCAAGACATGTTTAATCCAGATATACAAAGAAGATTTGTAGCTTAAGTGCTAATACCATGCAAAAATTAAAAGGCCATACTATGGATTGCACTGTTTGTATCTATTTCTATCTCTTTTAATTGCAATTGTACTTTTTTTTTATTCAGGTGTGTTCAAATTGCTTGCATATTTCATGCATACACATTTCATGCTTGACCTCCCTTTATTTCTTGGTAAGAATAACAAAAAGAAAACCAGCAATTAAGGGGAGATATTCTGAATATTTATATTAATTGGTCTGTTCTGTTTGGAGAAAAATATAGACAGAACTTCAAACCAAGACAGGCTATTTTCTAATTGTAACAAAAGAATGACTATGCAATACAGGTTTAACAAACAGCTAATGTTTTAACTAGAGGCTTTTTATTGCTTGCTTTTTCGTCTGCTCTGTACTTTTTCCATGTCATCTATCATCATCTTCTGTTTAATATTAGGTACCAATTACTGTGGTATTACTCATGATAGTTAAGCTAAGCAAACAGATGTATTTGCAAAACTAGGGCTTCAGCTGCCAAGGTCACTGTGACGTTTGTACAATCCCTGGCACAGCGGACACGCCGCCACCGGGATTTCTAAGGGAAGCCACTAACAACTAACTCACCACCCTCATGAAATGGAAAAGTGGCCATTTCACTACAGTCTTTTCAGCACATTTTTCTCACCAAATCTCACACAAACACAGAGAACAAAATTTGTTATATCAGGAATTTGGTCCACCCGTGGCATGAATAATACAAGTATTCATCATGGAAGAGTTTCTGCAAAAAAATTTCAAAGCAAAAGGGGTAAATATGAAACTTCCCTTTTCAAGCCCAAGCTCCTTTGGGGAGCAATACTGATCCAGAATTTTAGATGGGAACTTGGCAAGGCAGTGTTTGTTTTCAGCATTTGAAGTTCCCTTCTGCAAGCCAACTCATGCAGAACAACCAGCACATGAAACCTAAGTGGTTCCTGTGAGTCAAGATAACACAACTCCTACACTTCACTGCAGAAGAGAGAAAATAACTGTTTCCCCTTGGATCATTCACTATTAATCCTAAATGCAAACTAATAAATGCATTAAATGCTTAAGTGTTCTTTACATAAGTAATGTGCTCAAACACATAATACAGCTGAAAAATGTTTACATATGACTGCTATATCTATTTACTGTCTGCAACTAGCAAAAAGATTATTCTTGAGGTTGGTGTACTCCATGCATAACAAGCCAATTCAAACAGACACAATACATAATTTAGGCGTGCCACTAGACTCAAATATTTATGTGTTGTTTAGTATTAAGAGTAAGTTCATCATGATCATACTGAATTTTCATTGGATACTTTAAGAAGTTGGAAGATGACATTTAATATTTTGTATAACGGAAAGCAAGCTAAAGCAATTTTCTTTACCACACATTCTTCACTGCAGTCTGCCATTCTTCCAAACATATTCCCTACAAAACCGATGAAAGGTTATTTTTCTAATTACTAATTCTCATTTCACTTGCAGCTGTCTGTAATCAGAAATAACTCTTATGAGGCCAACAGATCTTATCAGTCAGAACCATTTAAGCGTTCCTTTAATGTACAGTGATGTTTGCCATTAAGAAAGCGAGCTGTTGGCCAGCCATATACAACATAAACACCTCAGATCAAACTGTTTAAAATCTAACATTAGCAGACAACCAGATGTGTTCACTCCACATGCAAAGATTTTTCAAGATAATGCAGCTGCAAAGAATTAACAGACACTGTTTCAACATATTAAATCAACGGAGGCTTTATCACTGACAGCAACTGAGAGAAAATTCAGCCCTGTAATGGCCAGGAGGGCTCTTACACAATAACAAGCTATCAGACAGACCCTCTGTGGGGAATAAGCTTTTCAGAATGTAGGTGAAATTTACCTATACATTAACGTGAACAAGACATCTTTTTTGTTCTAATTCCATTGCGAGATTATTAAAACTGCTTTTAGAGTCATACTTTGGCTGGACAAACTATTAAAAGAAAAGGTAAATAATCTTTTACTTTGCTGGCTCAATTAAAAGTCGATTCAAATGTAAGAAAACTTCAGGCATCCAGAATCCTTTAGAGTTCTGACAAGTCTGCTGCTGTTCTGATGTGCCCAACAGGTCTTAATAAGGCCAGGCGGCTTGTTAAGGTTAGCAGTTCACTTTTTTTCCTTGACATTAGCAGGAAACTCTCCAGTAGTTCTTCCCCCTGCAGCTTAGATTTTGACCCTCAACGTTTTACTGGCTTTACATGCAAAGCATACCCAGGTGCTTTTCTTCAAAGCTTAGGGGCGGACAAAACCCCCTCTACCCATGCTTAAGAAAAGTTAGCTTTACCAGACTAAAAAAAAATTAATAAACTTGACTCTTGATTAAGAAATAGTTTTAGTAGCACTTCTGAATATTTAATGTAGACTTCCACTCTTCCAGTAGAGAGCAGTGTAGGATATTTTAATAATAAAACAACATCTGTTTTCCTTTGTCATCACATTTCAATCTTAAAAAAACCCCAGTCTTTCACAGTGCCAGATTTCTTTTTTACTCTGAAATCCCAGAACATTAAAGGTTCTCTTTTATGCAGACTTAAATGCAATTATATGAAAACAGTACTTACCTAACTCATACAATAAAGAAAGGAAAAAAAGCAATGCAAAATTGCTGGATACCTGCTGCCAGCTTTTGACAAATTAGCTCCTTCTTCCTCCTCCATTCTACAGGGATGCTGATTTACTGATGAAAGGAAGACGAATGTATCCACGTTGTGATAGCACCAGAACAACGGTGTATAAAACAAGAATGAAAGAGAAGTGGGACCAGTTTTGAACAGATGTCTAAGCTGTTAACACTGCATAAGCCCAGGCAGAGTTTTTGCTCAGCCTTGCACTCGTGAGCCTTCTCCATCACTCAAACAGCAGAAGGACAGCATGGACCATAAAACAAACAACACTTTGTAGTTTGGGTTCCTTCTCTTTCCCCACTCCCCCAGTCCACTTCCTCACCTGCAGCTGCTTCCTTGCTTCTCTAGAAATACATGTTTTTGCCAGAGCACTTAAATGTTTGAATTTTTCCCCTTTGGGGAGCAGTTTCCTAGTGCCACCTTAAAAACAACTCCCAGGCATGATTGCCACTCAAGTGAGAGCAGAAATCCAACTCATCACATGGGAGTATGAGGCAGCAAAGCGGCACAGACATCAGCACATTCCCTGAATATCCCCTGCTTGTCTGACATCTAATGTACTGCACAAATGGTGGCTCTCACACAGGAAAAAAATTCTAGGCATTTTTTGAGGGAGTATTCAAGTACTATTGGCAAAAAGGAAGATGAATGCACAATTAAAAACATTAAAAAAAAGGAAATCTTCTGTCATCTAACAGAAACTATATTACCAGATATTTCATCCATCAACAGAAAGTATTTACACTAATTAAGATATGAAGAAAGAAAAATCTATTTAATAAGTTACTGAAATGTTTGGGGAGAAAAAAAAAGCTATAGAGAAAGGATCATAAAATAATTAGGTTCAAAAAGCCCCACTGGTTTAATTTGTACTTTCTTCTATTCTCTACAAGTGCAGTAATTAAGAGCTCTCCACCATCAAATGTACAAGCAGTCATTTCAGTCTTTCAGTCTTTCTATTAATAAATAACAAAGAGCATTATTTGATAACTAAAACTCAACATATCTTGGAACAGCTGACAGACAGAGACAACAGACATTTCCCTGGAGCAGTGCACCTCACCTGGATGTGGCTTCTGCCCAAATGCCTGGAAATGGGAATACCTAGAAGTATTCTGGCAAAGATACCTGAGAAACTGAGGACATGTGGCAGCCCTAATCCTGCCTAGATCTGTTCCCTAACCCATGTTCAGATATGGTAAGAAGAGAAACTATACAGCTGCTGACTGGAAGAAATCTGATGTGTGGTCCAAGGGAGCTGAATCCAGCTTGGTGTAACCCTAAAGGCCAAAGAAAGGAATAATTATACCAGATTACATTACTCCTCAAATTCCACTGCAGCCAGAAGTGAAAGTGGCACAGAAAAGGAAAAATACAATAGGATTATACATTTGCATTACCAAAGCCAGCTTGTTTGTAAAGCAGAATGTCAGAAGACTTTAGGACACACTTGGTAAATGATGAAAACTTAAATCTTCTCCAGAGAGATCAGTGTGGTCACATGCTAAGGGGGCTATCAACAAGGATAAAATCAAAAATCAAATCAGATTGCGACACCGCTATCAAAGCTGTGCTCTGCATTAAACCATCTAATTCTAAAGATAAAACAATGCTAATACAGCTAGGACCAGCACAAGGGAGATAAGAGCAGGCTGGAATACAGAAAGAGTAGAAAAGGTAACACATGTACCTTGTCAAGACTGTCACTACAGGAAACACCAGTTATAAAAGAAAACATCCAGCATTTCTTCAGTCCATCAATCTCCCCAGCACTTCAGAAGCACATCTCAAACTGAACCATGCCCTGAAGAGCTGCCAGACTGAACCTGAAGATTAGAGAGGAGCTGGGGCGGTGCTGGGGGTGTGCCCTGACCTCCCATTGCACACGCCAGCATCAGCTACCCTGCAGCTACCCAGACTGCAGGCACAGGCTGAGAACAGCACAGCCACCCCCAGACTGACTCCCACCCGAGGCACTGGCCAGGAAAGAACGTTCCCCTGGCTCTGCTCCGCACACTTGTTACCTGGAGCTGACCCTTCACTCCTGCTCTGAGTGAGGAGGCAGCAGCAGGAGGGTAATAGGGATACGTCTTAGGGATATTCCAGCTTGGAGCAAAAAAGGCCAGCATGCTAAAGTCACTTTTAGAAAACTCTTAAAAAAAATTTGATGTATGGGAAAAGGGCTTAAAAAGGGAACATTTTGCCCGTGCACAAGTGGCAGTGGTGTTAATACTAGTAGTATATCATGCCGAAGGCCTGCTTTCCTTTTAATCCCAGGTGTACTTATAGCTGATAAATAAAATCAAGGATAACATTTGGCATGTAATAAACAATGGCAGGAGAAAATGGCACTGAGAGCAAATTCATCAACTGGAAAACATAATTTCTCATCATATATTCCCTGGCTGAGACTGGGTGGGTCACACAGGTTCTTTTGATAGCATTCTTTCCTCATGAGTGCTACAGTGCTCTTTAGCCTTCACATGCAAGAATCCTGTGCTCAGAGGCTGGACAAAATGAAGGAGTAAATTATAGAATGACACATTTCCAAAGTTAATCTATTGTGCTTAAATTTGGACATACTCTGTGTTTCCAGTTTTGGCTTTTTACACATGTGAATCGATTATTTTTTTTTGGTAGGAGAAACTGTCAGATCCTTTTACTGCAGCAGGATGATATCTTTTGGAGTAACCCAAAGGCACCATCCTCAAGTTATTACAGCTCTTTTGCTTCAATTCACAAACTATTGACACTTAACACCAAACAATCGCATCAAATCACTGTCTTTTCTTTCTCTGCCACTACTCATCAACTCTGCAGAGCCTCCTGTGGCATATCTGGATATTGCCTGAAAGTTTAAGGATAACTAACAGGAGAAAACCCATCAAATGAGCATAGTATTGACTAATTTGATCTGGCTTGATCCTATATGTGGCCTGAATTGCTTCTGACTTACATGGAAAATGACTGAGCCATCCCACTACAGATGCTCAATAACATCCTTGCTGGCTCCTACAACCCTCTGTTGTTACTCTCATATTCGTTTAGACTCCATTTAGTTTGTGACCTCCAAGAATTAAGAACTGGCAACTCTAAACTGACTGGTCAGTCTTAAAATACAGCACATCTTTAGTTCCATAAGGATTTTCATTGCTGAACCAATATTAAGTGAAGGCGTGCACGAGAACCATTCTATATCAAGACAGGACAAACAGACCTCATTATCAAACCTGACACTTCCTTTAGAAAGGACATTCAAATGTGAAAAGCCTCACTGAAGACACATCCCACTGCTGGAATGCCTCAATTTAGAAAATTTATATTCCTGACTGGATTGTTTCCAGTAAAAAAGTGTTTAATTTAATTTTTTCTTCACTGAAGAAAGCCACCTAAAAAAAATTCATATTCACTGTTTTATACATCAAATTTTCAGCTTCAGAAGTAAATAATAACAGAGTGGACAAGTTTTTCAGCTTTACAAGTCCATAATTAGACAGACTTAGTTCTGCACCACAGCAACTGGATTTTACTCAAGCATCATTTCTTCATGAAAATTGTGAAGTCAAACTAGGCCCTTATATGTACTAAACCACTATTTCTCATTACATTCTAGATCTTTTCAGGTATCTTAATGTAACAAATTTGATATAATTTGCTGCTTTTTTCTTTTTGTTTTCATGAACCAGATGTCAATGCAGTGATTTAATTTACCTTAAACATAAGACAAAATTGCAACAACTCCTACATTCTTTGTACAGATGTGAAATGTAGTGTTAGACACTTCAGAACACAAGGCCCCTTTGCTTCACTTCCCCCTTAACCTCTGCAGATGCCAGCCAGCAACACTGGCCATTCAGTAGGAACGTCACTGCACTGCTGTAGGAGACAACATTTAATTGTTACTACTTGTGTAAACCTACTGCTCTACCCAAGCTGAGGTTAAAGATCATCTTCTTCAGCACTCCCCTGCAGAAAGGGCAGATTTCCACATCCACTGGCCCCTCAGAAACCACACATCTCTCCAGTAAAATGCTACAATTAAAGGAACAGCAAGATGAAGATCCCAGGTGCTGGTATTCTCACAGCAATGTGAACATCCAGCACAAGTCATCCAGAGCTGCTGTCCTAGCCTGACTATTTGGCCCTGCTGAATTAACACCCTGGTTTTCATAACCCCACTGTTCCTTTGAACGCAGAACCTACTGGTCAGCTCTGTATTAGCATTCTGCAACTATCTCACTTTTTTTACAAAATATAGCAAGCTAGAGCTTGAACTCTGTTAAGCTCCATCTGTCCTGCTGACTTCTTTTGCTGTTAGAAATATCAGGCTTATCAAACAAAACCTCCCCAAGAAAGTGAAAACTGAACTGAGACAGCAAAAAGCCCTTATGAAGAACCAAGATATGCTGTCAAGTATGTGATAACAAAAGCTACCTTAATTCAGAAAACTGGCAAAACCACTCTGCTCTACCAATAAGGTGAAGCTTTCTAAAACTGGCAGCATTTTGATGCACTCAGAACTTCTGGGGTGCACCTCTGAGCCAGGGGAGCAAACAGGCCATGATGCCACACAGAGCGGCTGCTCCTTCCAAGAGATGATTCCCAGATGAGTTCATCGTTAGGAAGGGCTCTGGGCACAGGCTTCAGATTCTTGCTTTCATAACAACATGTACAAGACCAGCCAGGAGTTTCCATGTGCCAGTTCAAGGTGGGATTGCGCAATTCTGAGTATTCAGCTTGTAGTGACGGAAGTCGGACACAAAACCATTACAGCCTTCCTCTCCTCAATGCAAATAAATTCTACGGGTTCTGGAAGAAATTGTGATGGATTTATATAAATTTATAGTGTATATATATATTAATAAACACAATTAAAAAGTATTGAAGTTATTATTTTGTACTGGAAAACACGAAAATATAAAAGCAGAGATGAAATTCCACAGACATTTCCCATTTTGTGGTTAAAGTTTATTTTGATCTACTTTCTACCTCCCTTGTCCTTGACTAACATAATACTGAACTTGTACTATCACACTTTTGTCATGGCAACATGCAATGACATTATAAACATAGAAACAGGAATTCCCTGTGGGACAAAAAACAGAAGTCACAGTTAGGAACAAAATCTTCATTCCAACACAAATAGCCTCAGTAACAGGAACAAATAACTATTGTCCATGACTCTCAGTTTATTAAAGACCTTTTCCAGTTTAATGTGAAATAAGAAATTGCCTATTTTAAGGACACTGCATTGCTTCTGAATCAGGACTTTTAATACTGCAAGGCTTACTGCACCATAATTAGAATAAATGAGTCCTGAATTAATTCTTGATTCAGAGAATCGATGTGCTGTCAAACAGAGGACAAGCAGCACACCAGAAAAGAGCTATTCTGAAGAAAGTGCCATGAATCTCTGCAGCTAGCGCTTTAGCAGCTTGGAAATACAATATAAATTTTGGTAGGCTTTTCAAGGAAACCAAATTTTGAACACAGATTAAAAAAAATAAATTGAGACTATCATCACCAAAGAAGATCATCTGCTCTTTAAATTCTAGTATTATAGTAGACATACATTCTGTGGGCAAGATAATAGACACCCCAGGACAGATACAGGTGCTGAGGAGTATTAAAGGACAGGAACATGAAGTGTGAAACACTTTTTCTTTGGCTGGTTGGTTTTTTTTCCTAAACTGTAGATTTCCTATACTGAGAACCACTTAATTTGTAAAGAAAGAATAAGCTTAATGTTTTATTAGTAAAGTAACTTCAGTGGGAAAATAAGTTGAGTCAGTATACAAAGTGTAATCTAAAATCACATGGATAATCTAAAAGAATATGCTAAATTAAATGCTATATTCACAGAAATTAATACCAGCATTTTGACAAAAGTGGACAAGAAAATGTCTGTGTTCAACTAAAAAGGAATTTTTTTTCTTTGCTCCTAGAAACTACTTCCTAAGCTCCATCTACTTCTTTAAATGTGTTGGTAATTTTATACAAATGACACATATAGACGTCTTTCTGAGTTGTTACATTCACAGAATACCCTCAGAAATTTCCAGAGAATATTTGACTGGGCTAGCCAAGTCAAAATCAAATTAGTTACTTGTGGAAGGAACTAATTCTGCAGAGAGAGAACGTCCATGCAGCAGATAAAAACACAGGGGACAAAGCAGAGCAGTAGCTGTGCCCTTAAAACTGCATCATGTTTGAAGTTCTGACAAAATATCTTTAAGTGGGTACCTTGGAATAAAAGAAAAAGGACAGGGCAACCTGCACTGCTTCTGGGTGCTTTGATTACTTGGACTGAAAAGGGGCAATAGCAACAAGACAGCACAGCTGGGAGGCAAACTGAGAAAGCAAAGGAAGGGCAGAGGCTGGAGAGGAAATGGCACTTCAACCACAGCAGTTCAACAGCGTTTTCATCTACTGCGGGTTCATGACCACAGCACAAGATAAGCTGTTCAAGGAATTTTGGGAATTACATTCAAGATTTTTATGGGAAAACACAAACATGTTGGAAATCTTTCTTTCACAGGCTGGGAATGTACCCTTACCATACCTCTGCCTCACTGTCTGTGAACGTCCTGCTGCACAGAACTGAAACCCTACTCTGAATCCCTCCTCTTCGATTCCGTCACAGATTCTGGAAGCAAGTACTACTCAGGCAAAGGGCCTCAAAAAGAAAAGCACTTCTTACATTGGTGTAGCTGTACTGGATCTTTCACTTTTCCTCCAGGGAATTGGAAGTGTCTTCTCTGTGATGACTTCTGTTTCATAAGCCCGTCTATATTCTCTCTTGTTAATGTGTTTTTTTGGAAGAAACTCTCTTTTTTTACACATTTTCTGTCATGAAAGACAGCTATAAAACAGATGTGAACACCATAATTCAACACCTGGCCTTCAGGCACTTGAAGAATATCAATAACAGAGTGTTCTCAAAAGCTGGTTAGGATGAGACTCATTTATTTTAAAATAATATTTGGAACAGAAAGAATTGTCTCTTTATGTTATCATTTAACAAATGTGCAGAACACTACTTAAACACAGGAAATACTCTTCCTGCTGAACAGTATAAATTAGAAAACTGAATTTTCTTATTAGACTGATTATTTTAGCAAAATACAAAAATATTTCACAGCAACTATTTCAACCTGACAACATCAGATATGAAGTGAAACCACCATTATCATGACCTTAGATCCACAAGCAGATGAGATGGACATCTTGGATGAACTGTTTAAGAGAATATAACTGAGATGGCAAGTAATCTGTAAATTATTTTACAATGGCAATTAATCCAACAAAAATATTGGCTTTCACTTCTCACTTCATAAAAAAATATTGTCTTTCAATAAAAGACCTCAAACTGGTGCTGAAGTGGCAAAAATTAATCTAGTCTAGATCATTATAGTGATACTCATATCATTAGGTGAACATAGAATCAGAAAACTCTATTTTAAAATCCTTCATATGGGGATTTGGAGTCTTCCCTAAATAGCAACCTAATCCTTTTCACTAAGAGAGCAGGTATTGAGAAGACATTTAATCTTGAGCTCAAGGCATGAAAGCAGAGTTCAGAATTTGGGATCTGATTTGAGAACAGAGATTTGGGGCAGACATGTTGAAAACCTTCAGTATTACCTCAGTTCCTTATCTTTAAGATGAGGATAATAACTCACCCATTTCTTATTGCATTATCATTTAATTATCCCAATTGAGAAGAAAGCTCATGAGAGAAGTCCGAGGTCTTCTGTTGCCTACTTATTCTGAGCTTTGATCTATGACTATTTGCATCAGGGTAGCACCTTCAGCCTCTCTCTCATTATTCTAGAGGCTGTATAAACATCAAAAAGATAGCCCTTAGCTTCAAAGAATTTATGATCTAATGAACTGTGATAAATTGCAGTAACCCCTTGGAAATGCACAGCACAGTTTCCGTTAGTACTTCTGAGTGTTACTGATGAAAATCAATATAAAACATCGACCCTATTCTTCCTCCTACACATCAAACAGTAAACACTAACAAATAAAAAGCTAGAACCAGTACAAAATTAACAGAGTTCTCTGTTACACAGCACACACTCAGAGTGCTTCAGCAGATTTTGAAGATTAAAAAAAAGTCATGTGAAGAGGTCCAACTTTCCCACCTGCCTCTCTTCAAAACCCACAACTCAACCCCAAACCCATACCTAGTTTTAAAGCTTTTAAGATTTGAACATTAAGTATGCACACACAATTTTGGGGAATGCTTTTTCATTTTGAGAATGTGCTTGCCTTTAAGAATTTCAGGTCCTCAATGCCTCAAAGTGCAAGCTGGGATATGGCCTGTAAATGCTGACTTAAGAAGACCTACACATTCCTGATTTGAATGGATTTTTCCACAATAAACCTGTATTTATGAGTAAACAAGGTTTCCCTCCCACCTAATCTTTTAGCTCTAATTAACATGAATTGTTGAGTCACTTATCTGTCCTCCTAGTTTCTCCCCACTCAGAAGCATTAGGAGCTACAGCAATAGCACAAGATAGGGTTTTGGGACCTTTCTAGTCCACGCTTCAAGTTATCTGCTCCTTGAAATGCAACCCTTGGTTCCACACATTTCAAAGATTTGATGGACATCCTTGTTTCTACATTTTCCCTCTTTTCAGTAATACTACAGCAACAAATTGAAAAACAACTTGTAAAACAATAGGAACTGCCCCATTTCGATTTTTCTTAAATTCAGAATAAAGAGAATATTAGTTATGCAAATATAGAAGAAAAAAAATGAGGGTTTGGGCCAATGTAACCCACCACTCCCTTTTAGTAGCAAATAATAATTCCTAGTGAAAATGCAAAACATTTCAACAAAGCTTTAAAAATTACTTAATGCAAATATCTCTCCTTTGCCACGTTCCAAACCAGAAATTATTAGTTCCTTTATTAAGTTACACCTAATATTCTCATGTTCAAAGTTCAAAATGCTTTTTAAAACAGGCCAAGATTGGTTTGACACTTTCTGAACCAGAGTAATCTGAAGGAGGCATTTCTGAGAGAAATATTCATTTCAGCCTAGGATCCACAGCTGCCTAGTGTACATTACTATTTTATTGAAGTTAATAAAGTCAGAGACTACAGCTGGAGGTTTGTCTGATGGTTTATTGAGGATGAATCCTCACGGAGATCAGCATATGTGAAACTTCTCCTGAATGGTGAACAGCCTGGCTGTTGGAGATATTCGTGTAGTCTTGTTTCTGTTTTTAAAATTGTAGAAGTTTCTGTTAAAAATCTTGTGCCATTCTCTTATTTTCTATAAACCAGCTCTGTTTCTAGTTTATAGAAAGGCTGAGAAGAAATATGGGAGATAGGAAAGAGTTATTCATCTGCAGGCCTGATTCAATTTAAAGCAAACCAATCTATAAACAGCTGTGGGCCACCTAGCCCACGAGTACAATAATCCAGATGTTTGAACCCTACAGCCTGTTAATTCCAGTGTCAGACGTGCAACTCACTTGATACTTGACAGTGCAGAGGCTGAAAGGCCTTCTTACAGAAACCTCACGTTCCCACAGCTGACAGCTCTCATGGAAATAGAGCTGCAGAGGGAATCCCGGAGGACATGCTAATGAGGCTAATCGGCAGTTTCAAGCAGGCTTAAGGAGAGGCAAGGGAATGAATATGAGCAACAGAGAAGGAACAAAGAGGGACGTGGAGGGTTGAGTAAATCTTCGTTGACCCTAAGGTCTTTGCACACTCTTTCTTGCTTTGTTAATTCTGACTGGACAGACCTCTGAGTCTTATTCAGTTGTCTTGAACAGGCAGATCACTTACTGCTCCTTAGTCAGTGAGTGCCTGCTCTTATCCAGGGCTGAGGAACTCATGACTGAGTATCACAGTAAAGTGAAGATTAATACTCAAATACTAGCTTAGTCTTCTCTGAAGAATAGGAAAATGACATTGTAAAAGCTGCTACAAAGCTTCTAATGATTTGAGACTTTTGTCTCAACAATCTCATTGCTCACCTCTTTTGAGACACTACCAGGGAAGGCCAGTGACGCAACTGTTCAAAACATACTTTAAACTTGTAGTTAACACGGTGTCTTTAGAAATAGACTTCAGATGTTGTGTTCAATACTAAACCAGAATCATTTAGGTTGAAAAGGGCCTCTAAGATTATTGCATGCAACTGCTAACCTAGCACTGCCACGTTCCCTGCTAAACCATGTCCCTAAGTGCCACATCCACATGTTTTTTGAACACTTTCAGGGCTGGTGATTCCACCACTTCCCTGGACAGCCTGTTCCAATGCCTGACCACCCTTTCAGTGAAGAAAGTTTCTCTAATATCCAACCTAAACCTCCCCTGGCACAACTTGAGGCCAATTCCTCTTGTACTGTCACTTGTTACCTTAGACAAGACACCAACCACAATCTGTCTACGATGTCTTTTCAGGTACATGAAGAGAGCAATAAGGTCTTCCTTCAACCTCCTTTTCTCCAGGCTAAACAGCTGGGGAGCATCTGGGCCTCCCTCAGCAGCTCCTCGTAGGACTTGTGCTCCAAATGCCATGTTATGAAGAATGGCTTTTGAGAGTTGCTATTACTACTACAGAAAAACTTCAACTTGCCTTTTCTATAAAAACAAATATATTCTTCTGCTTTCAGAGCTTGTTGGATTAACACTTGAACACATGGCTATTCTTCATTCCAACAAACAGATCTTCTACACCAAGAATCCCAATTTAGAAGAATAATCTAATAATCATAAACTACATAAGGAATAATAATTTATACAACAAAAATAATCTAAAGAATGCACCTGGCACAGGTTGGGTCTCAGGTTCCATGTTGTTCGTCAATGTGCTCTGTAATCCTACCATCCACACAAGTCTTCCATGCCACAGAAATCAATACCACAGAATCCCCTGCTGTGGATTTTCAAACTTAACCAAAATATACATACTTAGGAAATGAAATCTTGTAGTAAAAGGTTGCAAAATGCTTTGAGCCAGAAAGAAGTTTACCGTACATATATAAACTATGTTTAAACATATATAAACCATGATCCAGAAGTCATATAAATATAAATATAAATAAAGGGGAATCATGTTCCAGCACTTCTGCAACTGCTTCTAAGATGAAATAGAGCAACAATAACCCATTCTTGAAGTAAAACAAAACAGAAGGCTTAAAATTACACCTAGGCCTGATTCCTCCCCATATCTAAATAAAGTGAGGAACCTGGCAATACCCGTGCTCCAGAAACTTCAGAATCCTAGATCCTGATGCTGAGCACAGCCCTCTGCCACCAAGAGACCAGCTCTGCGTAAGCAATAACATTCAGCAATTCCCTGTACAGGTTCCCCAACAGGGAAACTCTGTAGGCCCTGCAGGGTAAATTAAGCCCTAGTAGTTCTATTGTTTCCCTTAAGCTGCATTCACACTTGGAAGCTTCATCTAAGCCTGACTTCAATGTGAAAGGTTGCTAGACCAACTGCTGTGGTAGTTGAAGCCTCTTAGTAAGACATCAACATCACCTTTCCTCTTAAAGCCACAGGCCAGGCAGCAATCAGCTAGACTACCTAATTCCCAAAAGCATTCCTGCATCCCTGAACAGCTGACTGAGCATCCAGCCACAGCTGGCACAGATACAGAGGGGAGGGTGTGGAAGGGGCACATGGGACAGGCAACAAAGGAGGAATACAGATATGTTTTCCAGGCATGCAGGGAAGAATTTAGAAAAGGCAAACCTCAGCTGGGGTTGAAAGCGGTCAGGAATGTGACAGGGAAGGTGATGGTCAGGAGAAATGGAGCTGCACTTGTTCAGCCTGAAGAGTCTGGTGTACATGTGTGTGTAAGGCTGAGAGTCACCAGTTGCAGAAAATTACAACTAGAAATAAGGAAAAAAAGTCAGAATGGTAGGGCATATGTCTTGGAACTGGCTGCTGAGAGGCTCTGAAACTCTGCCTTTAATGGCATTTAAAGCTCAATTGCATAAGGCTCTGTTTTGTACCACCCGACTTTGAAATAATTTCTCAGATGGGAATCAATTGGATCATCTCCAGAGGTCCCTTCCAACCTCTATTATAATGGAGTCTTCCATTTCAATTCCCAAAGCAAATCCTAATACAAATACAGCACAGCCAAGGGACAACTCCAGCATTCCAGGATACATAGGACATTCCCTCTTCCTAAAACTGAGAGTGTTTCAAACTCCAACAATGAGCTAAATCTTTTGCAGTTTTTTATTTTCAATCCAGATCATATTTGTTAGATATTATATCAGTGTGTAAAATAACTGATTCCAAAATTTTCTACCAAAAAGATTTATCTAAAGCTCTTAAGCTGTTTAAAAATAATTTTTCTTTGATGACAGAAGTGAAAATGAGGCTGCTCAAAGTCAGAGATGATGAAAAAGACTGTAATTAAGCAGCCGGGGTGCTAAATAAGTGGATGTGATGGCAATTTATGTAAGAGAAACAAACTGCTTGGATACAAGGAAAACCTGAAACTTGCTCAGGATAGGGAATACTCTAGGGCTGTGCTAGATTACACATCAGCTTCAATGTAGACATGAGGCTCTGTCTCCATCCTGCTTTATGACATTTTTAACATCTTACTGCATTACTGAGAGAGGGACTCCAATTACTTCTCAGCTCCTATGCGGAATGCCATTAATTGGTGTGAACTATTTGTGCTCCTGCCAAGAAACTCCAGCCTCCATACCTTAGTTGCGTTGCAAATGTTCCATAGTTGTAACTGAAGTTACGTCACACAGGACTCAGAAACGTCAAGGAAAACAGAGCTTGTGAAAAGCCCAAAGGATGACAAGCAGAAGCTTAAGGAAGATGAGAGCCCTGGACAACAGATCAAGAGCTGCCATTTTGCCCTTCAGTTGGAGTTTATAAAGTATTGGCAAACATGACCACTGTTTGTTATCTCACTTCCCCAATTAAATTAACTCTTGTTAATTTTTTTTTTTTTTAAACTAGAACCTACCAAAAATATTTCACTGAAACACACATGCCCTATTGGTTCCTTTTCCTGAAAAAGGAAAGAAACGAAACATTATCTATTATAATAAACTGCCTTGCATTACTATACACAAATGGAATTTAAGGAAGAAACACTGGAATTGCCCATAAATCTGATTCATTTCTTGAAGGAGATAATCTTCTGGAGAGTAAGAATGATCAAACAAAGTCTGTTGAGGGTACCTACTGCAGACTTTAAATATTTTCTATTTCATTTACATATTTATTCATCTTTGGTATAATGAGCCCCAAGTTTAATGACTGTAATGTATCAGAAATAACTAAGAAATTCAAATTTGCATTCTCTTGTAAAATTACAGTTTTCTGCTTTCCTATCTCATTTGGGTATTTTCACAATATTAATTTTCCCTATGCTTAAACACTAAATGAATAATGATCATATGCAAGACATTTTGGTACCCTAATGAAAGTTAATTGTTATTAAGTTATTAATTCTAATTATAATAAATGTAAAGTACGGAAAATCATTATTTCTCGTAATGCCCTCTTCTACTGCAGTAGTTTCTAATTTTCAACATTTTTGTGTTCTGTTTGAAATACCTTGCCATATCTAACTTCACCACATATCTTACACATGCTTTTTAATAGTGTGCCTTGTACCTCTGCTGACTTGGGAAAGCGACACACAATTTGCCATTTTTTCATCACTTTTAATGACACAGTCATGATCATTCTGCTCAATGCTGGCTGGATAGAAAAAGAGAATTGCTATATAGCAATAGCAAAAAAAAAAATTGTGGTAGAAGTGCAGTTAATGCTAAAAAAATGTGGCTTTAATACTGTATACTAATGATATCAAAACGCAGATATTCAAAAGACATAACTGCACCTAGAGCCCTGTTACAGTAGTGACATCATTTGACCTAGGAACCTTGTCCAGAAGAGTAATATTTGCCATTCCTCAATGATAAAAAAAATACGTGGAATAAGAAATTACATATAGTTGAAAATCTGAATAAATTGTTTATTGTCCTATAATAGTTTTAGGTACTGCCAAGGGAGGTCTTTTATTACAGAATCACAGAATTATTTGGGTTGGAAAAGACCTCCTAGATCATAAAGTGTGACCATTACTAATTCCTTTTTCGCATTGTTCATTTAGCTTTAAAATTTCAAATCGTAGCTACTCCATCAAGAATTAAATATGCAGCTGACAATATAAAAACTTTGACAGTGAGTGTGAAGCAAGCATGAGGCCAGTGGCTGTATGACCCTAGAGAGCCATGGCATCTCTTGGTGAAACACAATCCCAAGGGTTCAATGTGCCATCACTCGTGAGGGAAAAGAGCAGCCCTTCTGCAAGGTCAGAGCCAGTGACCCCTGCCTTACCAGCAGCCAGCATAAACACCAGGCTGGCAAAGCAGAACGTCTCATCTGCAAAATAGAAAGCTGTGCATGTGGAAGTTTGATACAAGCCAAAAAAAAAGCAAGTGACTCTAAAGGGGATTACAGACACAATTACTACAGAGAGACACAGCAAACATTGCTGGCCACGGCAGTGGCAGCTTTGGATTGGCAGAAAGGCACCACTCAGGGTGGGTACGTGATGACAATAACCAGTCCTTTCTAAAAGGCTGCAGTCTTATTCTGTTATAAAGTCACACTTTGATCGCTTTTGTTTTGCAGAAAGGAAACTGGACTCAAATCAAGAGAATTAACCTAAGGGCAAAAGAGAACTTTACTCCTTACAGTACAGAAAATAATACAAACATCTCTCCTTAATTAAGGAACATCACAGAAAAAGTTGCCACAGAAGAGAACTTTGGGGTTGCATTAGAATTTTATATCCTGGTGATAGTAAAACTGTCATGCCACTACATCAAAATGAGTCCATATTTGATACTGTACTATAAAAATTCTAAATTATCTTTCTGGGGAAAAAAAAAAAGTGTGACCAATATGCTTTCATTTGGAGTGACACAGTTAGGAACAATATAGGACCATGAACTGATGTCAAAATTCTGGCTTCAGTAAACCAAGGTTTCGTATCCAGAGCATGCTGAAGTATGGGGAGTCTTATAATCAATGCCTTCTGGTAGACCAAGACATCAGTAAGATAAGAAAAAAAAGAACCCAAGAAAAAACACTAAACAAACAAAAAAATGACAGCAACAGAACAAAAGCAAACAAAACAAAACCAAAGAGGGAAAATTTCAGTTTGTCCCTGTCCCCCCACTCAAATAGAAAACCCCAAACCCAAATCCTCATTGGTTTACACTGTGCAAACCATGCCAGAATCAGCAAATTTCAAAATAGCCAAGTATCATGAGGAGTGGGTATGTTGGAAAAGAGAGAGAGATTCAGGATACTTTTACATTTAAGGGCTTCCTTAGGAGACTCATGGCTCCTGGATTTTACTTCCAGAAGAAACAACTCGGCTCATGCTTTCTTGCAAAGAGGATTATGGCCATAAATCATCCTGAGGGTGTATGTTCTAAGAGATAACAAGAAATTACTAATTCTCTGTTAAAAAGCCCTCTCCAATTGGTAGAAAAGAAGACCAGTTGTCAATATTGCAGGTTTCTTTTAATTTCCAGTTACCTTTGCTGGGATTTTTTTAAAATTAGGTAACAGTCAACTCATGAACCGCGTTTTACCAACAAGCTCTCTTAGGAATCAACAAAATCTCATCTTTCCCAGTAAGATGTCTGTGTTCTGATGATCTCAGAAGATTAGTGTCAGAGAAACTATTTTTGTGTCTTATAAAGAACAGAAACCACTTTTCCACCCACAGTAATCTGCATCCAAAAAACTATGGAGTAGAATACAGCTCACTTGCTCATGGACAAATAACATCTCTGGTATTACTTTCCATCAAACCGATTTGATTTTCTGAACATGTCATTCTTCACTCACAGGATTACTTTTTGAAATAAATCAGATCCAGTGTTTTTTTTTCTTCCTAACAAATATGGAAGATACATGAACTGAATGTTAGAGAATTGGAAGTGGAACAATATGAACATTTGGGGAAAAATCAATGAGTCTTGTTCAATACTTGTGTTATGAAGGTTTTCTGAAGCTTTTAGTCATTATCTCACAACATAGTTACAAGTTATGAAATCAATGAGACATTTCACTTAAAAACCAAAATCCTGTAAACCCCAAATACAGTACTGGTAGATACATACTTTCCTCTTAAAGTGCAAAGTACTGCAAAACTTAATGAGAATGATACTTGAGAACTGAGGTGGAAATATAATCTAGATTTATTAATATGATGCCTGCATATGCCAGTTAACTTCATAAAAGCTGTGCAAATTTATTCCAGGTGTCAATAAAAAAAAACAGGGTAGGGAATCCCATACCCTTTACAGTTACAGAGCAGAGGAACATTTTGCTTGCTTTGAATCAAATAACTGATAGTTCTAAATAATAATTTTCTACTGTGATTCAAAGGAAAAAATGGGTTAACTTTCTTAAAACAAACAAACAAACCAACCCAAACGCCACATATGTGGTATTAAAACTGCAGTTTCCTGCAAGTGTTCTGACAGATCTTAGAGCACACCAGCACAAAGGCTGAGGAGGTCCTGGAATAAACAACAAACAGGAGCAGAACTGGAGAGGACACATAGGCACATATCAGCCTAAGAAAACGGAAAGACATTTTGGACCAAGAGTCTTCTGAGGTGGGCTGAGAGCAGACTTCCTTTAGATAGGAATTCTCCATCCTTTTCTTCTGCTCCAGAAGCTGCTACTGCTGTTGTTTGTACAATTACCACCATCTTATCATCATTTTCTTTATTCTAATTCTTTTTCTGCATAGCTGCATTGACACCTACTCACCAGCTATGCTCTTGAGCAAGACAATGAAACATGAAAGATGAGGGAGGCTTCTGTTTTTCTCTCAAAGACCAGAAATGAAAAGACATTGTTCAGTGCTTTGAAAAAACTCATGGCTTTAGCTTGCTCTTAAAACAGATGGCACAGTCACCACAGCAAGTAATCCTCCCTCTCAAAAAGTGTAATATAAAGCCAAGGTGTCTGGCAAGGCTATACAGTTAAATGGTAATACATCCTTTGGACAAGAATTCCATTCGAGAACACACAGAATAAAAACATGTTCGAAACCTGGCAACTGTGAGAACGAGACTCCACTTTCCACTACAAACACTTGCTCACTGTGTGGCAATGCTAAGCAAAAAAAAATTGCAAACACAAAAGCGGGGAACACTCATGTAGAAACCTGAGTTGTGGCCTGTGAAACAAATATTTTCTCTATATATTAAGAAATATAAATTTTTGGTATTAAGAATTTTCACATTGATTTTTTTATTAAGACTATTTTAAGAAAGGTTTTTATATTAAGAAATACCAATCATAAGATAACTTCATCCAGAACAGCCCACAATAGAATTTTATTGAATTATATTCTCAGTTTCAGCAAGTAATTGCAGATTACTCAGTTTACTCTGAGTTATGGTGATGGCTGCATATTCTCTCCTCCTTTTAGAAAACTATTTTCTAAGCTGACATCTAGGTAAGTATTTAGGAACCTTTAGGTTCCAAGGTATTTAGGTAAGATGCATTTCCTGTCAACAGATGTCAATATACAAATCAAAACTTTATTTTTATATACTTATCTCACTGTAATTGGCATAAGAAAATAAAAGTAAGGCTTCTGACTTTACTGTGCAAAAATGCCATTATTGATCTACCACATTTCCTGAGTATGTGACATTTCAATATAGCCAGCAGATAGGATTGTTACTCATTGCCTTTGATATTCAAAAGAAGTTTGTGCCATTAATTTTAATAATATGGTAAGCATGCAGCCTGATGTTAAATTCCTTTGCACTCAAAATCTCCATCCATTAAAAAAAAAAAACAGCATAAAGCAGAGGAGGAACACTAGTTTGCTTTCTAGTAAACCATAATTCAGAACAAGAATCAATTGGCCATTAAAAACAGAATATTTTCACCCGCAAAACAGACATTTACTAAGTTTGTCTTCACTATTTCATCTGGCAAATCCACGTCTCTGCAGTTTTCAAGTTAAAAACAAGATAGAATGTGCTGCGTTCTAAAGGTATGAGAAGAAAATAACTTCATATTTTCTTACCTTTGCATTATAGGGAATATAATGCTTTGATAAGGCTTCAGGAGTGTGCATCCATGTTTTGTCTACAGAAAAGCAAAATAAAAGAAGCACTGAATAGGTTATCCAATTGTTAACTTAACTGTAATAATATCTCTGTGGAAAAGATCAACAATCCTCCTCTTACTCAGAAATCTGTCTGAAGTAGTTACTGGTGCTAGAGGGAAATATCTCACACCTTCCCAAACATTTACATGAAAGAACCTACTTCTTTCTCTTGGGCACCCTTCCTATTTTAACCAACTTGATTTTCCATAAGAATTACAGCTCCTCCCCCCAAATGTATTAATTGGTCTAAGGTTGTTTGCTGTTTCTGCCTCAGATCAGTATTTTCTGCATCCTGCTGTTTAAAGCAGTGACTGCATCTTGTCCCTCTAATGGTTTTTTGATGAATTATGTGCTCTTTCTGAGGAATTATCAAGACATTAAGGGGACAAGCAAAAAATTATCCAAACTGTAACCGACAGAAGAAAGCCCTAATCCTTATAAAAGGATGCGCATCAGATTCATACGTTTTAGATCTGATTTATAAACTCAGATCATCTGTAATTTTTCCTACACAGTTGCTAAACAAATTTGCATATTCTCCTTTAACGTTCACATTACAAGATTGTGTTATTTTCTTACTTTTCCTGCTACAAGGTGACATAATTCTGTAATTATTTGTCAAATATATCTTCCCCTCTTATTTTAATGACCTTTTTGAATGTTGTACACAATTTAAGGTGGAATTCCAAATGTTAAGAAAAAGCTTCTTTTTATCACAATCTTAGAAACAACTTTTCAAAGTTTTCTCATCTGAGAGCGTTTAAGAAAACAAAAGTGTTCCAAAATACTAATTTGCATTACCACACATTTGGGAGAATCTGTCACTCCAATTAGTATTTTATACAGCATATACTGAACATTTAGTAGTATTTTCTAACTTGAGACTATCCTGGTTTAAATTAGCACGAATTAAAGTCACAAATCTGGAACCTTATTGAGTTAAGTAACAGAATAACAGCTTAAAGCAAAATTCTACCCTTGGATATTCACAATTCCCTTTGCCTTTATGGGGAGTTGCAGTTAGAGTAATTACTAGCTTTTTTGTTAGCTACACATAAGGACAATAAAATTCCGTTCATTTCAAACTGTTGAAGAGCAAAAGCTGTGACATTGATTGACACTAAAGCAATAATTGAATATTTTAGAATATGCAGAAGCAAGGAAACCGTTAAACAAGATATTCACCAGTCACCACTGTAACAGGATCAGAGCTGCAAAGCTGGGAGAATTTCTTTTCCCCCTAAGCAAATTTCATTCTAGATGGCAGTAATGTTCAGCTCCATTACTGAAGAGTGATATTATCACTTCTTAATTAAGGAAGAATGATTTGTCCATTCAGCAGCACCCAGGAGGATGATTAAAGTGGCTCTTCCTTTCAACCGTGGCTCGTGATTGGACTGCTGGAACCAAGAACTCATTTCCCAGAATATTTTAACATCTGAAACCTGATCTCTACTTTAACATAATATCAAAGGCTGATGTTATCTGAAAGTGCAAAATAACCATCCCTGTGAATCTGTGAATTAGGACTGGTAGAATAAAGCCTGTCAGCCCAGGAGATGACCCAAAGCCCAGCCAAGCAGCTGGTCACCAGGCTCACTGGCAAGGCCAGGCACAGGGGAGCTGGCACTGAGGACAGGACTGCTCACTGCCCCAGCCTGCTCAGTGAACACCTGCACAGGGCCAATGCCAACTCCTCCAGGTGCATTCACATTGCTAACACCAAGGGTTAATTTACCCATTTCGTGTGCTGCATTTCCCTGGGCTTAAAATTAAAAGCCAAACATGGTTAGAGGGGAAAAAGGGGTTTTACCTCAGTAGGTATTTAAGGATCCTTAGGTGCACCACATCCAGGTAGAATGCACCAAAATGCACCCCAGAATGCACACCGAAAATGCACCCACACGATGATTCGTGTATACAGTTATAGACCTTGCACATTAGCATATCTACAAAGATTCCCCAATGAGAGGCTCAAGAGAAGCCCCCGTCCTGAGGAACCTTCCCGCTGGGGGGGCCTATCTTGGTTTACAGAATGTGTTCTGGAAAGGACCTTGGTGTCTGGGGCTTTATGACCCAACTGCGAGGCTTCCAAGATGTTTGGTCTCTTGGCTTAACAGAACTTTGGGTCTAAGCTGGTTATCAGACTTAGGGAATTACAAGTATGTGGGCTAAAAGCACTAAGGATACATGCAAAGCTGGATGAAAGGGTATATGAGAAGAGTATATGAGAGGGGTATATGAAAAAGCAAAAAATCATCATGGCATCACCTGCACATCACTGTTTACTAACTTCAGTAGGGATACTGTTGTATTTATACACTTATAAAGCAAAATCTAGTAAAAAAGGAGCACTGAACCTCTTAAGGAAATTACAATAGTTCTCCACTCATTTTACATCTAGTACCAGCACAAACAAAGAGACAGAGCTGCAGCTTCTAAAGCAATTTTACAAGCAGACAAGTGACTAGACAGGTACCATCAAAACTAAGTATTCCTTGCAAATGTTTCTTCCTCCATCTACCCATCAGGGCAAAATCAAATCTGAAAAAAATGTTATTTAGTTTGGGAGTCATGTGTGAAATGCTGGTCTTAATTCAGCATCAGATAATCTTTCCAATATTATTATCATGTACAAATCTTTACTTTAAATGGTCCTGTGAAATCATAAAGTTGCCTATCAGCCTCCAACAGTAATATTACAGAGAATCCAGCAAAGAATAACACTGCTAGACAAATGTTGCCATAACTGCTGGTACCCCTAATTGGGAGGGAGATTAGGAAATATGGACAGGTGCTCTCAGCTCAAAATGAAATCAGTAACTTAGCGGGGTACCAAAAGACACTCCAGGAGGCTTGTGCTATTGGTTAAAATAGTCTAACATTCACATGTAGATCCACAGGCACTGTGACACAGCTACTGAAGATTTCCACTGATGATGGAAGTCCATTTCTCAGAGGCAAGTAATAATTACAAAGTGGTAGCACTTTGGAAAGAGCTCCAAATGCTAAACTCAATCGATACAAGGCAAAACTCAGGCTGATAGCAAAGATGTGCAAAAAATCATGCAAGCTATTATGGGGTAGTTTGTTACCAGCATCTCCTTCTGAATTGTACTGTCTGATTTTGGACTTACACCACCCTCAGCAGCTGTTTGAAATACTGCTTAGAATCAGTTTGATTTCACAGCAGTTGAGAAAGACCAAATTTCAGACATTTTTCATGCAATAAACCAGAAAAACGTGAGAAGAGAAAACCTACAAAAGAAGTATTGGTCAAATATCTGATGTAGATATGGCTTGTGGTTTGCATGATCCCTCACCTAATTTAATTTTTAAAGAGATTTCACAGCTTGAAGCTTAATTATTCATTCTGAAGCAACAAGCAAAATATGAAACCCTACAATGAAAATCACAGTTCATATTATTATTTTATTAGATACACAGCAGCAAGAGTTCTAGATGCTTCCCAGCTAAATAAAACAGTAGGTCCTAAGGAAAGGACCGAAAGCCCAGATAAAACCAAACCTGACAACCACATGCATCTAATGTTAACAGTAATAGAAAGTGAAAAGACTCATGCTATTACACTGGGTGAAAACCACAGTTATTTTAGATCTTGTCTGGAGTTCTTACTCTAGGTTGCCTTAGAGTTTACATTGAAGTTTTAAAAAGTGCTCGGTTGTTTTTTGAGAATTATGAGGTTTTGGGAATTATGAGTTTGACCATTCACAGTCCAATAAAACCTATGCTTGACTGAGGTACAAGAAATTCTAAGAAGTTTGACTATATGGTGGTTTTGCCAAACACACTGGCACTGCGTGGAATAAGAAGTGTGAAAAAGGGTCACCACTCTGATTTCAAGGGCACGGGGTCAACCACAGCCCTGATTAGGCAGGATTGGCAAACCTGTGTGGAGCCTCTCCACAACACCTCGGCACATGCATGGCATGCTCAGTGTGTGGCACAGGAACAGAGAGCCCCTGGAGCAGCAGCACAGCGGCCTATCCAGTTTTAAGGGAATTTGACTCGGGTGAGAGCTTCTCAGGTTTTGTTCCCTGCCAGCACACACCAGTCTGCTAAGGGAAAGCTGCATCAAGTTAACACGGGAGGACCCAAGAGTCTGACAGACTGAATTGCAAGGGTGGAGGCAGGAGCTGGGCACTTCCATGGGCAGAGGATTAATGCTGCTTAGAACTGAGCCTTCTCCTGTTTCTAACCCCGCTGAATCATGCCAGGCCCGTACCATTAAAAAGGGAGGTTCCTTTACAATGTGCATCTCGCACCAGCTGTTGGTCCCACACGGCCGGGGCCCCGTGTGTGAGCCTCCGCAGGGCCCTCAGCAGCGCCCGGAGAGCCGGGGCAGAGGCACGTGCTGACAAATGACGCTGAAGGCAACAGACTCGGGGACTTCATCAAGCACCCTGAACAACTGTGCTGCACTTAGGGGAGGATGACATCAGGTTAGATAACAGCACAGCTGACCATTTATCTACCAGGAAGGAAAATGATAGCAGTGCCAAGAAATTGTTCTCCCTTTGAGATTAATTTCTCTGCATATTACTGCCCAACGAGATTGTAGAACAAAATATTCACAGTGCAGTTTTAGTTAACTGCCTCCCTAAACCCCACTGTCATTATTAATTCATTAACATTAAGTAACATTAATTAATGTTTCTAAAGTGTTTATCAAAGTATACGAGACCTAGTGGCCATGCATTTAGTATGATGAACAGAGAAAGACTCTGATTTTAATTTATTCTTTTTCAGTGCCACAGTGAAAATACAGTAATTTCTAAAAGGTAGAAACTAAAGCCTTTGTTCTTTACTGGATAAAATCCTTTCACATCGATGGATGTTTTTATTTCTAACAGAAGAAATCTTGGAACTGTCTTTTCTTCCCGTTTTATGAAACTTGGTATGAAAAAAGTATTTTATGTGACTGTCAGACTAATAAGAGTCTCCTGAAGAGGATATCATCCCAAGAGATCCATGCTATATCTAGATATTACTGCCCTGGGAACAAACAGCTTCAGTGCAGGTACATAAGAACCTCTCTTATTATTCCTGGATTATCTACTTTTCTGTAAAGAAAGAAAACCTTCACAACGGGACATGCAAGAACTGTCCCCCTGTTAAATAATTTCCTTTATTCTGCACTGCAGCAGAAACAGGCAGGTTCTCACAAAGCCTCCCTTAGTCTGGTCAGACAGCAAGGGAGAATCTGCCTTCTTGACCACTGCAGGTAACACCTGAACTGATAGGCTGAGGCCTGAGACTTAATGCTTGGCACCAGAGTTTTCATCAGAATGTGATAGCTAAATATTACTAACAAACAAACAAATCTACCCATATTATTGCATGGTTCAGCTGCAGCATTCGTTCCAGCCACCTTCGAGAGGAATGACTGGGTAAAGTCTGAATGTCTAGTAGCAGTAATTTATTAAAGTTATTAACAGGTTACTATGACTAAGCATTTGAAATTACGAGTCAGAGCCTTCCCTAGAAACGTACAGACAAAAATGCCCATCAATACACATAGCTCAAAAATAGTTACTTTTGTTGTTTTTTTCTCCCCCCTCCCTCAACATAAGATATTCTTTGGATGCATATTTATTCTTTGCCAAGAAAAGAACTGTATCTCCCTAGAACAGAGCGAGCTCGGCAGAATGCTTTGCCTGTGTCCTTCTCTCATAATATTTAGGACCTTGTAAATGGTTTTAAACAGCTGATTGCTGTAATTGCAAAATGGTGTCATAGAATGTTGGGTTGGCATAGTTACAAAATGAAAATAAGCCTAGTATTTGCATTTCCTTCAACAGTAACATTCACTGCAAAGCCTTCACATTTTATACTATGTTTTGAAGATATGGATGCTAAGATTTAGGTTTTGAAAACAACGGAAAATAGGATGCCAAGTGTTAGTGCAACTGACCAGTGATTAGGAAATCTTTGCTTTTGCACTTTTGATTCATTGACGTTAAGAACTTTAAACAAGTTCAGCTTCCTAAACCAAAGCAGAAAAAACCAAGAAAAATAAATCTGAACTACTTAGCCCATACCTCATATGTCATCTAGCCACAAAAAGAGCCACACTGTCTTTGATAAAAGCTTCTAGTTGAAGTCAAAAAAGAGATTGCTGGCATAGTATAATCTATTTTAAGTGATCATATTTTCACAAGTTTTCACTAAGATGTATGTAGAGATCAAACCTCCAATTCCATCTTTGACTTTTGTAGTCTTTTTGTAGAGAAAGATTTCCATGAACTATTCCAGTATTACTATAAATAAATTTGGAGGAGTATCAATTAAACTTGTAAAAAATGTTTAAAAAGCAAGCTTTTGAAGAATTTCTTGCTGTTAAAGTAAGGACATTATGTAGATAGGTCAAAACAAAGGCAAAGGAGCATAAATAATAATTAAAATAGAATTTTAGTTTTCTGGTTCCAGAACACTGAAATAACGTGATATAAAAGTTTAAAAGGAACTTTCTTTAAAATGCAAACTGGGAGGAGAAGAAAGGAGTTTGAGCGACCAATGAGAGCAACTAAAATATGCATATCTGTAGCTTCCTCTTGCTCATGTACTTAAGGTACATCCTTTTATGTACCAAAGGGATTTGATTTCACAAAACAGTTTTCCTGAGTGATCTATTTTGGATGTTCTCTGCAGTTTTCCAACAGCTTTATAAGACAAGCTTTATGAAACCAAGTAGCGACTGTGATTCCCATCAAGGTCTGGCTGGTACACCCCTTAATTTATTTCACATAGGTTAAGATATTTTGCCTTTAACTAGATACTCATCCAGCTATCTCACGGTGTACCCATGTAACTCAAGCATTTAGGCTGTGGCTGTGTAAATTTTAATAGGGTAGAAGCCAAAAAGCTTCAAACTCTTTCATGCTGTTCCCACTGTAAAGCCAGTATTTGTGCCTATGGTTTGGCAGCACGCATGTCTTCTGGAAAGGAGCTCCTGAGGTTTTGGAGAAGTGACAAATAGTTATTGCTGTAAATATCATTGTTAACCTGCCTAAAATATCCTTTACAGCAGGCAGGAGATAAGATTAGTTCTGCAATACCTTTTTGAAGATAACGCAGATAAAATAAGCAACAGGAAATTATCCTCCTATTCTCATGCTACCAGAAAAAAAGAGAAAAATCAGGCTTAGCTGCACAGACCCAAGAATCCTTTGAAGATTTCCAAAGCACACTCCTCATTTGTATGCCTCCTCTGAAGATGTACTGGAACCTTTATTTTCCTTAAACAATTAGAGCTGTCCCTTCTGCTTTCAGAAGGTGAATATACTACCATAAACACGTGTCCAGTTGCATACAAATGTCTGCAAACACACACAAACTGTCCGACTGAGCACTTCCTTGTCCCACCAAGACCCCTGGGTCCTTGCCAAATGAAGGTGGAAACACTGCAGGTCTCCTTGCTGGTGGCAGCACTTGAATGGGTGCTGCCACAGCTTACGGAGAACAATAGTACAAACAATACTTCAAAAAACAGAGTCAGAAATCAATCCAAAAAAGGGACTTGGCCACTGAATATTGGTTTTCCACACGACCCCACGCTTAGAAAGACAAGGAACAGTAACTGGAATACATATGGCCTCTTTGTGGAGGCATTATAAAACTATTAACTGATTTTTGTGTCAAGACCAGCTGAATACAGAAATATTTGTTATACCAAAAAAGCACCCTCTTTTCCTTCCATACACCACTCCTGAAAAAAATTTTGTTCAAAAAATCCTAGAAACATCAAGCAGCAGCTTTTTTTGGGGGGGGGTGGGGGGTAGGGGAGGAAATATAGATCTAGTTTTAGTTTGTTGGGTTGTTGGTTTTTTGGTTTTTTTTTTCCCTCTCTCTCCCCTGGAAGGTGAATGCTTTTATGAAAGAACAAAGTGCAACCACAAGGATATTTGAAGACCACAGTGGGGGAGCCTGTGGCTACTTACATGCCTTTAAAACCATATGAGTATCTCCTTTTTATATGTTTTTTATCATTATTCTTAATGTGGAAGTCCAGCACACAATGGGCCATTTGTTTAAATCACTGATGTGAAATAGACTCTGACAGAAGCAAAGTATTTACTTCAGGACTACACTTATCCCCATCAGTCTTCTGGGCCTTCACCTATTGTCTGCTCATTAAGAGCAAAAATATAAAACAAAATATTTGTCATCTCTGGAATGCACCATATGTTTATAATAACAATAAAGATCATATTATAGCCAGTCCATTGACGTAAAAGAGCATCCTATAACGTTTGATTGCAGTTTCTTATATGTCAGTCCCTGCCCATTAAATGCATCTGTCTACACTTTCATAAATAAGAGCCATAAAAAGGCATTGCACAGAAATGTTATTGCTAAACTTATGATTTAAAACAGGCCATTACTTCGATGTATTCTATCCAGCATTATAAAGACCATCTACATTTCAGGAGCTGGTAATTGGCAGCAGTTATCCACCTTATTAACTACTATCATACGGAAAAAAAAACCCAGAAAATTTAGATTCCTGCATACATCGAACTTCATGTCCTAAGAAAAGTAAGGCTGACATTCTTTATGGGATGAAGGAGGACCACTGGGGTGCAATAAAGAAAAAACTAAATTCAGCTGCTACATCCTCCACAACCTCACCCATTTCAGCCATTGTAATTCAGTAGACACATCTATATTTTTAGCACTATTTTGTGTCACTTAAGAAGTTTCAATCTTTTGCTCACAGAGGGTTTGGATTACAGTCATTCCATATTTAGATACGTCTCTGTCTGGAAGGAACAGAGAATGTTCTTTCACATTTCTGATGAGGCAAAAGCCAGGAAGTACTATTTATTTTTTGCTTACTTATATGCACCAGTTCTTACACTAGCATCTTTTATTAGAAGGATGCAGGATCAGTAAAATGTGCCAAACTCATTTATGCAAGGCAACTCCATTCACTAAAAAAATAAGCAAAACAAAACCCCCATAGTTAATGTTTTCTATTTTGTTTATGCAAATAAATCACATTACAAAATCAAGTCTAAATTAAGAACAAGTAAGCAATTCAGTTTAGATACAAATATACTAAGAATGAGAAAAATTTACATAACAATATAGCATTTAGAGCAATCTTACAGGAGAATAACATTAATAACCCTAAGCTACTTAAAAGAGTGACTGAATTTATCAAGAGGCAAACATATTTCAAATTGAACAGACTTCCATCTGCGCTACAGACTTTTTGCACCACAGCATTTCAAAGCGAGCATACTACCACATTTGACTTTAAAGGAAAAATTGAAAATTAAAAGTAAAGAGGACTCTTCAAAACCCCTTCCCTAAAACTGAATCACATACAAAAGCAAGCTTCCAATAGTGTGATAGATACACAAACGTTTTCACAAGCTTTGTCATAACAACAAAACAAGAACATACATGAGCATAAATTGTTCATCAATTTGCTTTTGTGGGAGAAGGAAAGAGATCCTTAAAAAAAAGATAATCTTTTCAGTGTAATTTACTGCACTCACTGGTCAGTGAAAACAGAATGTTTATTTTTGTGCACTTTGTACAGTCATACAGTATTTCTGCAACTGAGAATGTTCTCCAAAACACACCTATTTGTTAGTCCAACAAAACTGTACTGAAGTCAGGACAGAGGCTATGTTGCCTTGGATGGTTTTTTTTCCATATTAAAACATGCAACTTAAAATAGCAAGTGCTGATATCAGCTTTAAACCTAAAATGAATCTTTTTGTCAATATTAGTTGCTAAAGTTTGTTTCCCTGTTATTCAAGCTCATGGGTAACAGAAGAGAACAGATATCACAATCTGGACTGCTGAAAGATCCCATTTATTTATCATTACCTGTGTAAGTACTTTCTGAAACAAGTTGAATTTGTTTAAATTTCATGTTTTCTTATACTTTTCATTGTCATTATTAGGATGAAAAATGAACAGCTTGATTTCTTTCAATTTGAGATTTAAGCATATCAGTTAAGCCTTCAACTAAAATGACTATCAGACAAGTGAAAATAATTCCAACTCAAATACAAGCTCTCCAGGTTAGTTCTGGTTTGTACTAAATCTTGGGCAGTCAGACAGGCAATGGCTGTACCACTTTTTTAAGACTAGAGCACTCAGCACACCTTGTCAGCTGAAGTGGCTATTTCATGCCCAAACAATGAACCTCAAAAATAAACTTACACTGAGTACCGGCTCCAGATATGCTACCTGTAGTAAGAAATTGTGCTGCAAAATGAAGTATTGGTAATGCTGAAAGTGGAAGTCTGTGCTCTCAAAAGCCCTGCTCTGGCTTATGACGAAGCTGCTGTTCCCATAACAGATTCTCTCCATAAACACTCATGCCACACATCTTATCTATGGGAAACCTTTGCCTGTAAAGGGTCAGGATTAATTTTAAAAAGAGCTCACTTTCTGTCTTAGCAACTCATATTTCATTGTTATTCTTTTGTGTGAAAGCACAGGTTGCTATCCAGCCTCCAACAGAAGAAAAAGGGGAAAAAAAAATAAAGCAAGCATGCTTTTAGTGCTTCTTTTCTTGCTTTGTCTATCAATGTCTGTAAATTCAGTAATTTCCTGAACATTTAGAAGGAAAGTTTTTGCTTGAATCAGGTGATGCCATGAGAACTGAGCTCATCAGTAAGAGCAGCACAGTCCCACCCATTCCAGTCCCCAGTTTGCCCAGTTCAAAAAGATACGAGCCATGGCACAAGCAACTACCTTCTCTATATGCATCCTGGTAAAGGACTCGTACAAGCTGATCATCACAATGAACATTAGGGAACGTTTATTCTATAAATCTGCCCAATTCAGATAAAATCTGCGGCTATTATCAAAGTATCACCGACATCTATTTAAACTCCCCTCACAATCTTATGTATTTAAGACTCGTTTTCGTAGCTTTAAGCCAACAGAGCACTGCGACCTTGTAATTCACACAAACTCTACCAGCAAAGCCAGCTGGAAACTGGATTGGGTTTAGTAAGAACTGCTTGGGAAGCCACAGCAGTCACACAGTTAACTCCTCGAACTATCCACACTCTTGTGGACAGAAGAAACCCACAAATAATCCATCAAGAAATGGGAATCACTGTATCTCTGAGATCGGGGGGGGAAAATGAAATACTATAAAGGAAGTTCAGCAATTGAACCTGTTTTTAAAAGCAGTTACTACACATGAGCACTGATAGAGCCAAGTTTTTCTGAACTTCAATTTCCATTAAAAGTATGCAATTTTCACTTATTCTTGACAACTGCCTAACTGAAACTTGTTTTTTTCCTAGGGTATGAGAATGGAAATGTCACGAGTGTTACTATGAGTAAAATAAACGGATGACAGCATTGAATTCCTCTGTCTCCTCAGGTTCTGAATCATTATTAGGAATCCACACTAATTGCACTTTGTTATTCCTGACAGCTTTTATATGATACTTTTTTCTTGTTGGGGTAAAGAGAAAGCATACAAAATTAACTGAACAACAAAGCAAATGTCTTCGAATACAATGACATGCAAAAACTTAGGTAAGGACTTAGTAAGAAATTAGTAAGAATTTTCTTATGAAGAAATGAAAACAGAGAGAAATTAAGCGAGACCCCTCAAATGATCCCAGGAAACTGAGGATACAACTGCACAACCTGATGATAAATGCAAGATGCAGAAACTGCCAAGGGCAATAAGAAATAGTGACAGAGCATTTTAGCACTCTGGGTCCAAGTCAAAATTCTGAGAAAATATCCAATAAAACACAACTGGTCTGTTTCTGAAACACGGCAGGCTGAGCTTCAAACATTATCAGAAGTCATTAGGAAAAAAAAAGGAAAATAATTACATGGTCTCCTAGACAAAACAATCTACAACCCCCAAGTTTCTTTCTCAGTTGTGATAAATCAATCCACAATTAAAGAATAATGAAATGGTTTCTCAAATGATCTGGAAGAAGCTGGGCAACGCTATCAAGCACCTGGCAGGTACAGATCTGTTGACGGAGGTGCTACAATTACCTGCAAGGGGAAATAAATCAGCACTTAAGAAGAGCACAGGCTATAGGTTTAAACTTATTTCCTCCTGCTATTGGGGTATTAAAAGAGCTTTCATCCTATTTTGCAGCCTTTGTGAGTAAGTGTATCTTCCTTTTGTGATCATGGGCTGATATTCTGGACTACTTCTCTCACCTTGATTCATCTGGCTTTAACAAACAAATGCACTAGACACACAAGGATGCAGTGATGCTGTCATTTCATGCTGGCCTACAGTACACAGATTCCTTTTATTTCCAGCTTTGATACTGATTCCAAAGCAGAAATTCTTGTTACATAAATAAAGTATTTACACTCAGTCCAACTGAGGTTACACCTAAGTATTCATGCAAGGGCTTCACCTCAGTGTGTGCCACACTTAAGGACCTTTAGAAGAAAGCATGAAAAATAAAGAGACCTACTGAGTATTTTCTACCTTACACACAAACAGGGGAAATAGCAACAAAGCTGTCAGTAAAAAAAGCTGCATCCTTAATGCTCCTTCTAAAGACATATGTTTAATCATAAACAGACCATGAAAAGAGACTAAGCAAGCCAGAGGAGCAACTGTATATAATAACTCTGAATATTTAGTGGTTTGATATCCTTTTGGAAAGCATGATATTTCAGATTGCTACAAATCCAGATCAGCTTCTTACAGCTAAAAAACATCCTGCTGCATGAGATAGTTCAAACATATTAAACACAGTTTGAAAAAAAAGCTTCTCCAAGAAAAAGAATCCAATGAATATATATAAAGAAAAGTCACTGGCTTTTAGAAGTTCTAAAACCCTCCAGCACATCCTTTGGTGTGTGCAGGCAAAAAAAGATAACAGCTTTTGTTTTTTATGTATATGTATTTATATATATGTGTGTGTGTACATACATCCTGCAATAAAATAAACCCCAAAATTCAACTTCAGCCTTAGAATGCAGAAAGCTCTGTAACTACCAGTCAAGAATGCTTTGCTCTGTACATCTTCTAGAAGGGTGCTCATTTCTATCTAGAAAATTAAGTGCAATGATTAAGTTTTTCCTTGTATAATTCTTAATATTCTAAAGAATTTTTAAAGGGCATTTTTGTCTCCATGAAATATAAGCTAAATTACTTACCTTTCTTCCTGCTAAAAGCACGATTCATGTTGAAAAATCTACCCAGTCAATGATGCTTCTGGGTTTGGTTTTTTCCTCTCCACTTTAACCTGCACAACAACACACACAAGAAAACAGAAAATTCCATTATTATTACAGTTGAGGTTTTATTTATCTTCATATTAAAGATACTGCAAATGATCTTAAAAGTTCTGAAATAATTCTGAGAAAGCGGGGATGTGCTTTGCTGAGGAAGAACTTTCAGCATTGAGAAGATCTATGTTCAAAATGCCCAGTGGTGTGGCACACAGAAAGACATTTTAAGGTTACTTTAAGCTCTTCTCCCGAAAATTTCAGAGGCACCGAGCAGGTGGTATTATACATATACATGAAGACAAATGCCACACACAAATAGCTTGGAAAGAAAGCTTTAAAATGAATGCTGACTACCAAGACTCCATAAAAACACTCAGTTCACATTTGCAGTGCCCTGTTTTGTGTCATTTAGGCTGTCAGATTATTTCAAGCTCGGCTTTAGTCTTCACATGGGCTTGACACTGAGCTAAAAAAAAATAAAAATCACAGTATATAGACTCTTCTTTACCCAGGGACTCAATACTGAAAAAATTGCCTTCTATCAGTGTTACTACCTCCTTGCTCCATTTACCTCAGATTGTACAGTAATTTCTGTATTTTCTTCCCTTAAGAACCTAGATACACTCTTAAATTATTATTTAATTTTTGATTCACAATACTATTTTTGAATTTTATTATTTACCAACATAAACACACAGTAAAATCAGCTACCTCCAAAACTATTCAAGACCATCCTATTCAGCGGTGCAGAATTTTTCCTTTTACAACCACATGAAAAGATAGTCCTATTACTACTTTTCATTCTGTTCAGATCTTCCAACCTAAAGTTGCACCAGGGCCCTTTCCTTTTCTGCTTTTCGAGCAGTCCAGTCAAAGGAAAAGAAAAAAAAAGGGGACGTTAAAAACAGAAAAGCAAAGCACTTGGCTATTGGATGACTTTTTAATCAGCTAGAACATTACTTCTACTTTGAATAAAAACCAAACTTAAGCCAGTATTTCAAATATCAGCATTAAGATGAAAAATTCATTTAAGATACTTTATGCAGCTCATGAATGCTTCTTGTGGTGCTTACCCTTCTTTTTCAAGTAAGTTTAATGCAATTACAGCAATTATATCCAAATTTCCTCATAAATATTTGATATTTTTCAGATTGGAACACATGGGCAATTACAGCTTAAAAAAAAAACCACAACCCAACAAAACCTCAATTTTATTTTCCACTAATCACTGATGCGGCAGGACTTCTTCTCCATACAGTCCTGTGAGAATGAAGGAGCAATCTGTGTTTACTTAAACTAGCCTAGCACCCTAGACGTACGACTAACCATTTGTTCCTTAAAGCACAGGTACCAGATCACTTTTGGTTTACAGATTTTACTGAGCATTTCAGAAGGGAGAACACAACACAATAAGCACAGGCAGCGGTTATCCATGCAGCTTCCATGCCATGATTGCGATGCGAAGCCTGGACAGTGCATTTGGTGCCCAGCAGTTCTAACAGGAGGGCTGCAGAAGCCTCACCCACCCCCACAGCCATTCCCTGCCTTCACCATGGGCAGCACCACACAGAAAGCTGGGGATACACAGGGGTTAGTGACACCAAAAAACACCCATGAGGGCTCTGAAGTCCTGGGAATATCAGCATCCCTTGAAAGGGCAGTGGCGTTACTGGGGGACTTCCAACAAGCATCAGTGTCCCCAAAAGCTGAGAATGCACGAGGAGCTCTCCTGGCAGGGCAGGCACAGTGTGGGGCTTTCACCAGTGTAAGTGAGGACAATCAACTCAGTTGAAATAAAGTAATAAGGAAGAACATTGGAATTGCAGCTTTTTAAGCAACTACAAGTGTTTTTGGCTTACAGGTTTAACACAGGCAGCCTATTAGATACACTTAGGATATATAAGCAGTAGCAGAACTTTGTTCAGGATGTTCACCCTCATGAATTATCACAGTCAGTCTTGAATAAGAAGAGCTTCCTTTCCCCTCTAAGATACCTCCATCAGTTGCCTTGCACAGCACTAAACCAAACACTTTAGTTCTCCTCCACAGTGGGATCAGAACATGTCCTTTTTCAGAATGCCTTTTTTATTCCTATCCTCATCCAAGAGACTGCTAAGGAACATATTTGAGATGGTTACTGCATAGAGCATCTTCTAAATAGAAACTCTGCCTGGCCACATTTCTAGAGATCACTGTTCAAGTATTTTGTTTAAAACACAGTGTAACTAAATATATGTTTCTTCCTCATGAGCAAGGATATATTACCATTGAAGTAACCTATGCTAATAAAAGCCAAATTTTGTTGGCTACTTAGCTAAAAATGGGCAGAATTGCCAAAACTATGTTCATACTTTCAATTCTGACAAAACAATATTCCAAAACCAATTCCAACATAATTTCAATTTCATCTGTAGAACAAAACACAGATGTGGCTTAGGCAACAAACAATATCAAAACACTTAATCAGTGTACTTCCACTTCACACAGAAAATGTTATTAAATAGGGAAACAGAATTAGCTACATGTAACAGCATTTACAATTCCCTCAAACTCTTAATATGAACAACATCAACCTCAGATGCTGAAAGAGCAGATGATTAAATGCTCCATAAAATTTTGCTGTTTACAAAAGAACAACCCAAACAGCACAAGGTGCATTTCAATCTCCTCAGCTGGGCTTGGGGCACGAGGGTGGCATCAGACTGTCATATGCAGCGCTGGTAAGTTTTCAATCAGAAAAGCAAAGTTATGTTTAGACAGATCCTGCAATATCTTTGTTCACAATATTCCAATGACAAAGAATAAAACTCTTAGGAGCAAGTGAGCTGTTCTCTTGTAGTGGATGGTAGACAGGTTTTTTTGGCAGAAAACAATTGTATTTCTGACAAATCTCAGCACACAAAATCACTGGAACAAATCAGTCTGCTAAAAGCTTGTAAAGAGCCAAAAGGAAGGCAAGTCAGAGAATTCCATTTTGGTGCAGGCAGCCCTGTGCACAAGGGGAGAGTCCTCCCTGTAAACCACTTGACTTGCAAGGGTAAAGCAGTTGTAACAATCAGAGGCATTAGGGAATAGGAATGTGGACCAAGCCATTCCATTACTCATCACTCAGGAAGACACACCTAGGTAAAGAATGTTTCTCCACCTTAGTCTGAACAGTCTTCAGCTTTGTCCAGAAACCAAACCCTACTGGGAAATAAAAAACCTGCACGGGATTTCACAAAATGGTTGACTGACAAAATGTGAAGAGTTCTGACAGGTACAAACTAGGTAAAATCTAGGTAATATCAGGTTATTTCCTTCAGGACAGAGAGAAAAGAAACAAAAAGGAAAGAGAGAGAAGGCTTAGAAAATACTTTTATTACACTAAAAAAAATTTCAGTAAGAGACAAACACCCTGAGCAGGAGGAGACATGAAACCCACAGTCTGAACACTGACACGGGCACGTGTCCTGGGCAGGTGAGTGTTTAAGCTGTCATATTAAACTGTAGGTAGTCACAGGGAAAGCAAACACCATCTCGTTCTTCTTCACTGTCATTAACCCCTTGGTTTTCATGGTGGGGTGTTGTCACAGCGAGGAGGGAACTGCAGAACAGCAAGGTGTGCAATGAAACAAGTGGCCTTGGTGACTGTGGTGTTGGCAGGTGTTTGGACTGGGGAGTGCAAGGGTGGCAAGATTTGAAGCTGAGATTACTGAGTAATTACTTTCTGACACTGACAATCATGTGGGTCGCTGTCTCCTCTGCCTAATGCAGCAAAGGCAGCGAACAATGAAGTGGAGTGGCAGACTTCCAGCTGCCAGCACGAGCGGCTGCAGCCCTCCCTGCCTGCTGAAACAACACTGCACTTCCACACAGGCGTCTTCACACGCCTGCGGGCTCCTTCAGAATGCTGGGTTTTGATATGTTTTCTAAATTTAGAGCTGTCTCAGACAAGCCAAGAGAACATGCTTAGGAAGGGGAAGAAACAAGCCATGACTGTAACTCATCTCCTTTGTCTCATTTCCTTTTAGAAATTGGGTATTCCTGAGGACTTATATGGGATTTCCCCCACGGTCAGGCCCTTTGAATGGCATGGGCTATAACAATTACCTGGGCTGGACCTTTTATTGTACACCTCTTTTTCATTCCACAAATAATTACAAGAAAACCCCCCTAAAAACTCCAGCTGGCACCCACATACTCCCCTTAAGAAAAAGTAAAAGCCCAATCAGTCTCTTTCCTCACACACACGTACAGTGTCCATACAAAGGCAAATTTAGCTTCAGAAGATGTGAAGATTCAGACTCTTCCCCATCTCAGATTCCAGTCTTTCAAGCATACTGGACAACTTTTTGTGCTTGAAGAATGAAGCACAAAATGTCTTAAAGCCTGTTTCAAAAGGGCTGCAGCACACAGGAATGTGTGATTCATTGACTTGCAATGAAACTTAAGCTTATAAAGTTATTTCTGAAGGTAAGATGAGAAACTGGAATATAATAACAGCTTTGTAAGTTTTTTTCTGATTTAGACCAAAGCTCCATGAAAATATTGCCCTAGAATGACATGGGGCATAACAGAGAAAAAAATTATGATAATTCAAGACTGCATTGAGTAATACAAAAACCCAAGTAAACACCTTAATATCAGGAGGCACTTTCCCTTAGCTTTATAATTCACAGAAGCACAGAGTATAAAAGAAAACATCCAGTCACTGGAAAACTTTACTTTTAAGGTTTTATCCATCACCACATTTTCAAAAACATTCATTATCCAGAGCCAAGCAGCAGCCATACTTTCCTCCTGAAGGTGAATCTGCAGAAGTACAAAATTACTTGTAGTTTTTCAGCTATGCAGAAGATAGGGCAGGGCAAACTGGTAAAGAGCTGGTCTTCTATCTAAAACTCCCATCTTCCACCACCAAAGCAGACCTTCCTGTTGAGATGACAGCATTCCCAATGGGACAGCACCCAAACAGCTCTGCTGGCCCTCGAGCCTGCAGCCAGGGCACCGTGTGAATGAAGTGCCCAGAGGTGTCACTGGGGCTCACCTGGTGGGAGTGAGGGGAAGACAGAAACTATCTGGCAAACACCAAAACAGCTGGAAGCCACATCCCTAAAACAGAGCTCACCTTCTAACATACTGACTCTCCTTCTGTGAAGGGGATGGGCAGGAACACCCCAATCTGAAGGCTAAATACCTTCCTGTGGTCTGAGATCACCCTGCTCTCCCTAAGCTGCTGAAACCACCAGAAAGGTAGAAGAGTCATACATGCCCTATATTTTTCTTCCCCTCTCTCAAGCAGTATAAGCCTAGTACTGTTGTGACAAGTGCTTTTCAGGCCACAGCAAGAAGCCTTTCAGACTACAGGTAAAGCATTTCTCATACAAAGATCTGCCAAAAAAGTATTCAGAGAAACCAAGGACAAGCAGACAGTAGTGTTTTGCTATAAATATCAACATCAAAGACAGTCCAGGAAGCAAAAAATCTATACGAAACTCATGCATTTCATAGCAGTTTTACCAAAACTTTTTTCTAAGTGATTTTTTACTCTTCCATTCCCTAAAATAATCTGTTCCTTTCAATAGGAAAAAAAATTAAAACAGAGATGAGTAAACAGGTTACAAAGGGATATCACTCAGACAGCTGACAGCAAAAACAATTCCTTAGGCAAGGTTATCACTAACTTCTGTTTTACAGCAAGAAGAAATATCAACATCAATAAGTATAACAAGAATATATTTCAGTATATTTCTATCAAAATAGAACTAGGAAGAAAATGTGTTTAAAACTGTTGCAAGCACCAATAAATCCTCAAAAAGCTGCTAATTGAACAAATTTTAAAAACCTCAGACAAATAGAAAACATACTTGTTCCACAAAAATGGTTCTCTAGATGTCTTTTAAAGCATTAGGAACAAGAAATATTGCACTTCTCAGCATATTTACTTGTAAACAATTATTTTTTATTATGCTTAATTATGCTGATACGTATTAGTGGATTACATGACTCATGGAACAAACTGAAGTTTATGCTCTCCAAACAAAAGGAGTAATTTCAAACACAAGAGCATCCTCTTCTGCAGAAACTGGTTCTATTATTTGGTTCATTATGACAGAGTAATCATAACAAGATTTAAGAGGAGCTTTCTTTTTCCTCCAGTCCACAAGCACCAGTGAGTCAAATGAGAAGGATTTCAGTCACGTCAGCCTAATTCTTACTCCATTGTACAAGAACTTACAAATGTCAGATGCTCAGAGCTAGTTGAAAGGCTTTATGCACGTTCTCTCCCAAAGAACTCAAACATGTTCATCTGCTTCCAAAGGACAGACAGATGGCAAACATCTCGCTCACTTGCAGACAAGAGTGTCTGTATTTCACATCCCATTAGCCATTTGATCAACTAAGTGGAATCAGAACAAGATTTTTGCCTTTCCCACTATTTTCAGATGGATGGCGGAGCACCTGGGGAGCTTTGTGAGTGTTCTGGTTTTAACAGCAGAGTGAGGTTCATCATCGGGGTCCACCATGGACAGGTATACACAGAACAGCTCTTAAAAATAAACCGGTTCTGGTGGAAGGGATAACTGGACACCAGAGCTTTTGACTCACAGGAGGAATAATTTTCCAGAATTTCATACGCAGTCCGTGCTTGGATGCATACATACAGATAAAAGAAAGGTATTCCCTGACACTGAGTATGGTTACTTCTTTGCTGGCATCACTGTTTCTCCTCTGGAAGAGCTGATTGCTCTACAGCAATCTAGAGAACCTATTTATTTAATTACTGGCACATTATTTTCAAACCCCCCCGCTGTATTTTCTTTAAGGGGGAGGGAATGTTTTTGAAACTTTCAGGTCTCAAAACAGCAGCAAATTTTTGTTAACCTTCTGGAATTTTTCCAATTACATTTACTGCATTCATTTCATTTTCATAATCACATTGTAAAAAGTGCTGCTGACAGAAAAGGCAGAGACCAAAAGACTCATTAGGCATTCTGAAGGTAGATCTCCAAATAAAGCACACCAATTTTAGAAATAGGTTTAGATCCACTTAGAGTAAAAACTCATCATACTTGGCAGATCTGTTATAGAGGCACAGGAGTTTAACAAAAGGCATCATTTTTCTACTCTACCAAAGTACACTTGGCCAATCTTGAAAAGTGCATCAGGCATACCATTGTGCACATATGCTCAACAGGGCCCAGAAGACCACTTCATGTGCTTCCCTCAATGTGCATTAACTTTAATTGAAGTTCAAAAGCTGATTACTGATGTTCCAAAGATGATTAAGATGAAGTGAAAAGCCTAGATGTCTGTTCAGACAAAAGCAACCAAGAAAATTCTGGGTAGGTACCAGGGAACAACCTGCAAGGGAAGAATGAGGAGAAATGAGCCTTCATCTCCCCACACATGCCCCTGTATTTTCTTTACTCCTGTACAACACACACTAGACATTTTCTTTGCTACAGTCCTCCCAACAGGCTCATTCCAATTTATTATAAATGCAAAACAAAAAAAAATTATCACCTTTTCCTCACGGGATATGAACTATGACATTCCAAATGGCTTCTTAAGTCTTTGAAATCAGTTTGGGGTTTTTCTTTTAAATGTAAAAGCTTTTGGGCTTTTGTTTTTATTGGGGTACGTTTTTTACAGTAAAAGATCGATAGAAAATTAGCAGAGATCATCCTCTTATGGAAATGAATACAATATGAGATCATTATTTAAACCTATTTATCTGCAGGACTTAAAGTCCATACTTTTATACTTTAATTTGGGGACCCTTGTTCCACAACTGTCCCTCAAAGGAGAACTAGAACCCTGGGTAAACTCTAAGCATACAGACAGCAATGCAGGCTATATATGCTGGCTTACTCGTCTTTTACAGTCCAATTCCTACCAGCACTTACCTTCAGTGGTAAAGGTTATATGATGAAAAAAATCACTATCATAAAAATTTCTAATAAAAAACTGACTATGAGAAAATAAATTAACATATTATATACTTCTGAAACAATGACATACAAAAGTGTCATTCACTTCACAAAGACTTAAAATCTGTGATACCGAACACAGTCCCTTACTATTAAAATCAATAGATTTCTCACTAATTTGAATACATTCAGATTCCTTGCTTTAATTGGTTAGCCTCAAGGACAGTATTAAGTTCTATTTATACAGATAAAATGGACTTTATTAAGTGATTTCAACAGTTTTCAAAATTGAGAAAAGTTGGCAATGTACATTTTGTCACTTGTACTAAATGAATTTTGGAGGGAGTATCTTGAAAAAAAGATTATATTGTTTTTTAGGCTTTATCACATTACATTCCTTTAGTTTATCTTAACACAGTCAGAAAAATCCAACCATTTTCATAAGGTTGTGGTATGAAGTTAAAAAGCATAGATATGAAAGTGACACAAAAGCATGGGAACCAAAATCATATTTGTGACAAATTAACCTCCTCATCTCTGTCTTTTAGATCCAGTGTATATTCAAATAGTTCATTATAGTGTCTATTCAGGAGAAACATTCAGGTTTTGCACACCATTACAGTTATTACTAATCTTATTTCAAGATTTGGCAAGTGATCCATCCCAGAGTAATTTAGCAGAAAGTACTGACATACAGACTAATACATAATAGAGTTTCTAAGCTAGCAAGTGCTAGCTGTATTTACTAACACAGCTGGGACTAAGGACAACATGCAAGTTTTTAAGAACATGAGAGATCAGCAGGTTTAGACTGAAACGCTGAGCCCGTCACACACAGAAAGGTACTGGCTGCCTGGAACTGGGACAGTTCCAGTCCCTGCTCCAGTTAACACCCATGTAGTTGAAACGTGCTGCAAGTCGTGTTAACAGTTTGTTCATCTTTGCATACTTTAAAACCCTCAGTGAGGCAACTTCAATATTTGGTAATGAAAGACGGCCTTGTCCCACCCTTTACAAGCGTATGACACTTGACTGTGATCCTTAAACCACTGCACACAGCAACTCCCTGCCCAGGCAGGCACCAGTTTGGGCTGAACCTCCAGCACCAGAGGAGAGAAAGAAATAGAGAATCATCCTCCTAAGTACTGGGAGGTAATTTAGACAACTGCTAACATCACATTCTGTGGCTGATTCCATAACTTAATGACTGTATGTAAAAGAAGAGGGATATGAAAAGCAGGTACCAACACCTGTCATGTTTTCAAAGAAAGAAATTTTTAAGCTATTCTCTTGAAATCTGGGGGGAGTGGGGCCACGGGGAGAAAAGGAAAAAAAAAAACCAGCAACACAACGCAAAACAGAACCACAAAACACCAAACCCCAAAGTTCAGAAGTACAATGTTTAAAAAAAAGAAAATGGACCCTTGGCAGAGTTTCATACTGAATAGCTTAAATGCCTGTGCCAGGCATTTCTTTTCCCTTTTTTTTGTCTACAGATCTGAGGTACCAACTCTGGTCTATGGCTCTGGGTACAGTGACTAAATTTGCAAACACTGAAGCAAAACTCACAGCACCTCATTTCTTCAATAAACTTAAGCTTCATCACATCAAGAACTCTGTGTGTGAATTCACAGTGTATCAAATGTGACTACTTCCAAGCCAGATTTTCAAATCTATTTGTGCAGGTGAAGACTGCAGGCTAACCGAACTTAAACTCCGTTCATACACTTTTAACATCTGTCCCTACCAGTCGGCACGAGGCACCTGAGCCCCCAGAGCTGCCTGGCTTCCTTGGAAAGCACAGCTCGAAGGGCTAACACAGCTGTCCTCCTGCATTAACAGCACGGCTCCAGCAGCATTCACTGACTCCTTCACGATACCCCTGTAACACAGCCAGACAGAATCTTCTCCTAGATAGTTATCAACACTATTTCGAGGGGAGAAACCACAGAACACAAAGTGCACTCACGCACTTCAGAAAATGCTTTTTTCAAAAGCCAAACCAAGGAATCAGCTGATGAAACAAAAGCAGCACCATCGACATGAAACTGCAGTCTGTATTCCACAATTACACCAAACTACATTCTCATCTTCCCTGCTCCGTTCCCCAACAACATACACTGACATTGCTGATTTTATGAACCACAAGTAACTGTTCAGATTCCTTAGGTGACTTCCAGGACAATCACATGCAAATACTACTGGTAGTTGCCAAAGAAAATTAAATTACTCGATGTTTTGGATTCATATACAAACTCAACTTCATGAACACTCCATCAATACTGCTCTTCCAAAAGCCTTTAGTGTTGCTATACAGTCCAAGAATGACAAGAGAGCAAGCTGTGCATTTCTACTGGTATTTATGTATTTCACAGTTCATTTCAAAAGACATAGGAGTACTGAAGAAAACCAAGCTTGTGTGAAATTACCATCCTAAACAGTCTTGCTTCTACTGCAGTTGCAATTTTTTTGGTAAAAAAATGAGCACAAAGATAATAATTGAGGAAAGCAGCAACATATGAGGATTGCTTTAAGAGGGAACAGGCCAGTGTTATAAATATCATAACATAATCATTACAGGCCAGTGTTATAAATATCCTGCTCAAACACATCACGTCTTCAGCTACAGTTTTCCACACTTGTCTAAAGCCCATTCTGTTTTAATAGAAAATATATGCAAGAAAACTCAAGCAAAGCTCATTCTTCTTTGGAAATTGCTTTACTACATAGGCCCATACATAGATGTGCACTCTCCACTGTCTCCTGTAGGTGGACAAAAAAGACTGCTATTGAATTCTTTCATCTTGGACTCTGCTTTTAAAAAAAAGGAAGCAGCCAAAGAACAGCAGCATCAAGGTGACTTGACAATAATTGTGTTTCTCAAAGAAAGAAACCAGTAGCTCAGTGTAAATACCAATGTAAACTACAATACAAATTTCCATACAAAGAAAAAATATGAAGAAATATGGGGGGAAGGAAGAGATGAAAAAAAAGTGACTAATTAGCAGTTTCCTCTCAAACTGAAAGCATAAAGCATTATTCAAGCTAGGAGAGAAAATTACATGTGAAAATACTTACATGCCTTGATAAACTGAAAAGAAACTAAAGAGGAAGTAATGTTGGAAGCTGGGAGTAATGGAGACATGAGGTACTGCATGAGGTATTTGTGGACAGAAAGTCCCAATCTCTCTGCCAAACCTCTGCTCCGTTTTCTTCACTTTGTTTACGGCTGTGAAATGCTATGACTTCCTTGACAGATGTAGGTATTCCATCTTTCAAATGGTCCTAGCCGACTAACCGAGCTGAAATTAATCCATTTGATATTGAGGGCAGCTCATGTTCCCTGCTGTTGCTCTATGAACAGGGGATAGTTCACTCGAGCAAGTTCCTGAACAAATGATACTCTTATTTTTCATTTAAGAAATTAAAACCAAGAGGTTCTCCTCCAAATGCCTGGAATAAAAGGAGGAGCGATTCACCACCACACCTTTAAATCTGCTCAACTATTTCCTTCAGGAAACAACCAATCATTTACTATTCCATTTTATTCACCTCTTTGTGGCTATTGTGAAACTTTGGATTAATTGTGAGTTTATCACTCTGATACTAAGTCAATATCTTGTCTGCCACAGTATTTTTTAAAATATTAGCAAGATTAAAATCTTGCAGACTGGTCTGAACATGTGATACAAGTACAGGCTTGCCCTGTTACAAAGCTTCCTGGCAAAAGGATGGCACCTGTCAAAGCTTTCTTCTCCGCTGTTTTGGCTGAGGCAAAAGGAGCAAACACACGGACAAAACCCAGTAAAAGTTGTCTGTGTATCCTCCCTTCGATTACTCTCCATGAGATACACAGTTCTGCCCTGAATTCTCATCCACATATCACCTTCAACTCCATCTCACAACTCACATTAAATACAGGGGCTTGGGGGTCTTTTTTGTACACAGCTGTATCCTGGCACTGTGTCCGAGGATTCCAGCACTGAATATTCATTCACATGAAACCAAATCTTTGCTCAGGGTCATGAACAACCTCACGTGTGACATTTACATCTATTGATCTGCCTGTTTTGTGAATACTCCCTTACAATACGTTGATCAAAATCATAAACTGATAGTTCGTTGCATTAGAAGATCTGCGCTTTTCATCTCCAAGTCAAAATGATTGTTTTTTACTGGTACAAAGAATCACCCTTTGATACTTGCTTTTACTTCTCTGTATTGTGACAGTTTCAAATTGGTACGTTTTCAAGGCTCAAAAAGTCAGTAACCAAATTGTATAGAATTTCCTTGGTGATAAATGGAAAGTTGCTGGCAGACACTGCTACCTGCCCGTGTCAAAAAAGTTAATTTTGAGAACTATCTTTATTCAACTGACTGCTAGCCAGAGATCTGAGTATCTTCATCAGCAAGAGTTAATAAGCTGCATTTCTGCTCTTGAAAAGATACCTACCCAGTAGCGTCCAAATTTGAGCACAAAGGACGACCCAGAATGCAGTCCAAGCTGTGTAACAAAAAAAAGTCAGTCTTATCATGTTATCAATCAGGGATATTTTTACAAGCAATGAGATCCAGTCTCCAAAGCAAAGAAATAAAAAATTATAGACTTGCCTTTAAATTTGTAACAAATTACCACTTTGACTCAAGGTTAAAATACCATGTTTTATCTTGTAGTTGTCAGTGAGCCATTATCTGTGCAATTAAGATGGCTTATCTGATTAACAGAAATTCTCTAAACTGCAGTAAATCATTTCTCTAAGGTGAATAGCAATTGACTTACTAGAAAATCACCTGGCTTAGCTATCAGTTCTTAAATATCCATAGAGCTGCCATTATCACAGCATTTGACACCTTCTTTAATCACATAATAAAGGCTTGCCACCTTCATAGCTCACTTTCATTTTATAGATGGGAGGGCAGAGCCACAGAGACTGATGTTCAGGAGAAGACATTTCTTCCCCCATTTAGGACTCAAGGATAAAACACTGGAGAGACCATATTTACAAAAATGTATAAAAATGCAGAATCAGGTGCTGGGAAGCCAACAGCTGGAAACACACTCTGTGTTTTCAGTGAACGCCCACAAAGTGAAACAATCAAGAGGTGTAGAAGATTATTCAGAGGCATGTTTTTAATTTTGAACACCTCAGCGGAGGGGAGGAATAAATGGAGTTTTAAGACTGGCAGTTTTAGATGAACACTTGTTCAGGGATATGTTGGAACGCTGTGTGAATGACAATTCAACCACCCAGTGCCTCAGTGAGGGAAAACTGCAAAAGCAGCGAGCCGTGGCACTGATGTAAAGGTGGCAGAGAACTCTTCCTAGATCGCTGTAGCACAGCGGCCGCCCTCCGGGCTGTCACCTCACCCCGAGCTGCTGCCACTGCTGCCACAGCCACAGCAGCACTCAGGTACAAATGCCTTTTTTAAGAGTCTTGCATATTCATGTCCCAGTATGGCAGAGCAAACACGTGATAGTGAACATGCCAGACAGTTACATTCAGAGCAAGAAGTCTGCTAAAAGGATTAAATTCACCCAGGAAAATAAAACCTTCTCAAAGAGCAAGGGATGCAGGCAAAATGTGGAAGAGGGCCTGTGACATAATCCCTACTTGCCACCACAGAGCCATGAACCTCGCAGCAGACAGTAAAAAAATTAATTTTAAATACCGTTAGTCTTCATGTTCCTGATTTTTTTATATTTTTTTCAAAATGCTTTTACTATAGGTGTGACAAACTTCAGAGAGATACTTCAATATTTTTTTCTAAAAAATGTCCTAAGGTAAAAAAGAATAACACGGGAGGCCTTTATTTTCTGTTGTTCTGCATCACTGAAACATGACCTGCTTGGGTATTCAGGTTTGATATCCTTTAATTTAGTTTTTTTTTAACAGACCAAAACTTTAATGTTCCTGTCAAAGTAGATTTTTGGGTTAAATTTAGAAATATTAAAATTACATTTATTTAGAATTCTCCTTTGGTAGGGATTTTCATCTTCATCTCAAAGCCCACAGTGACTTGAAAATGCAAAATATAGATGTTTTAAAGAGTATATATGTTGAGAGAGGCAATTAAGTAAATTTTTATCCATGGCTAAATCATTTATCAAGTTTTTGAGTTGTCAAAGTAGCAACTTACTCTCAGAACACCCACGTTTGCTCGCACTGTTTTTCAAACATTTGTAAGACTAGCTGGCCTTTGTATTCCCACTCCAGGTGCAGGTGAAAGTGTCCCAAATAACAAGAAAAGTTCATAAACATCAGAAAATAGGTTACAGGGTTGAGGAAACATCAGTTCTAACAGATCTAGGCCCTTGAGCACTCTTTGAGGAGCTCCAGTCTTCCCCCTCCTGCACTACAACACAGTTAAAGCTGAGCATGAAATGGAAGCAGCAACTTCCTACAAAAAGGAAGTAATCCAAAGGAGGGCAAAGGCACTTTACTGCTTCAATACTTATGTTAATAACAACCTTTTGTAATTTAGTTAGGATACTTCCATCTGTAAAATAGCAGAATAAAACAGCCTCAAAACCTGGATTGACATAATAAACAAATGTGTAAATTTTCCTGTTCTGGAAGTAAATTACATGCAGTGATTTATAAATATAAAATCAAATACATAAACAATCAGAGAATAAATAAAACCTGAATTACAAGACAGTAACTTCAGTCTTAACAAGACTATTATGTGTTTTCATACCAGAGATATGAAATGTAATTATTTCTCTCCCTCAAGAGCAGCAAATAAAAGGCTGTAGTTCATCTTTTTCTCCAAGAGGACAGAAAAAATACAACCCCTTTCATACTTGTTAGGAATGTTAACTCTGGGGAGAGATATCTTAAAAATAAAGTCATTTATAAATGAAAATAACAAGTGGCAACAGATTGCATTTGGAAGTCGAGAATGAATTTTTCAATTTCACATATCATTTAACTGGTGTCAGACAAAAAAAAATTACCTCATAAATAATAGCTGCAGTGCAAGGCCACTGCGCTGCTGACCACAGACGGATTGACTTAAACATGACTCGGAAATACGGAAGAGACTTGCAGTTAAAAAACAGACTGAGGGTTAGATGAGGGCAGCTGTGGAACTCTTCTGTCTACATCTCTACACGAAGAGTAAAACACACTACAGAGTTGCCTCACAAAACCATTTGAGGTGGCCTCTAATACTTTGATTCATCTTTTTAGTCCTAGAGAAAAGCACAGCTCTATAAATGCAGGAAGTGAAAGCCTCCATGTATTTCTAATAAGCAAAGAATAAAACAAGTATTTTTTAGGAGCAGTACCAATAGCAGAATGGAATTAATTCAAGTAAGCACTGAAAGAGTGAACAGGTAAATGACAGACATGGGGATTTCTTCCAAGCACCCTTCCAACAGTATTTGTGGTTTGGGGAAGAAAGACAAATGCAAGAACAAAATCCATCAGATTTTTGCTTGTTTGCTTTTTTAATCACTGATTACCTGTATTCAGGCTGTTGACAGCCTTTTTTGGCAACCACTTCAGACACACTTACCTCTACCTGGAAATGGTCATTTCATTCCTTGTGTCCTGCATAACATCAGCTGGGCTATTCTGCTTGATTACAGCAACTGATGCAGCAGAGCATCCAACAGCTTTATCAGCTGCAGCACGGAGATTGCCTGGCTGCCAACACTTCTGAATGACAGAGCATGTCTAGATATTGATGAAGCCCTTTCTTTCATAGGAGAGGCCTCAGTTCTTCTGGTTAAGGTAAAAGGGATAAAGCAGCTGGAATTACATCTCAAACATACCTTGAACTACAGGGCAGTTATAGTTTGACCTTACATATTATGCCAAAAGGTACTGCAATGCACCCATTTATTTTAATAGTACAGCTAAAAGTTGGAGATAAATATGTTTTAAAATGATGTAACTGCTCGACTTTAAGAGAAGCTAAAGCCTAATGCTGAACTAAAAATAACAATAATGCAACCTAGATGTAGGTTAAAAAAAAAAAGATAATTGCCTATAAAGAAGAAATTAATTAGAGATGTGGCAGAATCTTCACCCCCCGCAAACTTTCAAAAGTTTAATGGCCCTGTGAAAAGGAGTGACTCTCCCAAATGGCAGGATGCCTGTAGGAAAGGTGACTGCAAGAAGCTCAAGGTAAAGCACTGAAACAGACCTGGAAGACATTTTACATTCTGAATAATTTGGCTGCAGCCTTGCTTGGCTCCTTGCCCACACCACAGGCAATAAAGGAACCAAGACAAAGCAGTGCTAAAACCAGTCTGGCAGCTGGGGAGGCAGAGATCCAGCAGCAGACAGACAGCAGGGATGGAGGCAGCTCAGCACAAACAGCAAAGCAGAGAAGCAGAGCTTTATACAAGCAGATCATGGTTAACAGGATGGAGCACACAGATTTTTATGGGTGCACTGAAACACCTGTCCCCTAAAAACAGGATCCACTTTTGAATCAAGAAAATCAAACACACACAACAAAACCAGAAAAGCAAAATCCAATCATGCAAACACGTCGCAGTTAAGACTGTATTTCACTGTGATTTTTGTAGACTTAAAGATATATAGGAAAGATTTTCAGAATCCAGACGGTGTAAATAACAACTCTGCCCACCTACTTGAACACCACCGTCATACATTTTGCTCACACTCAGAACACCATTCACATTCCCTACACAAATACACAAATGTTTTTAAGTGCTTTAAGAGAAAAATATCTTTTGAATGTACATACTTAATACTTATACATGCTTAATACTGCTTATTAAAACATACTACTTCATGTTTTTCCAGAGTTGGAAGAGACCCACAGGGATCATTTAGTCCAACTTCTGGCCCTACAGGGGATAGCCCCAAGAATTCTACCATGTGTCCGAGATAATTGTCCACAAACACTTCTTGAACTCAAGCTTGGTGCTGACTTCCCTGGTGAGTCTGTTCCAGTGCCCAACCACTCTCTGGGGAAAAACCATATCCAAGTATGACCCATCATTTTAGTTACCACCCTACGAGAGAGAAGGTTTTGTACAGTTTTGACTCAATCACGTTAAAGTACAGCTACTTTAAAAACCCCAGGAATCTAGATGGTAGCTTGTGTTTCTTTAAAAACTTTGTTAATGCACCTAAATTACCCCCTCACAAGCTGAAAACCACTTCACAGAAACGCAGCCATTCAAACACTGCAGATTTGATGGTACTCTATCATTAGTCACGTAAACAGTTTCACATTTGATTTAACACACTCTTGGAGCAGTTGTGCTCCTTCCTGCCTTCTGTCCAAACATCTCTACTCCTACTGCCCTTCTGCACTGGCACAAACAGTTCCTGTAAGGAAACTGTAGGAAAAAAAGCAAAAAGCCCCGCAAAAAAACTGTGTTGCTACAAAAAGTAAGGTCTGACAATAAACCCTGAAGAGCAGAAGAGCAGCAGGAATGTCTCTGCCACCTTCCACCCTGCCTTGTACTGTGGTAGTGAACTGGAAATCCCAGCCTCTGTGTACATCAGAAATCTTTCAGTAAATAACGATCTCTTCTTAGAATAGAATAGAATATTCTGACAGTCATGCTTCAGTCCACAGACAGGTTGTGCCAAAACAGTCAGAAAAGCCACGAATTCAACTCATTTATGCTCAATTTGCTGCCTCTAGAGGCATTGTGAGACATCAGCTCTGCTTGATAAAGCCATTTAGATGCTATAGCAGAGACAAGTTCCCCGAATCTTAAAAATTGTTTAAAGTAACTTAAGGCAGCTCTGCACCAAACTTATACAAAATGTAAAACACCAACATGTGCAAAAGTCAGAGTTCATTAGCTTGCTCTAACCACATGAAGACATTTTTATTATGCCCATTATTATTGGAATAGGCCATTAAAGCAAATCCAAATAACAGAGTCCGGGCAAACAAATATTATGGCAACTCTGATGAAACAAAGCTTTCCCAATGAAACGTTAAATGGCAATTTTGCTCTAAGTGAAACTGCTTTCTTAATCTTCCTTGAGATTTTAACTTCACTTGCCTGTTGAAAAAGGAACACAAGGGGCATTACGTGTCCCACTGGCCTCTCCTGCAGGTCTCTAAAGAGTGCTTAACACAAACACTAATTTATGGTATTACGCTCTTGGACTACAAGTACCTCAAATTCCACTTCAGGGTATTAGGCCAACTGCTGTTTAAATTATGTGTAAACTAGCTGAATCATGACCCTCCACTGGAAAAGTCCGCCTTATAGATCATGTCCTTAGGGAGTTGAATGCTGTAATGACAACTTACCACTGAGCTAATCAAGGATCAGAAAACAAAGTTACAATTAACTAAGCAGAGGCACTGAAAAAACAAATCAATAGTGCTATCCAGCTGAACCAGGTCATGCATGCCAGAACCTCCTACTATTTACTACTGCAGTACATGACTCCTGCAGTAAAAAGAAACTCTAACCCTCTGCAAAATAACAGAGTTATCGAAAGATGTCTTTTTATTCCACTACAATGAAGTCAGAATTTGTTCACTATTTTGGAGTTTTTAGATCCCATCACTGGTCAACACCTGATTTTGAAAATGTCAGTGATTAAGCCCGGCCCTAAAGGTTTCTGTAGAGTTGCTCTGTGCATTTTTATGCAATTTCTGCTCTAACTTTACAATAATACATGCTTCATTTGCTCAATAAATGAGGGACACCAGCACTACATACACTTTTAAAAGCCCAATTTTCTTAAAATAAAGCCTTTGCACATAACACCAGATTTGTCTTTAAAATCCAGAATTCCACACACTACATAAGCCTGCTGCAAATCAGCAAAAGAATTCGTATCTAAGAATCTTACATAACTCTGTTTTAAGTAAGTCTATATTTACAAAATGATTCTGTGCTTTGGACTGGTAATGAGTCTTATCAACCACAGCTTTTGCCAATGGCTCTGGCTTTGCCCCTCACTGTGGAAAGACAGATCCTATCAGGAAGTCCTGAGTGCAGAGCTCAAAGTCAAATCCAGAACATCCATGGGAGAGATTTTGGGTTGCTGTTGTCACAAAGAATGAACAATCAAGTCATAAACATGCACACTCACTTCCTGAAAACCGGCAGTAACTGGTATCGTACAAGATAATGCCAAAGCAATAATCCAGAATCCAAGGAACTTTTACTTGAAATACAGTATTTGCATACCCCCTACTCCATGGTGCACACCAAGAAGGTCGGGAAGGAACTGCACCCCAGTGATCTGCTTGGAGAAGCAGTGAAGTCAGGGAAGTGCTGCGCAGAGGCTGGAATACCACTGCCAGAGCCATCCTGGGGCCCTGCCAAAGACAACCTTTGGAGAAGCCAGCAGCATCCACACACAGCCTCAGCCAGCCTGAGCTCTACACTTTCTCAGAGGTACTTCAACAGATTTGCAATTTATAATAAAATTAATCACTTGTTCTAGAGCACATTGCAGCAACTGAAATAAGCCAGCCAAGAGAAAGTTTTCGTTAACCACTAGATTGCTAAACAATTGCTTTTGGATATCCCTGCTAAACATCAATAAAAGTTTGATACATTGTTTGAGCTCAGCTTCCTTTCACAAAGGTAAACAAAACATTCAGTTTTCCAGAGGCTCCTAGTTCCCTACCCACACTTAGAAATCATTTAAAGCATCTGATGTTTTTGACAAGCATATCACAACCACTTCTATAAATAAACTCTTATATACCACAGCACTGTAGAACCCCAAATTTTGTCTTTTTATTTCAGTAAATCAGTGGAAGCTCATAGCTGCTGCCCTTCCTTTATCTAGACAAGATTTTCTCTCTAGACTACAGAGAAGCGAAGCAAGGAGCCTGCAGCTCCAGTGGGCTGAAGCAGTGTCTGCAGTTTAAGCTCTGAGTTATCAGCTGTGGAAAAGGAAGGGACATAAAAAAAAGGGAAAAAAAGGGAAAGGCCAGTTTGTAAGTGTCATGCCTGCAAGCATTATTCTGTCATTCAGCAGCAGGGTTACTGAAACACAATTGCTTAGGCTGGGAGAGCTTTGGGTCGACAACTTCATTCTGATATGCACTCAGTGGGCCTCATGTCATGGGTGCTATTTAATAGGGGAAACAAACATGAGCTTCTCTCTTACCCCCAAAGTATATAAACTTTTGGCTTTCTTATAGGCACTTTATATGGAAAAGAAAACCAATAATGCAACTTGAGTCATTCACTCCAGTCTTAACTTCTACTCAACCACAAAAAATTAAAATATTTGCTTAATCCTTTTCTGCAAAACACTGCACAGCAACAATTACAGCAGCTTACCCTTCTGCATTCCAATTTCTTGCCAAGGTACAGAGCAGACACTAATTCTCACATGGAATAGATCACTCATTTGCCAACATTTTTGGACCTTTGTTACTGCTGCTTTATGGTTTCTAATGTAGTAGAATAAAAAGAAGCAATGACAGATATAAGTTCTGAACTAGAGTATTATCAAAGCACAGTAATTGTTTTCTCATTTTAAAAAATGTAATGCCAACAGCTCAATGGAAATATATTTCATGTAATTTAGTACAGTTCTGCTGGGAAGGTGTAAATCAAACTAAAACACTGTGAGCAATAGATCTGTATTTTCAAATAGGAATTCTAATTCATATATTTTACCATAATTTCTTCATCCATATCTGCCCTACACCAACAAAATAACTACTTAACACACAGAGCAGTAGCTTGACCATTTTTTTAACTTAATACCACTAAATATGAAGTGCACAAGACATGCAGAATTAGACAAAAATCCTGGTCTTTTAAGGAAAAACTGATTGGCAGTCTCATAATTATTAAAAGAGAAAAATGACAAAGAGAATACTGCACTCCCACAGCTTGTAGGAAATGTGTCTGCAGAAATGGTACCACATCTTGTTTCAGCATAAGGAAGTTCAATTCCCTCTACTGCAGAACTGAGGACCTGAAAATACGCTTTTTATTGAATGCTTGAATAAACCATTCTAGTTTGAATCTTGGTATTTTTGTTGATTCAGTCAGAGCTATTTAGTTATACTATTCCCGTCAATCCTCTTGGATCTCTTAACTTTCAAGTACAGAGATATCAAGACCTAGAATTTTACCTAATCAGCAAGGGAATCTTATTTCCCTGATCCATGAAATGAATAAATGACCTTACATCCTCTATATACTCCTTTCATTGATTTATCTTTTGCTGCCTTAGTGTAAAAACTATCTTTGTGAGGAATATGAATTCATGCTATTTCTTTTCCTTCATTTCTTGTTCCTCTACTTCATTCCTCTTCCCCTGACATGGCTGCTTTTTTTCCCTTCACTTTACGGAAAACACCAGAAACTTATATTATGCAGTCCTTCCTCACCTTGTATCGTTTGCTCTGCTAATTGCCACAGGGTTTTTTTTCATTAGTTCTCAACTGAGTTTCACCAAAATCAATCCAATTAATTATGTTTTCCCTTTTTCCTATGTCATTAGTCAAGCTGGCAAGTAAAACCAGGTGACACCGCCTCTGGCACATTATTTAACAATTCCCTACAATTTGATATACATTTTCTTTTTTGCAGTCAGTTGTTACCAAGAAGAAAAAGTTCTTACATTCAAGGATTTAAAAATCATTTCTCAACCACAAATTGGAGAAGCACAAATATCCAATGTTTTTCAGCTACAGCACAGAGCCCACCAAAAATAATGACAACCTGATACCTACTCCAGTGCAATGAACAAACAGATGATCAACTTTGCAAGTGACCATCCAATTCCTCATCAAACATGTAACTCTTACCACTAGATAATCTTGTCATCTTCATCGAAACACAAGAAGAAACAGTAAGTAACAAAACAAATTACAAACTTGATATTACATCATAGTCTGAACTATCATTCTGACTATTTTTGTCATCTTTAAGACTGTGTCATCACACATGCACTTGATACCTATGAAAGTGAAATTCTGGTTTTCATTGTTGTCTCAATTCAGTAAGAAAGTAAAGATCATAGTAAACTTTAACCTCTGAAGCCCTGTGATCAAATATTACTCAAATCTGGACCTATGTTCTTACCTAAAGTTTATCTGAGGCAAAGGCACTTTTTGTTGATTTTGTTTTCCCAGCCAAGAAGCAGAAGAGCATTGGAGGCAAAAAGGCTTCAGGACATTGCACCAGGTGCTTACTTATTGTTTGTGCTACCAGGGACTAAAATCGGAGCTACCGAACACAATTTACTATCTTTGAATCCTAATATCCCAAATAGTTTCACCTAGCAAGTTGCTGATAGTCTCAGTTACCTATGCACTTCAAAGTAATTACCAGTGGTCCAGTAAGTTCATTAACCAGATCCTTTAATACTCAATAGGAAGGGCAAAGCATGGATGGGGCTGAACTTGGCAAGGCATGCAAAGAACAACAAGGAGTGTTTCCACAGGTGTGACAGCCAGAAAAACAATGTCAGAGAGAGCATAGCCCTGATGAGCACAACTGGCAAACTGGTAGCAACAAAGAAGGAGAAGGCTGTGCTACAACAGCTTTTTCTGCCTCAGTCTTCACCGGCAATCCCTCTGCCCACACCTCTCAAGCGGATGCACCACAAGATGGGGACTGTGGCAGAAAAGTCCCTCCCGCCCACTGTAAGAGAAGCTCAGGTCTGTGATCACCTGAGGAACCTGAACACACACACATCTATGGGACCTGATGAGATGCATCCCAGAGCGCTGAGAGAAATGGCTGATGGAGTTGCCAAGCCACACTCCATGATATTTGAAAGTCATGGCAGTCAGGTGAAGTCCCTGGTGACTGCAAAAAAGGAAATATTGCACCCATTTTTTAAAAAGATAAAAAGGAGGACCCTGGGAACTAGAGACTCAGCCTCACCTCTGTGCCTGGGAAGATCATGGAACATATCCTCTGAGAAGTTCTGCTAAGGCTCGTGGAGGACAGAGAGGTGATTGAGATAGAAAGCACAAGTTTCACCAAGGGCCAGTCCTGCCTCACCAACACAGTGTCAAGACCCCAGAAGTATAACTAATGATACAGTTTACTATTAGAACATCAGCCAAGTGCTGAAACATCAAAAAGCTTCCTTAATAGGATGTACACTGCCCCACAACATTGTAATTTCACTGCCTTGTTATTCTGCCAAACAAAATGTGTGTCAGTTTTAGTAATTATACAATGCATCACGCTCTCCTATTTCACTTCTTCTATCATGCCTTCATTGGGATACCAAGATAATAAATGCAGAAGGTCATTTGTCTAAGAGAATGTGTTCTGGAGCTACAAGATACTTTTTTCCTTGATCTGATGTGAAATCTATCCTGTTCCATTTCATCATCATGACAATACTGAATTCAGCACACAAATGCTACACTCTCATGCTGATGCTCTACTACTCAAATTTTTCTACAAAAAAAACTAAGTGCAAAAGGCAGAGGAGTAGGAATTTCAGCTTTTTCAGTAGTGTACTTTTGTTTCTAAGCTATATCTGTGCTTTTTAAGAGTTTGATATTCCAGGCAGAAGATAAAACCAGTAACTATTGCACACATAATGACTTTGTGATTCTACTCGAGACTGTACAGCTGAGTTCCCCTGAAGACAGCAGAAGCTCTAAATTCTCAACCTACCCCTCTGCAAACTCGGGTTTTTAAGACAGCATCCACTCTTAACATTTTCTTGTCAACTGACACAGGATCTAACCCAAAAGACAAGTCTGAAACACTTATTTAAGTGTCATTCACACCTAGATTGACACCTCACTCATGAGATTCAAACTCTGTTTAATAAAAAAAAAAAGTGTAAACACTTTTACTTGCCTCGCCCTGGTTGGTTTTTTTGAAACTAAATGGTAACAGCATTCCAACTGTTCTTTTCACATTAAAGCAGAACAAGAGAAAAGCTCATAGGACACTCTGGAAAGCAACACTCATTAATGCAGCGTTCAAGGTTAGATCAAAAGGAGCAGTGGAACTGGGATACACTGACTCAAATGGCTCTGCTCCTTTTTGCTTATTTGCTGTTCACCCCATAGAGCCTGAAGCTGTTGACACAGCTGCCTGCCAGCAAAATTTATTTAGAAACTCCTTCGTATTGTACTGTTCACAGTCACTGTAACCAATAATTCAGGAATTATATTTATAGAGCAGCTGTAGGCAAAAGGACTTGGATGTGCAGCAGAAAGTTAAGGCAATTCACTGTTTATATTCAAGGCACAGACATTGCAGAAACCACACAGAGAGGTTCTTCAACTGAATTATCAGAGAAAGACGTGGAAGTACCTTGGCTGTGTTTTGTTCTCCTGCAGTTGCCAAAAATCTTTGTCAAAACCAGTATTTTCTCACTCATACATATCCAAAGCAATCCTGCACAGGTTCAGTAATACCCACATCATAAAATAACACATAAACTCAGCTTTCAGAATACATTCCAAACTGTTCAAGTCCCAGGATGTAGTATAACTTCTTCCTAAATACTCAACTTTTCCTCTTCCTTCAAGAGAGGGAGGATGCCTCTTTATAATTACAGCTTCATAGAAGCCATGCCAATTTTAGAAGACAACAAACAGCATTTAGTGAAGGCTGTAAAATCTGTGAGGTACAGTATGCTTGACATCATCTCAAAGCAAAATGTTCCAAATAATTTCAACTCGGCTTTTTGAAAACTCCAGATAAATAACCACATTCGTCCTAGTGGATTTATACAGCACATCTGGGAGAAATACATTTACCTTGATTATACCATTTAAAAAAAAATAAAAATTCCAAACGTTAAATCCACAGGAAAGTCTCCACAGTCCCCGACTGCCACAGCTAAGCAAGCAGTCTTTCCTAAACTCCCCTTTCCAATTTTGTTTACCCCATCCCTGTCTTTCTTCTTCAGTTCAGAGATGAATTCCCTATTGAAATCTTACAGAATTTTAATGTGATTAATAATCTCCTCTTTGCTCTGCAAAGTATTTAACCTTCTTCTTTTGCAAGGTCATAAAAATAATTGTTATAAACACCCTGGTTCAACAGACCTAAGAGACCCTGCTTTCCTGTAGGTGAAAATAAAAGTCTTGTACGTCTCAGGGATGTGGTATCTATGTATTGCACGTTACAATTGGCTTTAATTACATACCCATAGAGTAATGCTGACAACATTGTTTAAAAAAAAAAAAAATTGGATCTGTGGTGTAATGTGAAATAATCCTGGATAATTGATAAAGCTAACGTGTAAAGGCCTAAAGTAAATTCTAAGGTGGGTGATAGAAGAGAGAAAGCAAAGCTGTACTCAAAGGAATTAAACCACCCTGCAACATGAATGCTAGAGTAGTCCCATAAAACAATGAGCTATAGCAGATTATGGAAGGAAGCAGCCAGAACATGAATTAGATATCAGCAATAGCATCCAAGTCAAGAAGAAACCTCATGACAAGTCTGAGGGTTGTCTAAACAACCTGTTGCCCTTACAGGCTTTAAACACTGTATGCAACGTGGTGGTAAGAGCTTGCAATGAAATAAGAGGGAGTAGACCAATTGGTAAAAAAATCAAAATCCACTAAGCCAAACTATTCTCTTAAGGTTAATTCAGGGAGCAGGAAGTTAGAGTGCTTCTCAAGGGAAACAAGCTATGACTTTCTACAGAAACCACGTTGTCCTCTATACAAGGAAAAGACGAAGGGGGAAAGAAAATAAAGTTCCCAAATTAAACAGCAATTTCTCACACTTTAGGTGATGACGTATTTGCAAAGCTGAGACTAAAGATGCAGTCACTCTTTAGCAGAGAAGAAACATCAAAGTAGAATATTGCTTAATTCCCCTGCATTGGAGACATTTCTTCCAGGGATATTCCGAAGGTCTCTAGGACCAGAGAAACAAGCAATACATACAGCCCTATCCCAGGATGCTACCACTACATTTCATTCCTACAGTTACACACATTTTGATTTGTCTCCCCAGGTATTCAGGCAGTGCATCACCACTGACAGGTCTGAGTCGCAGAGATCATTCCTTTGTACTCCCCTACTGATACTGGAAGGAGCACAGGGCATTTTAGTCAGCTTGCAAAAGTCACTGGCTAATGTGAATTACTCTGCTCAGCACAGACAGGCCAGCTCTGTGTGACTCACGGAAAGCCTCCGCCGCTGTGACCAGGGTTGAATTAACTGCCACAATGAACAAAACACTCAGTGAACCCATCTTACTTTCAGACAATACATTTCATATTTTGTTTTTCTTGGTAACATCATTAAATTTTTTTCTGCTTGTTCTATTCTTATTCTCACTAAAAAACAACAATGTAGACAAATTACATGCTGCAGGAGTGATGGACAACAGAATTTTTCATAAAAACATGAAAGAACAACAAAGCATAAAATGCAGACAGGCCAGTGATTTGAGAGTTAAGATAAAGTACTACACTTCTTATTTGACCATTACATGTCATTTGTGTCTGTGCCTGAGACATGCAGAACGGAGAGGGTATGAGCATGTCAAGCTTAATAAATAAGCAAAACACTCCTGGAAATACTGGAAGGAGACTCACGGAAGTTTTCAGCTATTTGTAGCTGGTAATTAATTTAATTTAATTGATTTAAATTTAATCAATTTCAGCTATTGGTAGTTGGTATTTAATATTGGTAGTCGGTATTTAATTCAGAGGGCAAATTAAACAGGGGAAACTGACAGAAAAAGAAGTATGTTCACCTGTATGATGTGTAAGTACTACGTATGAATACAAATCTTTCATTACTATACCTCATTTATGAATTTTAATCTTCTCCAAAAATGTTTAAAAGGAATTGAATCAAACCAGTTATCAAACAAGAGCTCCATACAGTTCTACCAGCACAACTAACACACAGCTCCTGGCCTTACAATGGACAGCCAGCCTAGAGCTCATTATCTAAGAAATGATCACACAAATTTTTCCTTCACAGCCAGTCTTTGCACACATACACAGCCCTTATTCTCATGTAAACCAACCTGCAGATATACATCTGAGATACTTGTTTACAAACAAAGACAAAAGCTTGTCTCAGTGCACCTTAATGGGTATTACAAAAGATGCCACAAAACCAAGAAAATTTCTTTGACCAGCTAATATTTATATTCTGTTAGAAAACAGCAGGATGAGAAATCTTGAAATTTCTATGGTGTCAGTAAAAAAGAAATCCAAAACAAAATTTTGGACGTTGGAATATTTTAATCCATGTAGAGATTTTTAAAAAGCTTTTCTGATCTATGCCCACCCACATGCCAGCTCCAAAACATCTATGAGACGAAATAATTTCAAGTAGATCATGACAGCCTCACGAGTTTGAAAGAGCAGTGATAAATCTGCACACTATATCACTCTAAAAAAATGCATAAGGCAGTGAATTACTTTCCCTTATGCCTTGAGGAATGAATTGCAGTACGTGCACATGCAAACACATACACATTCGTGTGTGTATGCATGCAGAGTGCACCAATACATGATTTCTCTGCTCTGTGTACTTCAGGCTGGATCTTAGCAGTACTGTTTCCAGGAGAGCCACAAAAGCAGGCAAGCAATCTTTCCTTCAGCTGGTCTATTCCCTGTCTCCAAGCTGGAGAAGGACTGAGACAGGGAGAACAATGCAAGGCTCAGAAGCAGTTGTTATGTAGTCAAGAAACACAAACTTCTCGATTTAGAAGTTGGGATTCAGAACTCCTTCCTCCGTACAATTTATAACGTAATTATAGTATTGCTTGCAGCTCAAAATGACTCATGCAAGACCATTTTGGAAAAATACCTCTGTCTCCCGGAGCGGCTTTGCCCTCTAAAGCTGTTGTGCACTGTGCTGAGTTTATTCCCACAGGGCCCCTCCTCAGTGTAAAAAAAGGTTTATATTGTGACCCTGGCACTGCAGGATTTACCATTTGGCAAGGATGCTTTCCTCACACAGCTGCTATAGCCTGGCAAGTTCCAAGAACTGCTTGCATTACCCTGACATACTCCTCATGCACATGGACCGCAGAATTCATGCAGGCAGCTGAAATCAGCCCGGAATGTGCCACACTCACCGTGCAAACTGCAGTCCCTGCAGCAGGAAACACCAGTGGTGCCACAGGAACACACTGCAAATCCTTCTCTCTGACCAGGATATTTGGTGTAGAGATAGGAAAGTCACGTAAGTGTAAAATCAGGAATCAAACATTTAAGAGGAGCTGTTACATATTTAATGAGAAGTTCCATGAAACACCACTAACAAATTTCTTTTGGAGATGAAAATCACAAAAGCCACAAACAACACTCTGGTTGTACTAAGGGAGATGGAAAGCACAAAAAAGCCCCAAACAACACTCTGGTTGTAGTAAGCAAGATTTCAGTGTGTACTGCAGACATTATTTGTTACGTCAGTAAGTAAAGAAGACAGCGATTATAAACATTGTCTAAAGACACATGTAGAGCTGGAAATGGAGCTAGTGGAGACAGGGAAGGTGGATAATAGACAAACAATACAGGAAGTCTGTGGGGAGGGAATCTCAAGTACATGACTTTACTAAATTGATTCCCCTCCCAGCCCACAAAGCATTGGGAAACATTCTTTAAATTTCAAAAAGGACAATCTTGTGCTTAGCATCTTAAATAAACAAAGCTGAGAGTTAAGTGAGGAATGTCCAAAAATTACCAGCTTGCTGAGCTGACATGTAAATAGAAATACAAGGCTGTGGTTAGACTCAAGTACTCAACTCTCACACTAATTATTCACTCCTGAAAAAGCCATGGTTTTCAGGCTTTACTGAAGCCCAAATCGCTGTACACAAAAAAAGACTATTTTGACATAGCCAACACAAGCCTCATCATGTATCCTAACTTCTTTTTGAGTGGACTTCAAAACATCTGCACGCTGGAGGCAATCCTATGTCCAATCCTATGTCCAACAGCCCTCCTCAGGCCTAAAAACATATTTCACGGCATCACACAGATTAAGCCTGAACATTTCAGTAAGCACAAAACTTCGTTCTATGACTTACAACAGTTTCATTATTTAAAACCTTTGAAAAACTAGGGAACTGATTGACACCTGCTCTTCACCCCCAGAGGAACCATTACATGACTATATTTAAGCAACTGGACACACTAATTTTTCAGTGCAGGTTCTTCTTCAGTAGTCCCATAAAACCAAAACTGGAATTCAAGCCTGTCTTTGTAAGTCTGCCACCTGCTTGCCTTGAGATGATTTAAGGAAGCACATTCTCTGGCTTTTTTCCTCCTGTTCAGAGCGCAATTTTGATTTAAACGTTCTGATAAATTACTCAAGTTTTAAAGAAAAGCGTTGTTTTTATCTAGTGATAAAAGTTTGATTATGTTTGTGATTTATAAGAAATTATTTTAAAAAGGCCAGATTGCAGATGACAGTTTGCCAACATCCTACAGTCCACAGCTGCATAAAACAGTAACTTCAGCATCACAGCCTTTGAAATGTGATTAGTGATGATTTCATCTTTCCACAAATGGGTATAGAAAAAAACCAGAACTGTTCTGCCTGCAAAATAAATATATAAACACAAATATTGTAGCCTAAGTCATTTTCTAAATGGACATGTTACTTCCCAGTAATAAAATACACTTGCTCCATATCCAGACAGAAAGTAGTGAGCAAATGCATTTAACATCAAAATATAATTTTGTTTGACTCTTCAGTCCTGGGTTTACTTAGGAAAAGAACCCAAACAATTTAAAGTTTTCCAAATAGTAAATAAAACCAGATTAAGATCTCTGAATAATAACATAACTCAATCGCAACTAACTGATATATCTTATCACAATATTGATAGCGAACACATATTGATACACAGTCACATTTGGAGCAGCTGATAGTGCCATCACTTCACATGAGAAAAGGCACTCAGTACAGAAATTATCCCAAGAATAACATTTATCTCTTATGATGCATTAGATGCTGCTGCTTTAATTGGTGCTGCTATCAGAACTCATGAATAAAAGTGATATCAACACTCTGTAATATTCATGATTGTTGATCAAAAACGCCATACTAAAACTAGAGAATTTTGCACATTGACACTCAACCAACTGCAAAGGATTGGCAGGGTTCAGAGATGAGCCCCTGCCATCTGCACATGAATATGTATCAAGGGTTCATTTGATTAGTAACAAACAAGTTACAGTCATTACAACAACCATAAAGAGCACCGTGTGAAGAAAGACTAAGGGAAAGAAGGACTAGGCTGCTTGCAGATTTCAGCCTACAGGATTCCTGTATGAGATACAGTGACACCTTCAGAATATACACAGATGCTCCAGCAGCACATCACTTCTAATCAAGCCTTCAGACAAAAATCAAATCGGGATGGACAGGCTGAGACAAGCAGTTGCCAACATGAAAGACTAACAATAGTGCATCTGTCTGAAGGAAAAAAATCCATCCAAAGACGTAATCTGATCCACTATCTGTGCCTAAAATCTGAATTTACATGATTCAAACTGCAGAATGATTCTCTCTCTTAGTGATTTGAGATCATATAGTGAATGCTGGTGCCTCATACTCTTCATGGAAAGCCTTCACCTGAGCTTTCCCAGACTGTCTCACATATTAAGTTCTTCCCGTGGCCAAGTCTCTGCTGGGCTGTAATACTGCATCCCTTTAGATTGTTCTGAAACACTGTTTATTGCTATTTCACTACACTTGGAAACACTGTTGGTTATATTACTTTTGCCATCCTGTAAGGGTCTAAAGCACACCCTTGCACAGCTCTTCAGCCACAGCCTAAATTTCCCTAATATTTTAGAGTACCTCAGTTGAGACTGTAAACACATAGGACGCCTCTCCCACAATTCTGAACTGCTCCTGTGGATCAAGACAGAGGACAGCATCTAATTTCTCAACCTCTACTATATTTTTCCATGTTGTGACCATGTAATAACACAAAAGTGATGGTAAGAGAAGGAAAAAAAATTTCCACGAGTAACTAAGTAGAATCATGAACAAAATGAAACTCAAGTAAACAGGGACAAAAAGCATCAGGTATCTAGTAAATAATAAATTACTCTGGAAAAATATAATGGTATTTTCTCTACAATGCTCATGGTTTTTAAAGACTCTCAGTTGTTCCAGTCTTGGCTACAGTTCACGTGTAGGACACAATATTATTATATACCCTTGGCTCTATCCACACTGCCCTTAATTACAGGCATGGAGCACCCAACTAAAAGCAGGACATGAACCACAATTGCCCTTGTGGATGGAAGCAATGCAAGGAATGAGGGTCATGGGCTTCACCGAAAATCTCAGGGTTATGCCAATATCACAAAAGCATCATACAGAGAACTTTATCCTCATCTTAAGGAAAATGCCTTGGTCAATGCATGACTTAGTAAGACTTTAGAAGCATCACCCAGCCTCATTCTGGATAATTCATCCTGTTTTTTAGGAATAATCCAGGAAAGAAAAGAAAGAACAAAAGTGCAAAACTACAAGTTTCACAGCACAATGCATGGAACATTTTTGACATCCACGGCAACTTCTCAAATTGCCCTGGCCATAGCGACATTTTCTTTTAAGAAAAACCCTAACTGCCATTAGACACAGGTGGGGAATAACAGTTACATGAACAAACTATGCAGAGTTCTACTGTTTCAATTAAGAAACATTTCAGCATTCATTTGTATGATGTAAGATGGTAGAGAAGGTTATCCACAGAAACTGAAATTTCTATCTTCAGGTATGTTTTAAATGTCAGTAAGTACACTGTATTGAGCAAGAGGTGAGGGAAGCAATACAAAAAACAAGACTGCCAAACTACAAACCTACAATTACTGATCAATCACTAAAATACACTATCTGGAAATAATTTGTGCTTTACTGCATATTTTAAACTAAAATAGAGGTATTTCATAGATACTAACAGAATGGAAAAAACCCTTTACAAAGAACATAAAACAATTATCTTTTTAGAAGTAATTTGGATGGGTTTCTCAACCATATCATCAGATAGAGATTTATAACAAGCGTAATATATTTAAGGTGGGTAAGTTCAATTTTCATCTGAATTTTTAAAAGCTCAGATTTTTATTTGCCAAATACATTCCACCACAAAAGCTGTAATCAGTGACCTAAAAGCCAGATATTCTCCAACTTTGTTTTGCAAATCACATTACATAAAGCAAAGATAAGCCTAAGTCATAGTGAAAAAATATATTAGATGGATGAAAGACTTTTAGATAAGAAGCTCAAAAATTATCCCTGAACCAAAGCTATTAATAGGATTAAATTTAAACATCTCCCACAAACAAAAGGTTCAAGCTAAGTCAGTTCTAGATGCTCTGTATAACATTCTTTCAATCTTGTACACATTTAAGTGAGGATGCCACGGTCAAGCTGAGTGCAGATACTCAGCAGTGCAGACTAGAGGACAGTTTCATTAGATGCCATACATCACTCTTCCCCAAGGACTCACCAAGAAAGTAAGCAAACCCCATGAGTTCCTGTGAAGGAAGAGGCATCCTGTAGTATTTATGTGTATCTGGGAGGCTGCTTGCAGATTCCACTTACGTCACATAAAAATGCTTCTCTCCTCCTCTTGAACTCCCCTACAGTAACAACCCCTAAGTAAGCAGCGCAGTTCTCCTGCCACCACAGCTGCATTTCACAAGGACATTCCCTAGTTTTGAGTAAACCCACTTGCACCGAAGTGAGCCATCCCGTCAGGCATGAGCAGTACGCTTTATCTTACTCTAGTTCCAAACGGATACCTAATATATCCCACTGAAACACAGTATTTAGCTCTGCCACAATTTAGATGTGGTGACCCTTACAGTAGATAAACAGGCCAAGGTCATTTATCACTGTAAATGCATTCAATCTCACCTGTTCTAGAAGCAGGAAAATGCATGCTAAGTTAATTAAGAGAGAAAATACGGTACACATTACACATCTTTCTTCCACACTAAAGCTTGTTTTGATCTTTTAAAATGGATAAAAATTATCTTCACAGAAATTCATACAAGACCAGCTCCAAGGGGATGATGACAAGGAAACCAACTCCACACCCAACACAAGCTCCCTCCAATATGCCTGCAAAAAAAATCCATCTGATCTCAGTTCTATCTTCAATGGCAGTATGCAGTTCTGCGGGAAATAACCACATTTTAAAAAAAACCAAACACCTAATCACTCTATTTCTCCATTTCAGATTAGAAGCAACTTACACCTGCAGTGGACAGAGCAAACATTTACATGTTCAAAGCAGTCAGGTATAAAACCATAATTCATTCTTGTCACAGAGGGGAAAAACATGGATAGTATTTTTAAATGTTGTGAGGTGATCATGTGTATTCACATAGTCCAACAGTAAACAGATGTTTCTCCATAGAAGCCTGGACTACAAATATATGAAAAACCAAAAATGCTGAAAGAATGCAGCTGACCTTCTCTTAGGGCACAGTAATGACCATACAGTCACAGCCAAGAGAAATGTAGCCCAACTGCAAAAACATGAAGATATGTACACTTGGGGAAAAACCAGGATATGAGATACTTAGTAAAGACTAGCAAAACATGGAATCAGCATTTTATAACAGTGAAGTCTTTGAGAAAGAGAACTTCAGAGTTCCATAGTACATTTTTCACTTGTTTTACTTACTTTACTGGCTACTAAGTCACACTTCCCACAGTAGGGAAGAGCATAGACCAGCAGAGACAGAACTGCAAAAAGTACAAGAGCGATACCTAGACTTTCATGAGACCAATATGGGACCCTAAATAAATCTCCCCTGCCCTCATTTCACCAGGCTACTTCCTATAGTATAACACTAATGTAGCTTTTAAAAGTTTAAATCACAAAAATACCCACACCCCAGCCTGTTACAACTCAGATAGCTTCCTACAGAGCTCCTAATAGAGAACCAGCCCTAAGCAAGACTGCTGGGTGAACAAAGGAAAGACTCTGATGTACCACAGCAAGGTGGAACGAGACATGAAAACCTCTCACCAGCTCATCAAAGCCTCTGCAGGTTATCAGCTTCCCTAAGTGAGAAATGCCCTGGATGTCATCTGAAATCATTAAGAAACATGGGTTTTAAGCTCCCCTGACAGGTAGCTGGGGCGTGGGAGGAAGTTGCTGGAAGCCCTTCCCTCTAGCCAAGTATAATCTGAATCCTGCTTCTAATGCACCACGGGCCAAGAGATAATTTTTTTCCTATTAACTAGAGCAATTATTATTAGCAACTCTCAAAGTGATTGACATATACATGCTGATAATCATTAAGAAGTTATCTTTATTTGGAAAACGCTTTTCATTTGTTATATCTGTAGAATTAAATGATCACAGCTTTACCAGTTAGTGGCCACATATCAAAATGCGTTTTCTATAACCAGACTTGTAAACAGAACAGAATCCCAAGGACACCCTTGTGTATCAAATCTACACCACTACCACAAATAATCACAATAAAATAGGCTATTTGTTGTGGATGAAAACATAAACAAAATGAAACAGATTTATGGCAAGAAACATTGACTTTGTGATCCAATGAAAATACAAGGAGACGTCAGAACTGTTGCTGTGAACATTCAATTCCCATAAGCGAAAACAGTTAGATCAGGCATTGACTCATACTGCGCTGGAAAAGCTGGAATTACAGCATAAAGCAGTTCTGCATGGCAAGCTTCTGAAGGCAATCTTCCTGTATTATACATGAAGTTCTCTTTCAGTACAGCCATTCTGAGCAGGGTTTTGAAGATCAAGGGGTTTTTAGTTAGCTCCTTTCTCCTACTGCCGATGTGATCCAAACCCCTCTCCCTTCCCATGGCTGCTACAGCAACTGTGAAAGAAAGATGTGTTAACAGCACAAACTCCCTAAATATTTTTTTGCCTTCTTTCTTGACACCTGCCAGGAGCACAACATCAAACCTTGGCATTTACAGTAAATTCTTTTCCAACCTTCCCTTTCTGGTAAGGTATTTTCTATCTAACACTTCTAGATATCCCTGCTCACATATCAAAAAAACTTATAAAACTGCTGCAAGCCCATGTCCTTCCTCTCTCATTTTGGCAAAAAACTCCCTGTACAAACCAGAAAAACCCAAGTTTTGGAGTTTTTCCTGGAGCCACATACTTCATCTTTTTAGAGTGACAGAATTTTTGGAGCCTCATTTGAAGGATAATTAAATTGACTGACTATGGCAAGCCAAATAGTAAATAAATCAAATAAATTCCAATACTCCAAAAGTTAAGTCAGGTACGACCTTTTCAAATTTGTATCAGCAAATCCTCTGAATTCAGACAGGTCCAGTTCAAGCTTACATTTACATAAAATATGGGACACTGATAAGTATCAAAATGATTTCTAGCAACCATTTATTTCAAAAATCCCACAGAGTTTCTAAGTCAGTTCTAAGATGCTGCATGCTTCCCCCTGCATTCTCCTACAAAGACATGGTATGTGTTTTACAAAATCAAGTACAGCTGTTCATTTTTCACTGTGCATAGAACTGGAAAAAATATATGACTGCTTTGATTTTTAATTAAAAGCTGAACAGCTACTACAATACCTCTGTTCTCTCACAATTTAGCTATTCACTAGATTTCTTACCCAATGGAATTACATTCAATTTACATTATTGTGCTCAATTTCCTTTGGAAAAGTTCTTTCAAGGGCCTTCCTACATCAGCCTCTCATTTCTCTGATAGTAACACAGCATTTAACTATGTATGTAACTAGCAAAACTTTAGAGCCACTTCCCCTGTTCCACATCAATGATTTAAGAGGAATACAAAAAAAAGTCAGCTTGGAATAAAAAGGCAATTTTTTTTTCAAAGTCAGCATTAAACAACATACAGCTAGGACCATCTATTAACCAACGATTTCAGCTGGTGTGCTAAACTGTTGGACAGATGTCCACCAACACCTTAAGCAGTCAATTTAAACCCACATGCCAAATCAAACAGTACTGATGTTTGGCAACCGTATCAATACCATTACAATAACAATTCCCGCTATGTATTCAATGCATATGCACGCAGACTTTCTAACTTGGACACTGATAAAAGCTGATGGTTTTTGCATGTTCCAAACTTTCAAGCATTCAAGAAAGTGTCTGAACAGACCTGTAGGGGTAAAATGTCCATCCAGTTCCCCTAAGTACAAAAGAAATCCTCTTTGGTCCAAGTTGTCCTTGACTTACACTAAGAAAGTAACTCTGTGTGCTATTTCATTCTTACCCTCTTCCGCAGTAAAGAATAAAGGAGAAAATTTGTAGACACATCACAAAGACACAACAGCACAAAGCATTAATCTAATTCCACACAACTATTCTTAAAATTTCTAACTTTTGACATGGGTATATTCCACAGCAGCCTTTGTTGTCCAGGTCCTCCAACACTGGAGTCCATTGCTCCTACTTAACTGCTGTGTGATGCTCTCCTAGAACTCCAAGCTGGCCTGGGCTAGAACTGAATTTGTCCTACAAAAAGCTGCCAAAATCAATCCAGGGGTTGCTAAACCCAAAAATCTAAGCTCCATCAAAGCATGTGTGATAATAAATCAGCTGAGAAAAGAGAACCCACTGTAAGTGATCTAAAAAAAGACAGAGCCTTTTCCCTGCCAATGAATCCTCCTTTTGGGCTCAGCAGGTTTGTCAGTCTGCAGACTAATTTAGCTGCTTCTCTTCCTTACGGAGTGCAGAGTCTCTGGGGCTTTTCTCTTCACTGCTCCTTCTGTCACTTCATGGGAGCTGTGACTTTCTGCAGCACTTGCCAGGTGCCCTGTTGTCTCTGGGAACTCCTCTCCAGAAGCAGGCTCATGCGCCCCAAAGGAGCAGAGTTGCCTCCCATCTCCCACTTGGTACCTCTGATGCACACCCTCCTGACAAGGACTGCAGGCATACACCCAAGTGAAATGGAAAGAAAGCAGTCTTTCAAGGGCAGGTCAGTATTATCACAGGGGGCAGCCTGCCTCAAGGAAAGGCAACCCAAAACACACTTGGCAACCACTGTGCCAGCCTTGACAGTTCTGCTGTTAAAGCTAAACTACAGGAATTCACTACCTCCGATACTACAACAAAATCCACACAGTGGGGAATAAAACGGACCACTACACAAAAAACTGGTAAGATGTTTCTGAATCTCCTTGGTCCTTTTTAAAGAACATAGCTGAGTTTTCAACCTTATAATAATGAGAAGAGCCCACAACATGAAGAATACAATGCTACAGAGTGCTGCGCTAGGAGTTCAACTCAATGCGTTGGTGAAGGCACCAAAATATTTCTGAGTATAGCCTGAAACCATAAATAATAAATAGTTAAAATACCAGTAAGTTAAAGACCAAACCTTGTTTCTAATATGGCTTATTGCAACAAGAAAAGGAACAAACTGAATCTACACCTGTCACAAGCCTAAGAAATGGCTCTTTTCTAAAACACTACTGTAGGAAGTTATTGAGTTTTGAACTATACGAAAAAATCAAGAAGCACAAATCAAAGAGAAGCTGCCTATTAAAGACATTCCCTGAGAAAGAAGAAGCTTCTGCAATGCCAATAAGTGACCAGCTAAAGTGTTCTGGGAGCTTATCTCTGGACCCTTAGATCAACACCACACTTTAGGAAAAAAAACAGTAAGCGAAGGAGACTGTTCCAGATGAAACAGCCAACAACATATTAGAATGCTAAGCTAGGAAGCAAGAGCATTTCTAAATTTCATGACCAAAATTACCTGCTGCACCTGTCACAGGCCATTAAATTTCATCTAGGAAGGATTTCTGCCTTTGAAAAGCTATAGCAAAAATTTACATTTTCAATTTCAGCGTCTCAATGGATGGCTACAGTGTTTTTCCAAATGGTAGTTTGTCCAAAAGATGAATCATCTTCATTGTCAAAAACATATGCCTCGCCTCCAAAGTCAGTTATTAAGCATCTGTTTTAGTGATTGATACTTGTTATGTGTCTCCCTCCAAAGGAACACAAGCATTACTACCTGCTGGTTTCCTGTGTAGCGAAGGCATTTGTAATTGCTCTTTCTGAAAAGCATTATGTCTCTAATTGCCAATATTCCACACATTTTTATGGCTCTTTTCTACAGTCATACAACTGCATGTTCTCAAGAACTTTGTAAGCAGGCATCATGGTCATGGCTCTATTTTAAAATCAAACTTCACTAAGATGGAGACAACGCAAAAACCACCTACTCCATTTCCATTTCACCTCGTTTTCTGTACCATCCTTCACCATCTCTCGCTAACGCAGAACAACGATGCACCTCCAGCTGAGACTCACAGGTGTCACAGAAGGCAGTCTCCTTACAGATCCATTATTTCAGACATCAGCGACTGACAAGACCCCAAAACTGTAATTCAGATAGACACCAACATACCCAGACACATCAGAGTATCTCCCACTCATTTATAAGGGCCTGAAAAAGCCCCAGATCATCTGGAGGACACTAAACAAAACAACTGCTCACAAACACAGGTTAAGAAATAGCTGGCCAGAGACCTCTGGAACAGGAACAGGTATCTTCTGAATGTCATCACAGTCAGGGGTACCATCTGCTGTAGCTCACCTGTTTCATTTAACACCTCTTATATAAGGTTGACAGAAACAGAAACTGTATTTTGAGAGAAACAAGCTGTGCATTAAATATAATTCCAATTCCTTGGCTTCCAACACTGTCAAATATGCCATAATACACTGTCAGACACAAAGTGGCCATAAGTACCTGCTTAGCAGAAAATCTTCATTCCATTACACCAGAAAACCACTTCCGCTTCTCTGGTTAAAAAACAAGAGGAACATTTTGGAATACATACTTCCTTTTTTTTCTTGGCAGAACACAAAGATCTTGCAACTAAACAGCATGAAACATGCCACCTAGGAGTCTTCAAATAAATGTTTCCTTAATGGAAGCAGCTGCCAGTATTCATTCACCTGGATGATTCTGGACCCTATTAAACTTCATTCAAGCAAATCACAGAAGATCATGTATCTTTTACCAAAACAAAACCACACATACTGTGACTGCAACCTTCAGGCTGCTACTTAGCAGCAGGGATAGTGCTAATCCTAGTGAGCCACAGAAGCGTGTTAAGCCTGCAGCAGCACTCCTTTGCTTCACCTCTCCCTCCGCTATTCCCACTTCTTTCTCAGAACATCCCGAAAGACATAAAAGCTACTAGGTTTGGAAGCACAATGTTTCTCAGACTTTAAAAGTCTCAGAAGAGTATTTCCATGATTATTATTAAAGTCTTACTGCACATCAAGTGGAAGAATAATTGATGAGCCTGAATCAATTATTACAATATCAATTATTATCAATTATTACAAGGCTCTTAGAACAAACTTTGTGTCACATGGAGCTGTCCCACTTTGTATTGACACCCTGTAGATTTTCAGCTCCAATGTGGACCCTAGCAACTCTAACCACACAAGAAGGTTTTCTGACTAAACCTTTAACCTGTAAAGAAATTCAAGAAGAGACAAACTGGATTAGCAGCCTATTTTTTTTTTTCTTACCACCTCTGGAATTTCATGTTTCATAATGCATGGAGGTTTTATGATGCTGAGTACACAGCCTTGAGAAAGAAAGGAGCAGTTTTACGTGTGTCCTCTTAACTGCCTCTGATAGGAGTATTTCCCAATACAGCAGCATGGGGTTTCTAAGTTCTTGTTGGGCAAGCCCTTTTTGTACACTTATGTTCTTGACAATCCACGTCTACAAAATTTGTATAATAAGGTACTCTTGAAATTATAATTCTGCCTTCTCTTTACTACAATAAAAAGAAAAAGCTCATCCTTTGTTTCCCTAAGTTTGATTATCTCCAACAGTGAAACAAAATTTTAACTGTGAAAGGGAAGACAAGAAGTTTGGGAGACTCAGGTGTCAAATTTAAGTGACCTTAACTACTGCAGTTACAGCAACACTGATTTAGCAATTACTCTGATAAGAGAAGATCAGCAAAATAAACAGATTTGTTCATGTTCCTGCTATCATTCCTACATGACAAGAGAGCTACGATAAGGAGCAGAAATAAAGCACTAAGTGTGTCTCCTCTAGGTGTGGCCAAACCCCAGAAAATACGTCAGCAATACAATATAGATACCAAGTTAGCATGGTTATTTGGAATATATTTTTTCAGCTTCTCCTGATTCTTCTTTATACACTTGGAAGAAAACAAAACAAGCTACCTTTTTTTAATGCCATCCTTACCAAAATGGTTTCAGGCATCACTTGGGTGGGTGATCAGGGTCCGTGTTGAGCCGTAACAGTCTCCTGTTACCTTGTCTTGCGAAACTCTACACCTTTGCTGCCCAGGATACATTTGAACTCTGTCAGAGATTAACTTTTTTTTCCCATAGAAGTAGACAGAAAGGCACATTCCTGCTAAGAAAAAGTGTGGATAAAGCACTATTGCCCTTTTCTGCTACATGTCAGTATGTTTTTGCCACACATCTTATTGCAGAGCAGGATGAGTGTCCCTCCTCCACAAGAGGCAAGGGATGACCAATCACCCACTTTTTGCAAGCAAGGCACCTTTTTAAAGTCTCAGAAAAAATATTTGTTAAAAGCCATCCTATTCCTCCTTCATAATCTTCCAGGAAGATTCACTATGAGGACTGGTTTTAAAAATTGGCATTTTACCATGAAAAAAACCTCACAGAACTTGCAGGAAAAGCAGCTTGGGGCTGTCACATCCAGAATGCAGACACACAGTCACATCCAGGAAAAATGCCAGCCATACCGAGACACCACAGAAGAAAACTAAGGAGTATTTCCAAACAATGTTCATGCTTCTTATTTGAGTCAGATCTAATATCTGAAACAACAGAAACATCTGCAGAAAGCATCAGGTACAAACATAAGCAAAATGAAACAGTTATTTTCATAATCCTTAGCTAATTTTTGGCTGAGTCACTAGTTGGCAGATGTTAGTAGCCAGCATTCCCTGAATTTATAAAAACGAGGAAGCACTGGTAAACCAAAGCACATTAAACAATGGTATGGCAATGCCATGTGCACTAGCAAACTGCATGCCTTATGCCACTCTATTGCTTCAGTGGGTAATAAAATGTTGTGTTAACCGCTTGATTAAAAAATGTATCACAACATTAGCACAAAGTCAGTCAAAGTCTGGAGCATCAAAGTACCAAAAGGTATAATTATGAAAATGCAGTAGGAACATTCCATATTCCTCTCTCCATGCACTGGGTTTGTTACCTCTTCAAAAATCAGACAGAAATTCTAAAGTCTTGTAAACTTAAATCAAGCAGAAATTACATATGCCATCATCCATCTGTTGCTCTAGCTCCTGCTTAAAATTTAATAGTATGACTATGTCTTTCTTTCACATATAGAGAAAGATTTTGCCAAGGTTCACCCTAAGCTGGATGGATAAATTTTAGCTAAAGCATCACTCTGAACATTTTAGATTTCTACTTCTTGAATTTTAGGAGAGAACACAATATTTTGCATATAAAACTCTAATATATTCATTATTTCTACAGTCTGAGGGATCTGACATCCATGTTGCAAGCAATCTACTGTTTGTTCCACAATTTATTTCCCATAAATTAATCAGAAGTTTAGAGTTGATAACCTCCCACCACAGGCACACCAGATCTACCACAAAATGTATTTCATACCCACATTTTCTTTCTGATGTCCCCAGAAATGATTGCTTACTTAGGTACTTAAAAATTCCTAATGTGTCCATGTGTTCAACATATTTCTAATGTTAACAACAACCAAGGCCCCAGTAAATGAGGTTGCAAGTTCCTGATTTGGGGGACACGGTTTTTAGCTTTATTTCAATTGAATCACACCAGCACATTCAGTCACTAACTGGATGTTCTAACAAACTCTGCAGGCAACACTTTACACTGTATCTGGCGCTATGCTAAACTGGTCCTTTGAGGCTAAGAGACACAAACCACTGCTCTCCAAAGTCTGCTGATCATAACTACTTGAGAAGGGAAAAATCCCTTCTGTATGAAAACACCCTAGGCTTACACAAGGATTTTATAGACCACAATTACAGCAGGAAACAAGTACCTTCCAACAGGGTTTTAGCTGCTCTCATAACATCAAGATATAGAGCAAGAAAAGAAGCAGGAATGCATTTCCAAATTCAGAGTGGGATCTAAAAAACCCCTACTTCCTAGGACCATAGGAGTACTTAACTCCTAAACTCTATTCTTAACTCTATAAAGTAGAACAAGGAATTAGAAGCATCCCATCCTGTACTGAGCTAATGCACACCAAGTTAAGAACCATATTCAGTTTCATTGAATTGAAACTGTAAGGGGAGTTCATTCTACAAGAATACAAGACACCTCCCTGGCTGGTCTGGAAGTCTAAATGAGGTTCCTACTTCACCTGAATACTTTATTAAGCCACCGCTAAGCTGAAACATTTTTAGGAAAACTGCATAGAGTGCACATGTGTATCAAGATATGAATATGAGTCTCGTGAAAAATATTTTTCCAATGTTGGATAATAAAACTTTTATTACAATAAAGATGAAAACTTTGCATTCATAATTACTGTGTCAATACATTAGCATAAAACAGAACTCCAGCTTTGTTATTAACAAATCAATTTAAGCATCACAGATGATACTTGGTAAACACAGCAAGTTTCAGACTCACTAAAAGTACTTATTGTCAAGATGCTGCTGCTTAGAGAATACAATCTCACAAAACCCATTTGTGAAGTCCATGTTTTGAATAATACTTTATTTGGTTGTAGGGAGAACAGTTCTCAAAACCTAACCCTTTAAACAGAAGTACAGCACTTAACAAGCAGTTCAAAGATTAGAACTGCCTGTATTCACACAGCAACAGATAATGTGTGCTAGTGACTGAGTCTCACAGACCTATCTCCTAGGAGGAAACTCCAAATTTTACAATGGTTTAGGACTTCGTTGCTTATGTAGCTCCTTTATCATTATTGGGCTTTCCGTATAAAAATTTTGCCATTCTTCCTCTCAAACTCCAGCGTCAAACAAAAGCAGCCGTTCAAAGTTCAGAGCTCTTCAAGAAACAGCTCTGAAACTTGCAGGAGTAAACTCAGTATTTGGATATTTCCCAGGAAGCCTTTCCTCCAACAATACTCCAGACAGCATTCTTCTTTTACCGAATCAGCAGTAAATATGACAACATAAGTTCCCCAAGAGCTATGAATGTTGCATGTCAAATTAGACAAGTGCCTTCTCCAACTGTTATCCTATATGAACCTACCTTCACTCCACTATGGATTTCCCTCTCAAATCTCACCTCCACAACTCCCTGACCGTTTCTTTGGGAGCAACACATGATTCTCTGTCCCAGGTAGCTGTCAATTTCTCCACAGAAAAATGAGGGGCCAATGTTTTAAGAACAGCTCAGTTGAAATGTATTTTTTTAATCCTATATTCATAACAGTATGTGCAGCAGTTAAATAGAAATAATTTTTTAGATATTAGAGAAATGTACTATATTTGAGTATGAAAATATATTTCCTTATTAACTGTGTTTTAAGATATTTCTGAACTTAGAAACAGATCATCATGTAGTACTAGGAAAAATATTAGAATTACTAGATGGTACAATCCACAAAAAAAACTACCAAACCCCACACACTCAAGAACTAAAATCAAATCACTTGCTGCTTGTCAGGCATAACCTGCCAAGCTATTAGCTCTCATTTTGAAGGCTCGCATTTGCTTAACGGCTGACCTGCACATTGTGGAGCCTTAGCATGAGAAATGGCTTTCAGGCTCAGCTGCCTTCTAAGTGCCATCCATCATCAGGAAAAAGAGATTATTCCCTTTACAGTCAGCTACTTTGCCAAATTCTTCTGGCTCTGTTCCATCAGTCACACCCACAGCACCCAGGGGAAAAGCAAACCCTAGCTCTGTATCACTCTGCTCTTGCTGAAGTGCGGAATGAAAAGCAATTAGCATTCGATGCCATTTATGAGGAAACTGAGGCGGAAAGACAGCTCTGTCATTTACCAGCCTCCCACACCAGCCAGCAGCTCACAGGGGGCACACAAAGGCAAGCCGGGAATTTAAACTGGGGAGGGGAGCAGCGCTGGGAATATGCCATGATTTGCATGACAGAACCATAAGCAAACCCACACACAGCAAGGGGCCCTTCGGAAGCCCTTCTAGAAATACATGTACACACGCACACTGTCACTGATGCAAAACACCATAAGGGTTATTACTTGCTGAACCACAAGATGGTCCAGGTTTTTTTGCTTTCCAGTAAGGCTTCCTCCCCACACTTTGTTTATACTCAAGGATTATAAACAAGATTCCCTTTCAAATCAAAACATCCGCTCTTTCATTCACAGTGAATACATTGCGGAACAGATTTATCTGCAACGGTAAAACAAACCCAAAATGCCTCCCAAGGTGGCCTTTGCCTTGCCCTAAAGACTCTGCAAAAGGGTGTGTCAGGTTAAGCCTTCACCCATGGTGTCCTGTGAGCACAGTTCACTGCAGAGCTACAAAACCACCAACACCGCAGGATTTTGCACCACAGTCAACAGGCACGAAAACACAGATGCATCCCAAGGGTTCCAAAAACTTCCCCTCCAAAAAAAAAAAGGGAGAACAGTAAAGAGGTCAGGATTATCAGCCCATTGTTCAAATGTCGCCCAGAAAATTGGACTTTCAGAATAGCCTTTGCCTTTTCTAAGCGGACATGAAGCTAAGATGGAAGATTACAGTCACCACTTCTCTGTTCAGAGTCTGTGTACAAAACAGTGCAGACACCTTCTGAGGAAAGGCACGGCCAGCTGGGCTCAGTTCTTATCTCCTTCCCTTTAAATTCCAACTTAATTCTTGTAGCCACCAGCATGCAAAGGGTTTCACAGTAAGTTAGGGATGACTAGATCTCTTTGGGTCCCTTTGCAGTTTCACTGCAATCTGTCTGAGTAACACACATCATTAACCTGCTTAGTGAAAACCCAGCAAGAGAAATTCGAAAATATTATCCATAAACTGAACAATTTTTCAAAACGGTCTATCACTGGAAACACAAATCTGAACTTCTGTTCCTCCTTTTAAAAATATATGCCCAAACCACATTCCACAGACATATCCAACTTACAATATTATTGCTCCTTACTGCCACATTTCAACCTACTGTGCCAGCAGAAAACAGAGAAGTCACATGTTCAAAGGATTCTTGAGATCTTCACACAATATGCTTTGAAACCTAAAGCTGCCACTGAAAGTACAATGTCCTATACTTCACAGTCAAATAGCAAAAAGAAACTAAAGCAGCACTGTGGATTTGGGTTCCTTGAGGGAGGAAGACTTGAGGAGGATGACTCTTAATCCCTCCTAATACCCAAAGCAAGGTGTTTTCAGCACCAAATTTCTAATCTGGAAGTCGGGCAGTGGACAAGAAGTCAGCTGGTATACATCCTAGCATGGCCCATCAGCCTGCCCTGCTCACCGATAAATGAGAGGGAACACCGCATGCTCCACCAGCCCTACACCAGCTGCAGCAACAGCCACTGCCAAGGCTGGCCTTGCACATGCTGGAGGAGCTCAAGGCACTGAAGACCTCCTGTGCAGCTGCTCTGAGAGAACCTGTCCCCAAGGAGCAGGTGCAAACAGCACCAAAAAGCTGCAGGCAGAGCAAACAGGAAGCATTGGGTTGGCCCTTTCTCACAAGAGTCCCCAAACCTTCACCTTGTCTACAACTAGGGCCACTTTGTGACCAGTACTGTCCTCTTTTGCACTGCACAAAGGATAGTAGCACCAGAGCACTACGCCCTGGATTCCTTCATTCCCATCCTGTCTTAAAATGAAAAGTTCAGCAGCTCCCACACAAAGTGAACCTCTCCTTGCCCAGTGCCTTCCTGACACCTGCGTGGCTCCAGCAGCAGTGGCCTTGTGCATTTCCTCCTTTAACCGTGGTGAAAGATTGATCAGAACACCACTAAGTGCTTTCCCCTTCCCATGACAGGTGGAGGTCATGTGCATCTTGTGAATCTTGGCTCAAATCAGAGTGGGGAAAATGAGTAAATCTCTTCCTTAATCCCAAACTACTTCCCTGGTAGCTGTGCTGCAGTTATTGGCAATTCCTCCAGGTAGTAAAGAGGAAGCAAACAAGCTGAGGGGAAGCAAAGGGCTGGGAATCTCAAATGTAATAAAGGAGGGGATGTTGTCTTATCTGCCTGGTTGTTGCTAATTAGGAACCAAAGTTCAATCCAGCCAGTTTTGACTTTTTTTTTCTGCCAAGAAGAGCTATTTACAGAAAACTAGTTGTCTTTGAATTGATGACAAATTGCAAGAAAGTTATGTTCAATTAGCAAGTTATATCACAGAGACTGCATTAACATTTTTGACAAAAACCCCTGTAAATCAAACCCTTCCCCAAACTGAGCAGACTCTATGTTAACTTAATTGCTTCCAAACAATTAAATTCTACTTTAAGTGGGGCTAATCTATGCTGTTTCAACCTAATTACTAACTTGGTTCCAAAAGTTGGTGGCTTTTTTCCCCAAAAGAGATTAAAATGGAATTTATTCAATTTATTCTTTAACATTTTGAGTCTCTAGTTGTCTGCCAGGTCTACTGAATGAAGCCTTGTAGCACAGTAATATGGACACAGCAGAAAATTCAAGGCTAAGTCAGTCTTGCTCTTTTTCCATTTATTCTGCATTTTGTGTGTTAGGCTAATTGAGGCTGTTAGCTAATGACTTCAGTTCACTGTTAGTAATTTGTGGTTTTCCTTCGTGAAAACTAAACTAAATTAGCTCCAAATTGAACGGAAGGATATACATATGGTGACAGTGAAAAGAACATTTAGGTTCTAAACACAGGTTTATCAACACTCATCCTACCTGTGTCAAGGAATACTTCCTACTTCAGAAGTATAATATAACAGTATATATATCTGTTTTAGTATAATTAAAAACTCATCAGGAGCTGGCATTCCTTAAACTAGTCAGAAGTTTACCACCTTGTCTTTAAAGCTGCTTAGTACACCTAGACATTCCAAAGGATGAATATAACTCATGCAAAACTACATCTGTTACAGTGAAGGCTTTTCTTATTGTAAGAATGTCTTACCATAAGATGTGTGGAGTGGAAACTCACTTCCTTTTTATTCCATACAGGCTCCACTTTTTTTTCCCCTCACCTTAGATAAATGCAAGCACCACTTTGTAAAAGGAAAAATGAAAAATCACAAAGCTTGCCTTTTTATAAACTTAAGAAACAGATTTTTTTCCTTTCCAATTTCAACATAATAAGCATCCAGTATTACTGTGTAAATTAATAGTAAAGACAGAAGGGAAGTGGGGAAGACAGCAAAGTCTTGCATTAATGCCACAGGTGGGGTTAAAGATGGCAAGACAGAGCTCCAGATTAATGCCACTTATACGATATTAGCCTACTCCTATGGAACCATAAGATCATATCAGCACACCAGGCTTTGTTCAAGAAATAAATTAATAAACCAACAATTCACAAGGCAGTTTTTCATTAGATATTTGGCATGCTAGTAAGAGTAATCAGGGAATATAGATATAAACAACAGCTTTCTATTCATTCCCTCCCTTCTGTCCCAGGAAGACACTGGAAGAGTGCTCACTGTAACTAAATGTATCTCACCATTTTCACAATGCAAGTACTAAATTTTGAGGCTTTATTCTCAGGCAGAAAGGCAAAAGCCAGGAAAAAAGGCAACTAAGTGAAGCTCATACAGACTCTTACACAAAGAGTGACTGTCCCATGTGACAAGCACCAGCAGAAAGGGCCCATTTATATTTCTGTCTCCAACAATCACAGCTGAAATGTATCTTTAGGAGCCTGATCTGAAGTTCAGGAGACTTTCAGTATACTGCTGATTCTGCAGAACTCATATTTCTGGGTTCTTTCTCAGGTCCCCTAATTTATGCCATAGACCAGCTTAATCTGAACACCAGGGCGAGGGCTGAAGACACAACAAATGCTGCCTTGAAACACCACCTCTTTATACACAAGATTAATCTGTGTTAAAAACAAGCCCCAAAACAGGAAAAAAAAAACACTAAAACCCCAAATAAATCCAAAACTACTTGCAAAATCCCAGCAACCTGTTTACATAAGGCTTGCATTAAGCTAAGAGGCCAAAGCTTGCAGTTTGTGGCATAATATCAGACCATCTAGCTATTTCTGATTTATTTCTCAGAAATATTTTAATCAAGAAACTTCAGCATCAGCTATGATGCTTTACATGTGCCAGAATACCATCACTTGTTACACAGTGTAAGTCCCCACTCAGACTCTGAGAGCACAGCCCAGGCTGTTCAATACTGTTCGTGACAGGGTATGTGAGTACATCATCCTCTCACGCCACATTCCTTTATTTACTCACATGCCTTGGATTAAAAATGCAATTATATTCTTCTAACATAAACTATACAGATTAAAATTCTGCTTCCTCTTGAGAGAAAATAATTAAAAAGGTTTGTAAGGAAGACAGGTGATGAAAATAGCAAGAGTTACCATAAAACTGTGATATGTCTTCATCAGGAACAAATCCGTACTGAGCTACTCGTGTATCTTCAGCACAAACTTGTTTGTCAAGTTCTAGAAGGGATTTCCACTTCCGAGCTCCCCAGAATACAGCCTGTAATTTAAACCAGTAACCCAAATCCTGCTACAAATCTTAACCACAGAGTCCTGCTAGTTTCAAAATCCATCTGACCAGGCCAGTGATACTGGCTCCTTGTACCAGAATGCAACAACTTAAATGGAAATGAAACCAATGGAACCAATTCAACAGAAGGTCACAAGCGTAACTTTTTAAGCTCTACACTTCCTTAAGAAACTGACCCAGTAAAAAAGCAGATTTCTGTTCTCTTTCAAAGCAGCGATGACAACCTCACTCTGAACACACCACCGAAAGCACTGACAAATACATCTGCACATTCTGTGATCTAACCCAGTCGAGCACTGAAATGAAAGTAAAGCAGCAGATAAAATAATCAGCCTGTGAAAGTGAGATAAATAATGGCCAAGAAAAGGCACATCAAGGAACCATGAATTAGTAATAAAAATTGACATAGGTCTGAAGTGCTGGATAGAAAGATTTTAGCCCCACTCATCTAGGATAAGGATTAGCTTTCACTATTCCACAATTATTATGGTTTCAAGAGCCCTGAAGTGACAACAGAAGCATTCAGATGGCAAAAAGACTATAGGTGTTTACAGATTTTCCCCTGTGTAAACAGCACACTAAAACCTCCTGTAATATTTCTGATCCAACAAAAAATACAAATTAACTCTATTTACATCAGATCACCAATATAAGGGATTAGCTGTTCGTGTTAGTAAGCACATTTATATGATCAAATGTAGATGTACAGTAAACCAAAAAAGGTTATTACTGAACCTGATCTAGTGGTTCCCTCCTCTCCACATCTTGCATCTCACCTTGAAGGTATCTGTCAAAAAGTTCAGAAACCACAATCATTGGATCAAACTCTTTGTAATTCGTAAAATTAATTTTAAATCTTCAATCCGTACTTGCATATATTACTAATACTTTGGACATCAGATTTATCTGGCCTAGTACTTTTTCAGACATGAACCAAGAGATGATTTGAGGTACAGTTGAACGTTTTTTAACACTCAGAGGAAAAATTTGCTAGTGCCAAGGACTAATTAACTCTCAAGGGTTGAACATGTGTCAGAATTTTGGGGAGATGTGTTCTCTAGGACACTTATCCACTACAACTGTCCCAAGAATTTCCAAGGCTCCTATGAGATCTTATTACAAATCACTTAAGTGCCTTCTTTGGACAATTTTCCCATGTCTAGTACAGAGGCTTTGTGTATGTTCAGTGTCTGCATAAAGTGTTGAATAATCTCTTTAAATGCACTAAATCATTTTCCCCACATAATACAGATTAAAATACAAGTTTTCATAACAGCAGAGGCATTTCCTCTGAATTTATCAAATGTGGAGAAATAAAACAGAAAAGACAAATTCCAGTGGCCTGAAGAGGTCCACGTAAAAAAAAAAAAAAAACTATCAACATCCACAGAGAAATTAAAAGCTTTCCAATGCAAAAAGTAACATTTCACCACAGCACTGTGGGCACAGAAAAGCTCAGCAGTCCTTGCCCTACAGGCTTCTGCACCTGGGATAAGGTCCAAAGGTCATTTTTCACACTTGTCACAGGAATTTGTACCCTGCCACCTGAACTGAACATCCAAGAGAAGCCCTTGATCTTTTTCACCACTAGGAAAAATCAGTATTTCTGGGATCCAGACAATGAAGTCATGCAAAGACATAATAGTGACAGTTAATTACTTGCTAATCATGCTTTGGTTTCAGGATGAATGCCACCAGAAATACTTCATTTATTCTTCTCATTGACATTAGACATTCTTTGTTACAATTACAAACATTTAATGCAAACAATTCCAGAAGACTGTCTCTAACTGACAAATACTTGAAAAAAAGCTCCATTTTGTGTCTGCAGCTCGAAGAGGCCATTCCACAAACTCCATGCTGTTCAGAGCTGATGTGCAACTGAGAAAGAAGTACAGAATTTGAGAGAAGCCATATGGCAAAAGTGAAATATTTTGGTGTCAAAATACCCATCATAGCTTAATTCAAACTTATCACGTTCTTCACACTTTTGAGACATTAGATCCAGAGACTGGTCATAACTGTACAATTTTCCCACTAATTTTTATGGACAAGGGTCAGTGAATTATTTTTCCTTGACAAGAGTGTGACATTTCAAAGTTACCTTTCACCACAGAGCTCTCTGTAGTTTCAGAACAGACAAAGAGACTGCATATTTCCTTTATACACGTACTTAGGCAATCAGAAAACATTCCAAATTATCTCAGACTGAGTAAGACAAGTCTTATGTAAGCATCAGCATAATTTTATTTCCAGGCTCACTTATGCTTAAAGAGTTCTAAAACTTGACTATGCTCAATATAAAATGTTAAACATTTACGTCCCAGCTGACAATGACCTTGTGTTAAATTATTAAGGAGCAAGAGAACGGCCGATGTTTCCAGGAGCACGGGTTAGCAGCGGATATGCCACCAAACACATGTAGATGGATTATTACTGGGCCATAACTAATGATCGCTGCCATACACTGTGCCTCCACAACACTGCCTGTCATCAATATCTGTTAGCAGGAAGCTGCAATACAAACATTTATAAAGCAGACACAATACACCAGCTAAACCACTAATGCATGTAATTGCGAACACTGAGCCATATGCTGAAAATTCATCTCTCTTTACATTTAACTTTTACAACCTAGGCAAATCAGACAACTGTCTAGCCCACAGTCTTCCAAAATTGCTTACTGAATGGAAAATTGTAATCAGCTGCCAGTTCAATTGTTTTTACAACATTCTATATTAAACAAATGAGGTCTGTTGCCCTGTCTTGTGAAAGAGCTCCAATAAAAGACAATTATAAGAGCAATTAGGGGATCAAATCTGACATCACAGGTTTTTCTATTAGATATTAGCTCAATGACTTTTTTATAAGCTAATTAGTCCTGGACACTGAACAAGAAACAGACGATCCAAAAACAATGATTCTGCAAAAGTGTGTGTTGTCAAACCCCATAAGGGCAATAACCCTAGCTAGCTTTCCAATAGGAATTATATCTGTGACTGTCAACTCCTTCTACTATATTGTAACAACCTAAATTATGAACAAGAACACATGAAGTATTCCAAGCATGATCAGCTTCTGCAAAGTTTTTACATATCCTGGATTTACCAATATTTCCTCTGACAGAAGCTATGCTGTTAATCAATCCTGGATTTACCAATATTTCCTTTGACAGAAGCTATGCTGTTAATCAAATATAAGATAAATCTGCAGGGACTGCACAACAGGAAGACAGAAGGAATTCCCCCACAAGATAGTGAACTTGCCTCTTCCTAAAGGAGCACAGGAAATAGCAAGGAGTGCTTCAGTTGAAAATTCCTGTCACAAAAACGCAAGCCTGGCCACCAGCACAGTCCAGGAGAAGAAAAGGACTTTGAGGTTCTGAAAACTCTGAAGTCCTCTGTTGTAAAATGGCAAAATGTCGTCTATACGATCATAACTGGGATTCCTTTACGTGTAGCTATAATGACAGTATGTGATTGTGCAATGACAATTTTTCTGTAGGCTATTGCCTTGTTCAGTACACGAAACAGATGCAGGTCACCAAATGAGCATCTTGTCTGATGGTCCTTTGCAAAGCCTGGTGCATTATTTACCACAAACTCCTTAAAGTGCAGCTTGAAGCCAGAGGACACTCACAAAAGACAGGTTTCTGGCAGCTCTCACCAGAGCACTTTATGGTCCACAAACTTCAATGCATCTCAAAAATAGTGTTGTGCTCATTTTACATTTAGTCAGTGTGGCTACACAACAGAATTGGGGGTCCCAATCTGAAATGATCATCAAGTATTTTTGCTGTCTCCCCTATGAGAGGCTTAAACTCAGCTACACTCACACTGATTTGCTGCAGGTGCAGTAAAACCTGGCAGAAACTACAGAAACAACCTGCCAAGGAAACATCTGGAAGCCCTCAGGTGTTATTTCCTAAAGAGCTATAAAATGTGGAGTATTTTATGATCAAAGCAGGCTGCCCTTGATTTCAGGTATGAGAGTCAGCACTTGCTCAAATCACAGCCAAGAGCTAGAGGCAGGTATTCCTAACATCAGCAAAAAGCTTCCTACAGCACCTTGACCACTATCAAATAGGAAAAATGTGGTGGGGGTGGGAATCACATTCCCCAGAATGATAAGTTCCATTTCAGGCTCTGGAGACAGCAGTAAGTTTCCAAGGATGAGGTAAGTTTCAAGGATGAAGTTCTGTCTTCCTGTCATATGCAAGATGAACCCTTTGTGTTTATATATGGGAGAACACTGAGTTACACATGTACACAGACCTTGGAAAAAAATGCCACCCCACAGAGAAGCCACATCAAATCCTTAGGCTACTCCTCACATAGGGGCAGCCCAAAGCAAACCAGGCAAAGCAGACAAGTTTTAGATCAAGCCACAGCTTTCCTCAGCCTAGTATAAATGCATAACCCTTTTTCCTCATTAAAATTACAACCTAGCTAACATGAAAATTAACCTAAAGGCCTCTCTCAACATGATGCCTTGGGTTTTAACTTTTATATTTTTCAAATCCTGTATCGCCTAGTGTGTAACTCTGAAGTTTCTTGTAGCTCGTTAGCTGCTCTCTTAGGCCAGACAGACACAACAAAGCTTCCCTGAACTTGCCATTCAAGGACACTCAGACTGTTCCAGGCTCAGAGGTGTAAACTAGGGCCCCTAGAGAGGTGGAGAAATTGAAGAAATTACGTCATTAGCTAAAGTTTTAATTAGTGAATTTATGCTGATATGCAAATGGACCAAACCTATAAAAGTGGGAAGAACTCGTGACTCATTGTCCATTTTGGGGTCCATTTTGGAAGTAGCCTCTGGCTCCCCAGGGTGTACCTCTGAGGGCCTTTCAAATAAATACCTACCTTTATTCCCTTACTCCTGTCTAGTCTCTGTTTCTAGGTAGCCACTCAAGGCATCAAACATGCTTCTCCAAATAACTTATGACTAAGTTACTCCAGATATCTTACGGCACATCAAATATGTTATGACACAAGTGCTAGAAAATCTAATAAAACTCTAGCAATAATATCTGTCAAGAAGCTACAAAAAGATTCTGACCACACTCACGTACTAACAACTGATGTAGAGAGAGCCAGAAACTGCACCAAGAGATACAGAAATGTAAATGGAATAAGCAGAGAGGTAGCAATGTATGGCCACAGCACAGAAACTGGATATTTTCATGGGTTGCCTTTCAACAGCCCATTCGGGACCGATGCCATGAAACCCACATGACCTCTGAAACTTCACACTGTTTATGGCCATGTCTCAAACACCCTCACACTCCTGAAGTGCCTTAAGAGCGTATTGAAGCATGCTAACATGACTCTAGAGCTACAGCCACGGCATTCCTGGAAAGGAGCTGTTCCTGGTTTGCTTAAACCAGAAGCTGATGTGTTCAGTTCTGTCTGCACTCTGGTGTGCAAGTTCATAACCTCAAGCATGGGACTGGACAGTTTTTCTTCATTTAAAAGACTCTTCGTAGATTCATAAAAGTTGTCATTATATGCATTTTTATTTTTCCCCACTTCCTTACTCTTATTAAGCCCTTGGTATCCATATGATACTGCTGCATTGAGTGTCAGAGTTCAACAAACAGAACTAAACATAAGCACATAAAAAAAAGATTTACATGCACTACTGAAAAATCTTGCAGTGACTTACTAATTTCAGCAGAAGACTGCTGTAGAGTGTAACTACGTATTCTCCAACAACCAATTCAAGAAACAATAAGAAACCAAAATTACATTGGCTTTGCTACTTCACAAATCAAAATATTCATGAGACACACCCCATGCACAGCCAACCACATTTACAGAACTACCACCTACTCAAATTTATCTTAATAAAAGCAGCTCCTTAAATGAATCTCAATCACCTCAAGAACTGTTAGTCTGTTTGTTACTGTGACTGGACATACTGACATACTTGCTAGGTAGCATGGAAAAATATTTCTGTTACACCTGGATTATATAGAATAGGACTACAAATTCTGGATTTATAAAAACCAAGTCTTCTATTTGGGGACTGAATTCTTTACTGAAGCTTGCAAATACAACAAGTAAAACAGACTACTTCTTATAACTAACAAATATTTTTTTTAAAGTAACCAGGATCTAGGTGATCAAGTATTCACACAATATTAAGTAGAAATATTGAAATGTAAGAATAGTCATTTTACATAAAGGTTTTGACAGTAATACACAATTCAGCTAGGCCCACTGATAAAAGTTATCTAGAGACCAAACAGTAAATTGTGCGTTCACATAGGATATAATATGCAGAGAGGCTTAAGAATATTTTCTGTTTTCAAGCAATAAATATAAATTCAAGCTGTGTCAGCAATATAACTAATGGACTAAACAGGTGTAGGTGCACAAACCTTAAAGGCAAAACCTTTGCTTCTCTGCCACAAATGTCCCAGTCTGCATCATCAAAACATCTACTTCGTTCACTTGTGCACTTTGAGCCAGGGGCTGTCTTTAAATCCTTGTTTCATCACAAGGAATTCTTCCATCATATTCTTTACATTTTCAGTCCAGAGCTCTGTACAATCCCATATATTCTCCTTTCACAGATATCACCACATTCAATGTGCATTTTAGGACTGCAAAAGAAGCAGGACACTGATGATACTATTATTTCAAAGTCCAGGACATTAGGAATAACGTATTCCACTCGCTCACATTGCATATAAAACAAACCAACCAAACCACAAAACAACCAACCAGCCAACAACCTCCCTCCGAACTATGATTATTGCTATGACAGAAGTGACACCACAAAGTTGGTGTTTTTTTAGTTGAATGGCTGTTTCTTCCTTCTACTTGAAAAATGAAGAAAAACATACTTTAAGCATATTAGCCCTAATAGCTACTATACATCTGCAAAAAGACTTCCTGAAACTTGAGGTATCATCGCTTCACATCTTAGAGTCCTACTTGGTCTTTAGATCAGCAGTGTATTTCAGCTAAAATTACACATAGTGTTTTCTTCAGGACATTTGTATTTCTCATCACAGAAGAGAACAATAATAGGAAAAGCCTCCTTTGTAAAATATATTAAGTATCAAAAAAATCACAAGAGGCTAAAAATGTCCTGTCCATTACATCATCGTAATGCAACAGATGAAAGGAAAACAATTTTGAATAGGACTCATCTTTTCATCCGGAGGAGAACACCAGAGCGTATTTAAACCCAGGAGGTTTTGGTACATCTTTATCACCTATCGTCTACATCATATCATAAAAGGAAACCTGAGTAGGTGGAGAATCACAACTTGGTCAGACGAAAAGAACGTTTATGAAACACAGTAGAGATGGAAATTGTATCCTTAGTGTTTGAACCAGACCTATTCCTTCTTTTCTCCTGAGCAATCATAGATGGGGATCGGGCACAAGGAACAAATGTGGAAATATTCCTTCAGACTTCCAATTCTTGCTTTCATCAATTAAGTTATCACCAACTTCTGTAAATGAACTGGGAGATGCAGATGAACACACACATTCAGTTTCAATGCACGAAGGAAAACATTAGAGCGACATTGAGCTGTAGAAATCAGCAAATGAGATTGTAAGAAGCAGTGGCCAAGTGCTGCATTGCCAGGTGAAAAATGTGGTGGAGAAAGAGAAGTATAAAGGGAATAATGGAGAATATAAAAAGAAAAAAAAAAGCAGCTGAAACAGGTAACTGAAAAAACACATGGACAAAATTAACAAACATCAAACAAAGAGCAACAGAATTACTGTATAGAAAATGTACCAATCAAAGAAGCACACTGATGATGCAACCCAGTGAACGACAAGATCCTAAAATTCTTTCATGTAATAATAGCAACCTTCAAAGCCTCTATATGGACATTACTACATAGCTGCTTGCAAGGGGAGAACAGACAGAGGCAGCACACAAGACCTTTTCCTGTAGTTTTTGGTTTCATTTGAGACCACCAAAGCATGCCGAGCCATAAAAACCCCCAAAAATAAATACAAAAAAATCTGGCAAGTCTGAATCTTGTGCAGATAGAGGAAGAGGTCATTTAGGACATTGCTGAACCAAGAATATTGACATGACATCTGAACACAACTAAACTATGCAGTTTTAAAGCTGTGCAGACTTCCAAAGGAATATTTGTAAGAAAAGAAGTTGACTGCAGATCCTGGGAGCATATGGAATGCATAGAGGACACATACAGCAAACTGAGAATTCCATAGAAAAACAGGTAAGTTATTTGATTGATAGCCCACTCCCAAAAAATCTGGAACAGTGAAGAAATATAGGCAAAACAAGGAAATTCATATGTACTGTACACATATTGGATGTGACATGCCAATTCTGCTGAAGCACAGCTGAGTAAAAGACTGTATACTGAAACAGTAGACTGAAGAGGGCTAAAACAAAAGTTTCAAGAAAACAGAATGTGATAAAATGGGATAAAAATAGAAGATAAATAATAGAGATGACTGAACTCCATGAGTATGATAAAGAATTCACATTAAAATTCACAGTATTGTGCACCTATAAGGCCACTCCAAAACAAAGTGCCGGAAAGGTTTCATCCATTTTGACACAGCTTAATGGATAAATTTCCATGACCAAGAAAAATAAGTGTCTTTTCATCAGAGGTTTTATTGCAGGTAACTGTCACTAAAAATCAGCAGATTTAGGTGATGAGCAAGAATTCACTGTTTCAACCACATCATCCTGCAGTGAGCTGCATGTCTCCTACAGGGACACTGATGCCAATCTCTCTTTTCTAACAATTCAGCAGGTTTTTTGAAATGCATGAAAATTTTATTGGAGCACTCCAAAAAGTTCCAAAATCATTGCCAGGGAGAGGGGCAAAAGGAAAAATAGGACTGCTCTACTGCAGCCCAATTCCACTGGAGATTAGCTCAGAAAAACCCAGTCTAAATGGTTTGCCTTCTTTTTAAAGATCAGTCCCTGGAGCACCTGAATTCTTCTCTATTCAAGCACCAGCAACACCATTAACTGCAAAAAGATCTGCCAAAGAGCAATTAAGTTCTGGCATGTTGTTCCATGCTATGATAAACCTTAAAAAAGTGGAGATTCAAAGACAAAATTCTATGTTTAGCAATAGCATATTTTAAATGGGGGTGAGCAGGGGACAACTGGACAAGACAGAGCCACCACATTGTTTGCTGCGACTTCTGTTTCTTTTCTGTTATTAATGAATAGATAAGCTGAGCTCTGGTGCATTCAAAAGTCAATACATTCCTCACTTTTAAAAAGAGGTGGTTTTTTTGTTTTGTTTTATTTTCTGATAGAGCTCAGCAGGAAAACAAAACAAACCTTCCTAATACACGCACATAGGAGCCTGAATTCATGACAAAGCTAAATAAACCGGATATAGTAACAACAAGCTTTCTGATCTTCAGCACTACAGCATTGTTCATCCTCACTTATTAAAGTGGGGTGCCTTGAAGAACATAAAAGTACATCAGTGGAGGCCAGATAGAGACTTTGTTCATGGGGATAAATCTGTTCTGGTCGGGTCAGCCATGAACTACACTGCAAGCACTGAGGAAACCTGCATACGATGAACCAATGCCTGGTTTTTGTATCTACTTGGAAAAGCAACTGTATCACATCTGACTCTGTTGCTCCACAGTCAGACTGAGCATGTACAAATGAACTAATTCCTCTCACTTCCCAGTTCTTGGTCATACTCGATCCAGTTCCCAATGCCATACCAAAAATACCTGTGCCAGTACCCAGAGAAAGGTGCATTAGAGGCAGGAAAAGGGTGGCAACATACAGAGAAATGCTCCAACCACTGCAAGGGCATCATTCCCTCTAAATGACTTCAAGAACTACAGGGTGAACATCTTGACACCCTGAGAAGTCAAACAGACACGAGCAGGGTTCCTACATCCATACAAAACAAAATAATAACCATATAATTGCAGTCATTCACAATGCAATTTTTCACATTTCAGCTCTTGCACTAGCCAGAACTTTGCCATATATACCTACAAGTTTTCCTAATATGCACATGCCAGGGCAGACTCAAATAGCAATTGATACATTTCCAGATAAGTGACAAGATAGGAGTGAGCAGAAAACACTCTCCCCACCCTTCACCCTTCCACAGTGTCAGAGGCTCAGAGTACAGTTAATAAGTTGCTTTCTCCAGGCATGCTACAAATGTATTTGAGCTGCAACATCTCTTTAAAGATCTTACCTTGTAAAATGTGCCCAGGTATATAGTGAAGTACAAATTTCAGAAATCTGTCAAGATATGTCAAGATTCCACCAAGTTTGTCAGCTAAGAAGAAATACACCTGATTCTACCTTAGACAAACACTGCCTGGTACTTATATTTGTATCACGTTTTCCAAAAAGCAGCTGAAATAATACACAACTGAATAGTGCTGTCTGGGGGGAAAAGAAGTATTTAGACCATAAACAAACAAGATCAAATTACCCAGACGTACACATGCCTTGCAGCAAGCACAAGAAACACCACAGCAAATAACATACACAAATATTCTTCAAAAGCATCTGGCAAAATTCACCATAATGAATTCAAAATATTCAAGCAATTATTTCCAGCCAACCACTTATTTCTTTCAGAACTGAGATCCTTAGCATTTTATTATGTTCTTGACTGTCAAAGCACATTTCTTCAGTAGTTTGACTTTTTGGCTAAGCAACTAACTTATTCAGTAAAGTACCTTCCAGACGACCTAGCAAATGGAATTGATTTGGATTAAATAGCAACAGATTATTTCAGTGGTTAAGTAGTCATGGGTATGCCAGCAACATAACACATCTCAAATATATTCCACTAATCCTATTAAGTATGCTTTTACTTATCTTTCACTAAACATCTATTTTATGGTCCATTTCTTCATACCTTATAATCATGGCTCAGTTACAATGTCAAAAAACTTGAAATCCCAAACGGAAAAGCACATACAGTCACAACATAGATAATTTTATGAGTAAGGAGTACCTGAGGGACTGCTGTGGAATCATTAGTGTTTACAACTATAAGCATATTTACTGCTTTCCATCTTTTACATGACAGATTTGTTACAGTTGAAAGCTTTCCCTTCAGGCCCTTTTAAAGAAGCACATACATCCTACAGATGTGCCATAACCCATAAAGTCATCTCAGAGCTGAAAGGATTTAAACTCATCTAAACCAAAAGTTTTTTCCATTCCTCACCATTTGCTTGCCAGATTTTGTTTATTTTTCTGACTCATTACTCAAAAATTTCCTAGATCCTAATCAAGCCTAACAATGCTTCAGAGGAAACACATCTCCAAAATGGGAAGGGGGAGAAAGTCTTATTTAGAAATATTTCATAAGCCATTAAATTATAAAAACTCAGGATATCCTCCAGGAATGATAAGGAAAATGCTACATAATAAAGTACAATATCCTTAAGTCATCAAAACATGACTTGGCTCTGAATTCTAGATGTCAAGAGCTTAGATGATGACTGTTCATTCTTATATTGCACTTCTGTTTGAAGTATCCCAGATTCTTCCAGAAGTGGAGTTTGAAATGAATTTAAGATTCCAGTCAAAACTGTCAGAGATGAGGAAATCCTGAAACATATCAGCGGATCAGTGGCCAGCAAAGATATCTGGATACACAAAGTATATGAAACACACAGAATCTCCCCAAAAAGTCTCTGTTGTCACAGAGCCTCCACAGGAATCAGCTTTCTACTCCATTTTAAATTATCACCTTGGCCAACACCAGGCTACACATGATGCGCTTCACCAAAACCCTCATCTATGAGCACTTGAAAATTATTCACTTTACCCATACAGTACCACCTCTCATATGTACTAGCTCTACATCATTTTCTTATCTGGCTTCAAAGAAAATATGCAAACAAATGATGTTGCATCTATTTTTATAATGACTACATTTCTTTCTGTCTTTGGAGATTGAAAAGTAAAGACTACGACAGTGCTTTATTTATGAAATCTGAGAATTTAAAAGACAAAACGTTCTAATACAAGAATAAAATCCAGAAAAAACCATTTTGTAAATGCATTCTAGTTCAACAAAATAATATTTGCTCTTAAGATATCCTTTATCCTATTAGGTTCAACCTTGGGAAAAACAAAACTTTAAGTAAGACCGTAAACTGTTCACTAACTGTCAGTCTTTTCTGAACCTGAGGCTGGGTTTGGAATTCACGGTGCAAATTGTACATTTTGAAGACAGAGAAGATTGAAGGCTATCAGATATACTGGGAACAAGTTAAGTATGTGTATTAGTGTGTACATGCTATGCTTGCCATCTAATAATAAATGCCCATGTAGAATAGAATTATTTCTCAATTATTTATTTTAATTAGATAGCTACATGAAGCATGATGCCATGACACCATATTATTGCTAACCAGTCACACCCTCTCCTTCTCCTCCTCAGAAAACTCAACAACAGAAGTGAAAATCTTAGCAGAGTGACAATTTTACATCTACTGCTGTGGAAAATGACCAGCGTTTCCATTTCCGTGCAAGACTGGAGAATAGACACAATACAGAACACAGGGCATTAAAGCAGTTCCTCAAAAGTACAGCACGCTACCCTCACCTACTGCGACACAGAAATCCTCCTTCCTTGCAGCAGCACTGTCACTTGTGCAGTTAAATCATTTTTGCACTGCCAATCGGTACCAAAGCCAAGCAAACACCCGCTTGTTTCTAAGAGAAATAATCAACAGTGCTGTCAACTGCACTTCAGTTTCCTGACAGATCACTGCAACACCCATTAAGGCTCTGCTTGCTCTGAGCTTTCCACACTGGCAGATTTGCAGTGTCCATAGCCACCAGCTGTCTCATGCCACCCTAGTCAAAACCAGTAAAAAAAGAGCCACATAGCTGTACTGACAGCTGGGAGTATTACCAAAGCAAGCACATCATTCGGTGCTGCATGGCTGAAATGCCAGCTAATCATTTGGATTCAGGAATTACTCTTCATATCAGAGAAAATTACTAATACAAAACCAGTCTAGCAGCTTAATAGCTACATTCAATATCCTCAGCCATAAAACACAGGGATTGGAACTGAGACCTCTGGGAGATGTACTTAATTTTGAAAGAGAAAACAATAAATAGCGCATATGCTCTTCTAGGTTATCACATTTGCTGTTAATGACAGTGCTGGTGACAAACGTATGAAATCCCATATGGGATGGCCAGTCAGTACAGCCAGGTTAAAGTACAGCTTGCAGATTCTGCTGTCTTTCAGGGCAGAAGCAATAGTCCCTAAGAGAACTGAGGCTGGGAACTAAAGTTCCCGAGTGCCCTCTCCAATACTGGCTGGTTTCTCAGGGACAGTTTCAAACCTGTGGGGACTAAACCAGAAATAGAGCTCCCATCACAGAATGGGATGGGAGGAAAGATGGAGAATCATTTTTACAAGCTGGAATGCTTCTAGGTGAGTTCTTTTGGTCTCCAAAGAAACCTAAAATGCTTTTTAAAAGAATAAAAAGTAGACTAAGCATTGGAGAGCTCCACTGAAGTATAAGGACCACAAGCAATCTAACAAGAATTTTAACTGCTAGCATACTAACAGTTTTAATTGGCTGTGTAAGGAAATGTTACTTTACGTGTCCCTTTTCCAGACACAGGCATTGGCCCAGTCCAAAAACATGTTCAAAGATAAAACCAACCCACCACTCAAAAAACCAACTACAAACTCTGATTACAAGAAGATGGTACGAAGCACTGCATTGATAGTTACACAAGATGTTTCATCCAGTCAGGTGAAACCTGGAAATTCTCTTATTCAAGAATAGTAGCATTACACACACTGACGTAGCTGTTCAGCAGTGTTGACATACTGCATTTCACACCATAAAACACAGCAAAAGCAAACAATTAAGTGCAATTACCATAAGGCACAGAAAGATTAGGGAATTAGTAACAGCTCCAGATGCACAGCTTGTTGGGGAAGTATTTCTTCCATCCTAAGCCCATTTGCACAACATGATAAATTGAATATTAATGCAACATATAACTTACAAAATTAGTAATGCAATTTTTAGGCTGCTTTAAAATGACTGTCCTAATCTCAGACATTAAAGACCTTTGTGTTTACAAATCCACAGCAGGCTCTGCTTTAGAGCTTACACATGTGAAACAGATTAAGGGGCACCATGGTGGGGGTTAATGTCTCAGACTTTCTGCTGGCTACATCATCAGTCCCCTGCTGCTATTTTCTGTCCCAAGTAAAGATTCAGCATCATATACCATATTCACTTCACCTCTCACTTTTTGCTTTGTTTCAACAAGTCTTCACACGTTAATCTTAACTACAGTTACTCTAAAACAGGTATGACTGGGGTGTACCATGCCCTGCAACATGAAACCACCATTTAACTTTAATCCCAAGTGTCCACTGCTTTGGAAATGATGCTTCTGCCACTTTATCAATTGGGAAGCAGACAAAAGAGAAAGGCTATCAGCTAGAATTTTCAGCTGTAGCATAAGCCTCACAAGAGACTTTTTCTTGAAGACCCAAGTCCTAAAATTTTGAGCTTGCATTAAGTTAAAAAAAAAAAAACTGTTTTCAATACAAAATAAAGTTAGATCTACTTACCTGTGTTAAAAAAAAGCTTTAAAAAAGGAAAACAATACTAAATGTTCACAAGGACAGAGCCTATACTATTTTAAATCTCATTATTTTTATGTTTTTTTTTTTTTTAGGGAGCATAACTCATGATCTTTGAATGCATTCAGCTGCCAACACAGTGTGTATGAAGAAAGCATTAGAGACAGCACATATCTGCACAGCAAGGCTTTTGGAGAGATGGTCTGGACAAATGTTAAAAAAATAGGTTTGAGGACAAAAAACTTTTTTAAACAACTCCTAATGTAACTGGCATGCAAAGATGATTGCTGTTCCAAACAATATTTTGAGATGTGACTGCAGGAAAAATAATCTATTTTACTGGGAACACAGTCCTTTATCTAGGCTCATTACCTCACTTCAGTGATATGTTCCAGAAGATTTCACAACAGATTAAGAAAAAAATGCTGCTGGTTCAAGAGATACCTATTTTAAAAGATGTACCAACACACACACAAACTCTAAAATAAAAGCTGTCAATCTGACAAAAGATAAAATACATTCATTAATATCAGGAGTACCTTTGTGCATCGGAAAACCAATAACTACACCGGGCAGCAGATATGAATTGCCAGCACTAGCACAACAGAGACCTGCCAAAGCTGAGCCAGCCCAGTCTGGGAAGAAACCAGCTCTCCCCATGCCACAAGGAAAGTGGTGGGGAGAATGGGCAACCACCTCCCTTCCAGACATCTTTCCCCACAGCAGCAGCAACCTCATCCCAGCCTTTTGCTGGAAAAAATTTTGATTTTGCATAGACTGCTGAGAACTCTGAAAAAACCTTTAAGGGCTACATGGATTTAGAGCAGATAACTTGAAAAGTTTAAGCACAATGTTTGAGTTCTTCATGTCCCATTCTGCTTAGAAGGAACTGAAGATCTGACATCTGCACGTAAAAGAGGAAAAATGGAAACAGAATAGAATACTAAATGTCACAACAGGTACTAGTCAGGATTCTGCTTTGCATAGTGTGGTACTGCTGCATTTTACCTTTGGACAGAATTCTCCCCATTAAAACTAGGGGGATGGAGAGAGCAGAAGAATTAAAAAAAAAAAAAGAAAAGAAAAGAAAATCACATTAAAGATCTTGAAATACACCAGAGAACGCAACAGTTCTCAAAAAACTGTTCCATTCTATCTGAAAAGAATGAGTAGGAATTTGCATGCAGTTTTACAGCTTTCATGTTATTTTGGGGATTATGAGAAGATTGAAGCACCTTGGAGATTAGGCTCCTGTATCCATATCTTTTCCCAAGTACTGGAGTACCCACATACCCCTCCCCACAAAGCAATAAAGCAAGCTAGAAACAGCCATCACATACTTTTGAATGCCAAAAGATTTGCTTTAGAAGTCCCATCTTTTTCGACATAAAAGTGTCATTTACTTGCATTGCTCAGGATATCTCTACAGCACAGGAATAACCAGAATATCTAAACAATTTCCACAGATTATAGTTCTAATTTCTGGTAACCAAGAAAAACCCACCCACCTTAATTCTATCAGCTGAGCCAGCTGCAGTCTCCAGCCAGTACATTATTAAGAGAATTGTTTACCAAGTTACACTTGTGCACACCACTGCAAGGCAAGGGTGTTGATCAGGTATTGCTGACAGAATACACAGAAAAACATTTGGCTGCACAGATGTTGCTGAAGCTTTATAACTCCAAGTGAGATAGTAAATGGAGAAAGCCTAGCTCAGTTCTCAGAATAAAACCAGAATATGCAAAGCTGGAGTGCAACATAAAATAAATGCAGTAGTAACCAAGTAATTATATACTAATAAGATGACTATGTCAGACTCTGGAATTAAAATGACAGAATTTCTTAATGGCTGCCCTTCACAACAGAGAAGAATATTGGAGAAGTTAAAGAAATCCAATGCCTTAATCTAAGGGGCTTTCCAGTACTTTTTGCCAAATTTTCAAGCAGCCTGTGTGAAACCGTAGGTGTTACAGCCCAAGTTCTGCTTCCAGCTTCAGTGAAAACTATTTAGATGGCTGTCAGAAACCCAGGTGTTGTCTGTTCTACAAACATGTTTGTTTCCTTCAGCTACAAAATTCTACATTCTCTCTGTCTTTGCCTAATATGTAATTACACTTTAGAAATGTAAGTCACTTCAGCCTGACAAACAGTCATATTTCAATTCGGAGCACCCTCTTAGCCTGGTGATAAGGACATCTGCTTAAACTGGCAGAGGAGAGGAGGAATGAAAGTGGAAATTCTTTCCTGGGAATTCATGATGTGTTTTCAGCTGGATAAATTCTCTGTTGGAAACCTGGATAAAATCCGTGGTAACATCGCTTCAGACTCTTGATGTTCAGTTTACTGTAACAAACACGCTTTGAAGCCACACGGCAAAAGCGGGCACTTCAGAGGACTGTCTGCTTATAACATGGGGTGGAGCTGCAGGCTAGGTTAAGAAATGCATTTTAAGTGTACTAAAATGTTTAAGAAAAAACATTTTTAAGACATAAGAGCTACTACCGACCATTCCCAGAGTCCTTCCAGTGCCCCTGGGCAAACAGAGTGGCACAGACAAGGTCCACAGCCTCATAGCTGAGACTGAAAGGGTGGGCAGCAATGCCACTACTGCATTCAGGTCTGTGCCCTGAGGACAGACCACAAAATGAAGATAACTGAGCAAACCTACCTCCTTCTTCCTCCCAGCCCTAACCAACACAGGCCATGACTGCAAACCCAGATTAAGGCTACATATTCAATGGCAATAGTTTGCCATCCCACAACAGCAAATCCACAAAACAGCTTGATGAAGCATTTAAGTCACAGGGAATGCTCAGGGGAGCACTGGCAGTGAGGTAGCAAAGCTATCTGCATGAACAAAGCCAATATTCTGATCTCAGGGATTCAGGAGATACTAGGAAGGAAATTACTTCCAAAGATATTGACAGATATATCTGCATGAATAGTTACATACTGAAGGTAAGAGAACCAAAGAACATTGTTAGGTAGCTTTGCAGAGGCACTGTGTGTTCTAACAGGGGCAGTATTGTTTGCTCCTTTCTGGAATACAACCTGATTCTCTAAAGGAGCTTAGCCCTCCAAAAATCAGATTACAGTAAGGCAAAAAAGGTGATGGGGAAGATGTTTATTTGTGCCCAATTAGCATATTCTTATGCAACAACTCTATTAAGTCATGAACTAATGCTTTTTTGCCTCGTTTCAAGAGCTGATTTACTTGGAACACAGACTCATCTTCTGCCATGCATTCCACCATTAATAACAACTGAAAGTTCTAAGGGACCTGCAATTTTTTTGAACAGAACGTGGTGGACTTTTAAGCTCTCAGTGCTGTACTTGTTCTCTTGAAAAAATGACAGAATTAGAATCCTGACAAAGCCATACTAGGTATGACCACAATTCAGTGATAAGGTAGTTTCTCTCTGTTCTCTTTCAAGCTGTGTGAGTTCCCCAGTTCAAGCTGAAGTTCTCCTTTAATTAATTCAGCTGGTAGTTCTAATTATTTTCTTATGACGTGTTCAAGCGATACACACACTCTTGAGGGATTATCTCAAGAGAAAAAGTAATTCTATAATCACAATACAAATTCCAGTTTATTGTATTTGACCTCTCAAGTGTTTCATGTAAGTCTCCTAATTACAACTTTTAGAGCATCCGACAATGTACAAACATCATACATTACAAACAATGTTTACAAACTGCTACTGAACCACGAAATGCAACCTTGTCTACAGGCAATAGACTAGCAAATTATAACGAGCTCGTAAAGGAAACTCTGAAGTGGCACATCAGGTGAATGTTTTGCAGAACAGTAGACGCACAATCTTTGAATTCTAGAAAAACCCTCAAAAAGGTAACAAAGTTACCTCCAAAGACTAAGGAGGCAGTACAAACTAGTAGTTTGTGTAATAGCCACTCTTGTTTTCCACTCCTGTTAACTACATCTTCCTCCTTTCTGGTCCTCCAGTAGCAGGTTTTTCTCATGAGATTTAAAATGCTTTACACAGAACATTGTATCATAGTTCACTGTTGCAATAATTTTCGTTTCTGTACCCATCACTCACAAAACTCACCCAATCACATCATCCTAACTTCTCAGGCAACCAGAGTTGTACTTGTTTCTGCTTATATCCAGTCTCCTTTTGCTGATATTCCTGCCACTGTAGCTCTGCTGCAAGTATAAACCAAAGTTCTCCCTTGTATCCTTCAACACTGTGCCATAATGCCAGGCTTTCAATCCCTAAATCACTCTCTTTATTCAAGCCATTCATGTAAACATATGCCTTTAATGACATCCTATAATCACTAACGCATTCACACATTTAAAATGTGTCCCAGGAAAGTGTATAGCTAACAATCGTGAAATTATTTCCCCCGTTTTGTTTCTTTCTCTAAGTTCATGTGGATAATCTCCACATATCTGAAGTTGTACCTGACATACTACTGCATGAAAAATCAGCCAAGTAAATCTACAACTACGAGGCAAAACTTACTCTTCATTCTGAAATTACCATAAAAATAGAAGCTTGACCTTCAAAAAGATATTATTTTCCTTTCTGGTAAATAGTTTTGTCTTATTTTGATTGATACCCTAAGTGGCTCTGAAGTACTGCTTATCCCTACAACTAAAAGGTACAACTCAAGTTACATGTTCATCTAACAAGGAAAGAAAACCACTGAAAATAATTTCTAAAAGAAGAAGTATTCACATAATACATAAATATAGATGCTTATTTATATTTATACTGAATAAACCAAATATATTGCTAAAACATTTTATGTGAATCTGCACCTTCAAAGCACCTTCATAATCATCTTCACATATGCCTTGCTTTCCAGTTTATTAGGGGGTTTTTAACATCTTCTCAGTTACAATAACGTTCTTTCCATAAAGACGACTTTTTAAGAACTTGCAACTGTGATGGAACAGTAGTAACTGAAAAGTTAAAAAGTTGCATGCTATTTAAATTAGAAATCTAATGAGTGTCCGAAGTTCAAAAAAAGACCCCAGAAATCTATTTCTTCGGATGGGGGCCAATTCCTTTACATGAAGAACACAATTAACCTTTACGGGCCTTTTACTGACTTTCGGTGCCCCCTAATAAATGAGAAGGACGGTTAACTTAAATGAGCAACATACTTTTACACGTTCCTCTAGTTGTCATACAACTTTTAGACCCTCTCAAACTGAGAATTTCTCCCTGAATCTCCCTCCCCGACTCCAAGGCAGACCTGCAGTCTTTGCTCAGATTTCTCTCTATTCGCGTGATGATCCAGCAAACTCCTCCAGCACTCCACCCTACCGACACACACGGAGTTAAAATTAACTTGGTGGTTTGGGTTTGGTTACGAGCCGAAGATCCTCCCTTGTACAACAACTGAGCGCTCAGCAGCCCCAGCGGCGAGCTCGGCTGCCGCCCAGCACCGCCGGGCTGACACGGCGGAGCCTCACGACGAAAACAAAACCTCGTCTCGGATAAAGGCTTTACTGTACTTACTACGGGCAAAAAACCCAACCCCGAATGAAAGGCGTCTCATTATTCGCAGCTACTTGAAATTCAAAAAGCCCTGCCCGGGTGTCCGAGACCCCGGGTCCCTGCGGGTGCCGGGCTGTGGAGCAGCCGCTGCCGGCGGCCCCCGGTGCGGGGAGCGCGGACCCTGCGGGAGCGGCCACCGCCACGCAGGTGAGGCGGGACCCGCGGCACCGAGGGGCTGCCCCGGCGCCGGCCCCGCTCCGCTCGCCCCGCGAACGAACCGCGGTACCCGCGCCGAGCTCCGCCCGCCCCTGCCAAGTTCCGCGCCGACGGCAGAGCGGGGCGGCAGAGCCCGGGGCAGCGC